>OU342743.1:467060517-467153303 GCA_910589775.1 Avena eriantha | reverse complement strand
TGGTTCATGGAAACAATAGACATGCAAATGACTCAAGTGGATCCATATGTGGATTCTGAAAAGAATACACATGCAATGACATTGGTGGATACATGTGGTTTGTGAAAAGAACATACATGCAATGACTCTAGTGGATCCATATGTGGTTTGTGAAAAGAACAAACATGCAATGAATCTAGTGCTGGTTTAGGATAAGAACACACATACAATGACTCTAGTGGATCCATATGTGGTTCGTGAAAAGAACACACATACAATGACTATGGTGAATCAATATGTGGTTTGTGCAAAGAACACACATGCAATGACTCTAGTGATAGTTTCATGAAAAGAACACACATGCAATGACTCTAGCTTTGGTTCATGAAAAGAACACACATGCAATGACTCTAGTGCTGGTTTGGTGAAAAGAACACACATGCAATGACTCTAGTGCATCCATATGTGGTTCATGAAAAAGAACACACATTCAATGACATTGGTGGATCCATATGTGGTTCATGAAAAGAACACAGATGCAATGACATTGGTGGATCCATATGTGGTTCATGAAAAGAACACACATGCAATGATTCAAGTGGATCCATATGTGGTTTGTGAAAACAACAAACATGCAATGAATTGGTGGATCCATGTGGTTTGTGATAAGAACATACATGTAATGACTCTGTGGATCCATATGTGGTTCATGAAAAGAACACACATACAATGACTCTGGTGGATCCATATGTGGTTTGTGAAACAAACACACATGCAATGACTCTAGTGGGTCCATGTGGTTTGTGAAAAGAACAGACATGCAATGACTCTACAGGATCCATATGTGGTTTGTGAAAAGAACACGCATGCAATGACATTGGTTGATCCATGTGTTTTTTGAAAAGAACATACATGCAATGACTCTGGTGGATCCGTATATGGTTTGTGAAAAGAACACACATGAAATGACTCTAGTGGATCCATATGTGGTTTTTGAAAAGAAAACACATGTAATGGCATTGATTGATCCATGTGTTTTATGAAAATAACATGCATGCAATGACTCTCGTGGATCCATATGTGGTTTGTGAAATGAACACACATGCAATAACTCTATTGCTGGTTTAGGAGAAGAGGACACATGCAATGACTCTAGTGGATCCATATCTGGTTCATTAAAAGAACACAGATGCAATGACTATAGCTTTGGTTCATGGAAATAAGAGACATGCAATGACTCTAGTGGATCCATATGTGGTTTGTGAAAAGAATACACATACAATGACATTGGTGGCTCCATGTGGTTTGTGAAAAGAATATACATGCAATGACTCTAGTGGATCTATATATGGTGTGTGAAAAGAACAAACATTCAATGACTCTCATGCTGGTTTAGGATAAGAACACACATGCAATGATTCTAGTGGATCCATATGTGGTTCATGAAAAGAACACACATACAATGGCTGTGGTGGATCAATATGTGGTTTGTGAAAAGAACACACATGCAATGACCTAGTGATAGTTTCATGAAAAGAACACACATGGAATGACTCTAGTCGTGGTTCATGAAAACAACACACACGCAATGACTCTAGTGCTGGTTTATTGAAAAGAACACACATGCAATGACTCTAGTGCATCCATATGTGGTTCATGAAAAAGAACACCCATCCAATGACATTGGTGGATACATGTGTGGTTCATGAAAAGAACACATATGAAATGACATTGGTTGATCCATTTGTGGTTCATGAAAAGAACACACATGCAATGACTCTAGTGGATCCATATGTGGTTTGTGAAAACAACACACATGCAATTACATTGCTGCATCCATGTGGTTTGTGATAAGAACATACATGCAATGACTCTGGTGGATCCATATGTGGTTCATGAAAAGAAAACACATACAATGGCTGTGGTGTATCAATATGTGGTTTGTGAAAATAACACACATGCAATGACTCTAGTGATAGTTTCATGAAAAGACTACATGCAATGACTCTACTTGTAGTTCATGAAAAGAACACACATGCAATGACTCTAGTGCTGGTTTAGTGAAAAGAACACGCATGCAATGACTCTAGTGCATCCATATGTGGTTCATGAAAAAGAACACACATGCAATGACATTGGTGGATCCATATGGTGGTTCATGAAAAGAACACATATGCAATGACATTGGTGGATCCATATGTGGTTCATGAAAAGAAAACAAATACAATGACTCTAGTGGATCCATATGTGGTTTGTGAAAGCATCAAACATGCAATGAATTGGTGGATCCATGTGGTTTGTGATAAGAACATACATGCAATGACTCTGGTGGATGCATATGTGGTTGATTAAAAGAACACACATACAATGACTCTGGTGGATCCATATGTGGTTTGTGAAACGAACACACATGCAATGACTCTAGTGGATCCATGTGGTTTGTGAAAAGAACAGAGATGCAATGACTCTACTGGATCCATATGTGGTTTGTGAATACAACACACATGCAAGGGCATTGGTTGATCCATGTGCATTGTGAAACGAACATGCATGCAATGACTCTAGTGGATCCATATGTAGTTTTTGAAAAGATCACACATGCAATGACATTGGTTGATCCCTGTGTTTTGTGGAAAGAACAAACATGCAATTACTCTAGTGGATCCATATGTGGTTTGTGAAAAGAACACATATGCAATGACTCTAGTGGATCCATGTGGTTTGTGAAAAGAACAGACATGCAATGACTATACTGGATCCATATGTAGTTTGTGAAAATAACTCACATGCAATGACATTGTTTGATCCATGTGTTTTATTAAAAGAACATACATGCAATGACTCTGATGGATCCATATGTGGGTAGTGAAAAGAACACACATGCAATGACTCTAGTGGATCCATATGTGGTTTGTGAAAAGAACACACATGCAATAAACATTGGTTGATCCATGTGTTTTATGAAAATAGCATACATGCAATGACTCTAGTGGATCCATATGTGGTTTGTGAAAATAACACACATGCAATGACGCTAGTGTTGGTTTAGGATAAGAGCACACATGCAATGACTCTAGTGGATTCATATGTGGTTCATTAAAAGAACACAGATGCAATGACTATAGCTGTGGTTCATGGAAACAATAGACATGCAATGACTCAAGTGGATCCATATGTGGATTCTGAAAAGAATACACATGCAATGACATTGGTGGATACATGTGGTTTGTGAAAAGAACATACATGCAATGACTCTAGTGGATCCATATGTGGTTTGTGAAAAGAACAAACATGCAATGAATCTAGTGCTGGTTTAGGATAAGAACACACATACAATGACTCTAGTGGATCCATATGTGGTTCGTGAAAAGAACACACATACAATGACTATGGTGAATCAATATGTGGTTTGTGCAAAGAACACACATGCAATGACTCTAGTGATAGTTTCATGAAAAGAACACACATGCAATGACTCTAGCTTTGGTTCATGAAAAGAACACACATGCAATGACTCTAGTGCTGGTTTGGTGAAAAGAACACACATGCAATGACTCTAGTGCATCCATATGTGGTTCATGAAAAAGAACACACATTCAATGACATTGGTGGATCCATATGTGGTTCATGAAAAGAACACAGATGCAATGACATTGGTGGATCCATATGTGGTTCATGAAAAGAACACACATGCAATGATTCAAGTGGATCCATATGTGGTTTGTGAAAACAACAAACATGCAATGAATTGGTGGATCCATGTGGTTTGTGATAAGAACATACATGTAATGACTCTGGTGGATCCATATGTGGTTCATGAAAAGAACACACATACAATGACTCTGGTGGATCCATATGTGGTTTGTGAAACAAACACACATGCAATGACTCTAGTGGGTCCATGTGGTTTGTCAAAAGAACAGACATGCAATGACTCTACAGGATCCATATGTGGTTTGTGAAAAGAACACGCATGCAATGACATTGGTTGATCCATGTGTTTTTTGAAAAGAAGATACATGCAATGACTCTGGTGGATCCGTATATGGTTTGTGAAAAGAACACACATGAAATGACTCTAGTGGATCCATATGTGGTTTTTGAAAAGAAAACACATGTAATGGCATTGATTGATCCATGTGTTTTATGAAAATAACATGCATGCAATGACTCTCGTGGATCCATATGTGGTTTGTGAAATGAACACACATGCAATAACTCTATTGCTGGTTTAGGAGAAGAGGACACATGCAATGACTCTAGTGGATCCATATCTGGTTCATTAAAAGAACACAGATGCAATGACTATAGCTTTGGTTCATGGAAATAAGAGACATGCAATGACTCTAGTGGATCCATATGTGGTTTGTGAAAAGAATACACATACAATGACATTGGTGGCTCCATGTGGTTTGTGAAAAGAATATACATGCAATGACTCTAGTGGATCTATATATGGTGTGTGAAAAGAACAAACATTCAATGACTCTCATGCTGGTTTAGGATAAGAACACACATGCAATGATTCTAGTGGATCCATATGTGGTTCATGAAAAGAACACACATACAATGGCTGTGGTGGATCAATATGTGGTTTGTGAAAAGAACACACATGCAATGACCTAGTGATAGTTTCATGAAAAGAACACACATGGAATGACTCTAGTCGTGGTTCATGAAAACAACACACACGCAATGACTCTAGTGCTGGTTTATTGAAAAGAACACACATGCAATGACTCTAGTGCATCCATATGTGGTTCATGAAAAAGAACACCCATCCAATGACATTGGTGGATACATGTGTGGTTCATGAAAAGAACACATATGAAATGACATTGGTTGATCCATTTGTGGTTCATGAAAAGAACACACATGCAATGACTCTAGTGGATCCATATGTGGTTTGTGAAAACAACACACATGCAATTACATTGCTGCATCCATGTGGTTTGTGATAAGAACATACATGCAATGACTCTGGTGGATCCATATGTGGTTCATGAAAAGAAAACACATACAATGGCTGTGGTGTATCAATATGTGGTTTGTGAAAATAACACACATGCAATGACTCTAGTGATAGTTTCATGAAAAGACTACATGCAATGACTCTACTTGTAGTTCATGAAAAGAACACACATGCAATGACTCTAGTGCTGGTTTAGTGAAAAGAACACGCATGCAATGACTCTAGTGCATCCATATGTGGTTCATGAAAAAGAACACACATGCAATGACATTGGTGGATCCATATGGTGGTTCATGAAAAGAACACATATGCAATGACATTGGTGGATCCATATGTGGTTCATGAAAAGAAAACAAATACAATGACTCTAGTGGATCCATATGTGGTTTGTGAAAGCATCAAACATGCAATGAATTGGTGGATCCATGTGGTTTGTGATAAGAACATACATGCAATGACTCTGGTGGATGCATATGTGGTTGATTAAAAGAACACACATACAATGACTCTGGTGGATCCATATGTGGTTTGTGAAACGAACACACATGCAATGACTCTAGTGGATCCATGTGGTTTGTGAAAAGAACAGAGATGCAATGACTCTACTGGATCCATATGTGGTTTGTGAATACAACACACATGCAAGGGCATTGGTTGATCCATGTGCATTGTGAAACGAACATGCATGCAATGACTCTAGTGGATCCATATGTAGTTTTTGAAAAGATCACACATGCAATGACATTGGTTGATCCCTGTGTTTTGTGGAAAGAACAAACATGCAATTACTCTAGTGGATCCATATGTGGTTTGTGAAAAGAACACATATGCAATGACTCTAGTGGATCCATGTGGTTTGTGAAAAGAACAGACATGCAATGACTATACTGGATCCATATGTAGTTTGTGAAAATAACTCACATGCAATGACATTGTTTGATCCATGTGTTTTATTAAAAGAACATACATGCAATGACTCTGATGGATCCATATGTGGGTAGTGAAAAGAACACACATGCAATGACTCTAGTGGATCCATATGTGGTTTGTGAAAAGAACACACATGCAATAAACATTGGTTGATCCATGTGTTTTATGAAAATAGCATACATGCAATGACTCTAGTGGATCCATATGTGGTTTGTGAAAATAACACACATGCAATGACGCTAGTGTTGGTTTAGGATAAGAGCACACATGCAATGACTCTAGTGGATTCATATGTGGTTCATTAAAAGAACACAGATGCAATGACTATAGCTGTGGTTCATGGAAACAATAGACATGCAATGACTCAAGTGGATCCATATGTGGATTCTGAAAAGAATACACATGCAATGACATTGGTGGATACATGTGGTTTGTGAAAAGAACATACATGCAATGACTCTAGTGGATCCATATGTGGTTTGTGAAAAGAACAAACATGCAATGAATCTAGTGCTGGTTTAGGATAAGAACACACATACAATGACTCTAGTGGATCCATATGTGGTTCGTGAAAAGAACACACATACAATGACTATGGTGAATCAATATGTGGTTTGTGCAAAGAACACACATGCAATGACTCTAGTGATAGTTTCATGAAAAGAACACACATGCAATGACTCTAGCTTTGGTTCATGAAAAGAACACACATGCAATGACTCTAGTGCTGGTTTGGTGAAAAGAACACACATGCAATGACTCTAGTGCATCCATATGTGGTTCATGAAAAAGAACACACATTCAATGACATTGGTGGATCCATATGTGGTTCATGAAAAGAACACAGATGCAATGACATTGGTGGATCCATATGTGGTTCATGAAAAGAACACACATGCAATGATTCAAGTGGATCCATATGTGGTTTGTGAAAACAACAAACATGCAATGAATTGGTGGATCCATGTGGTTTGTGATAAGAACATACATGTAATGACTCTGGTGGATCCATATGTGGTTCATGAAAAGAACACACATACAATGACTCTGGTGGATCCATATGTGGTTTGTGAAACAAACACACATGCAATGACTCTAGTGGGTCCATGTGGTTTGTGAAAAGAACAGACATGCAATGACTCTACAGGATCCATATGTGGTTTGTGAAAAGAACACGCATGCAATGACATTGGTTGATCCATGTGTTTTTTGAAAAGAACATACATGCAATGACTCTGGTGGATCCGTATATGGTTTGTGAAAAGAACACACATGAAATGACTCTAGTGGATCCATATGTGGTTTTTGAAAAGAAAACACATGTAATGGCATTGATTGATCCATGTGTTTTATGAAAATAACATGCATGCAATGACTCTCGTGGATCCATATGTGGTTTGTGAAATGAACACACATGCAATAACTCTATTGCTGGTTTAGGATAAGAGGACACATGCAATGACTCTAGTGGATCCATATCTGGTTCATTAAAAGAACACAGATGCAATGACTATAGCTTTGGTTCATGGAAATAAGAGACATGCAATGACTCTAGTGGATCCATATGTGGTTTGTGAAAAGAATACACATACAATGACATTGGTGGCTCCATGTGGTTTGTGAAAAGAATATACATGCAATGACTCTAGTGGATCTATATATGGTGTGTGAAAAGAACAAACATTCAATGACTCTCATGCTGGTTTGGGATAAGAACACACATGCAATGATTCTAGTGGATCCATATGTGGTTCATGAAAAGAACACACATACAATGGCTGTGGTGGATCAATATGTGGTTTGTGAAAAGAACACACATGCAATGACCTAGTGATAGTTTCATGAAAAGAACACACATGGAATGACTCTAGTCGTGGTTCATGAAAACAACACACACGCAATGACTCTAGTGCTGGTTTATTGAAAAGAACACACATGCAATGACTCTAGTGCATCCATATGTGGTTCATGAAAAAGAACACCCATCCAATGACATTGGTGGATACATGTGTGGTTCATGAAAAGAACACATATGAAATGACATTGGTTGATCCATTTGTGGTTCATGAAAAGAACACACATGCAATGACTCTAGTGGATCCATATGTGGTTTGTGAAAACAACACACATGCAATTACATTGCTGCATCCATGTGGTTTGTGATAAGAACATACATGCAATGACTCTGGTGGATCCATATGTGGTTCATGAAAAGAAAACACATACAATGGCTGTGGTGTATCAATATGTGGTTTGTGAAAATAACACACATGCAATGACTCTAGTGATAGTTTCATGAAAAGACTACATGCAATGACTCTACTTGTAGTTCATGAAAAGAACACACATGCAATGACTCTAGTGCTGGTTTAGTGAAAAGAACACGCATGCAATGACTCTAGTGCATCCATATGTGGTTCATGAAAAAGAACACACATGCAATGACATTGGTGGATCCATATGGTGGTTCATGAAAAGAACACATATGCAATGACATTGGTGGATCCATATGTGGTTCATGAAAAGAAAACAAATACAATGACTCTAGTGGATCCATATGTGGTTTGTGAAAGCATCAAACATGCAATGAATTGGTGGATCCATGTGGTTTGTGATAAGAACATACATGCAATGACTCTGGTGGATGCATATGTGGTTGATTAAAAGAACACACATACAATGACTCTGGTGGATCCATATGTGGTTTGTGAAACGAACACACATGCAATGACTCTAGTGGATCCATGTGGTTTGTGAAAAGAACAGAGATGCAATGACTCTACTGGATCCATATGTGGTTTGTGAATACAACACACATGCAAGGGCATTGGTTGATCCATGTGCATTGTGAAACGAACATGCATGCAATGACTCTAGTGGATCCATATGTAGTTTTTGAAAAGATCACACATGCAATGACATTGGTTGATCCCTGTGTTTTGTGGAAAGAACAAACATGCAATTACTCTAGTGGATCCATATGTGGTTTGTGAAAAGAACACATATGCAATGACTCTAGTGGATCCATGTGGTTTGTGAAAAGAACAGACATGCAATGACTATACTGGATCCATATGTAGTTTGTGAAAATAACTCACATGCAATGACATTGTTTGATCCATGTGTTTTATTAAAAGAACATACATGCAATGACTCTGATGGATCCATATGTGGGTAGTGAAAAGAACACACATGCAATGACTCTAGTGGATCCATATGTGGTTTGTGAAAAGAACACACATGCAATAAACATTGGTTGATCCATGTGTTTTATGAAAATAGCATACATGCAATGACTCTAGTGGATCCATATGTGGTTTGTGAAAATAACACACATGCAATGACGCTAGTGTTGGTTTAGGATAAGAGCACACATGCAATGACTCTAGTGGATTCATATGTGGTTCATTAAAAGAACACAGATGCAATGACTATAGCTGTGGTTCATGGAAACAATAGACATGCAATGACTCAAGTGGATCCATATGTGGATTCTGAAAAGAATACACATGCAATGACATTGGTGGATACATGTGGTTTGTGAAAAGAACATACATGCAATGACTCTAGTGGATCCATATGTGGTTTGTGAAAAGAACAAACATGCAATGAATCTAGTGCTGGTTTAGGATAAGAACACACATACAATGACTCTAGTGGATCCATATGTGGTTCGTGAAAAGAACACACATACAATGACTATGGTGAATCAATATGTGGTTTGTGCAAAGAACACACATGCAATGACTCTAGTGATAGTTTCATGAAAAGAACACACATGCAATGACTCTAGCTTTGGTTCATGAAAAGAACACACATGCAATGACTCTAGTGCTGGTTTGGTGAAAAGAACACACATGCAATGACTCTAGTGCATCCATATGTGGTTCATGAAAAAGAACACACATTCAATGACATTGGTGGATCCATATGTGGTTCATGAAAAGAACACAGATGCAATGACATTGGTGGATCCATATGTGGTTCATGAAAAGAACACACATGCAATGATTCAAGTGGATCCATATGTGGTTTGTGAAAACAACAAACATGCAATGAATTGGTGGATCCATGTGGTTTGTGATAAGAACATACATGTAATGACTCTGGTGGATCCATATGTGGTTCATGAAAAGAACACACATACAATGACTCTGGTGGATCCATATGTGGTTTGTGAAACAAACACACATGCAATGACTCTAGTGGGTCCATGTGGTTTGTGAAAAGAACAGACATGCAATGACTCTACAGGATCCATATGTGGTTTGTGAAAAGAACACGCATGCAATGACATTGGTTGATCCATGTGTTTTTTGAAAAGAACATACATGCAATGACTCTGGTGGATCCGTATATGGTTTGTGAAAAGAACACACATGAAATGACTCTAGTGGATCCATATGTGGTTTTTGAAAAGAAAACACATGTAATGGCATTGATTGATCCATGTGTTTTATGAAAATAACATGCATGCAATGACTCTCGTGGATCCATATGTGGTTTGTGAAATGAACACACATGCAATAACTCTATTGCTGGTTTAGGATAAGAGGACACATGCAATGACTCTAGTGGATCCATATCTGGTTCATTAAAAGAACACAGATGCAATGACTATAGCTTTGGTTCATGGAAATAAGAGACATGCAATGACTCTAGTGGATCCATATGTGGTTTGTGAAAAGAATACACATACAATGACATTGGTGGCTCCATGTGGTTTGTGAAAAGAATATACATGCAATGACTCTAGTGGATCTATATATGGTGTGTGAAAAGAACAAACATTCAATGACTCTCATGCTGGTTTAGGATAAGAACACACATGCAATGATTCTAGTGGATCCATATGTGGTTCATGAAAAGAACACACATACAATGGCTGTGGTGGATCAATATGTGGTTTGTGAAAAGAACACACATGCAATGACTCTAGTGATAGTTTCATGAAAAGAACACACATGCAATTACTCTAGTGCTGGTTTAGTTAAAAGAACACACACGCAATGACTCTAGTGCTGGTTTATTGAAAAGAACACACATGCAATGACTCTAGTGCATCCATATGTGGTTCATGAAAAAGAACACCCATGCAATGACATTGGTGGATCCATGTGTGGTTCATGAAAAGAACACATATGCAATGCCATTGGTGGATCCATATGTGGTTCATGAAAAGAACACACATGCAATGACTCTAGTGGATCCATATGTGGTTTGTGAAAACAACACACATGCAATGACATTGGTGCATCCATGTGGTTTGTGATAAGAACATACATGCAATGACTCTGGTGGATCCATATGTGGTTCATGAAAAGAACACACATACAATGGCTGTGGTGGATCAATATGTGGTTTGTGAAAAGAACACACATGTAATGACTCTAGTGATAGTTTCATGAAAATAACACACATGCAATAACTCTAGTTGTGGTTCACGAAAAGAACACACATGCAATGACTCTAGTGCTGGTTTAGTGAAAAGAGCATGCATGCAATGACTCTAGTGCATCCATATGTGGTTCATGAAAAAGAACACACATGCAATGACATTGGTGGATCCATATGGTGGTTCATGAAAAGAACATATATGCAATGACATTGGTGGATACATATGTCGTTCATGAAAAGAACACAAGTACAATGACTCTAGTGGATCCATATGTGGTTTGTTAAAGCCTCAAACATGCAATGAATTGGTGGATCCATTTGGTTTGTGATAAGAACATACATGCAATGACTCTGGTGGATGCATATGTGGTTGATGAAAAGAACACACATACATTGACACTGGTGGATCCATATGTGGTTTGTGAAACGAACACACATGCAATGACTCTAGTGGATCCATGTGGTTTGTGAAAAGAACAGAGATGCAATGACTCTACTGGATCCATATGTGGTTTGTGAAAAGAACACACATGCAATGACATTGGTCGATCCATGTGGATTGTGAAACCAACATACATGCAATGACGCTAGTGGATCCATATGTGGTTTGTGAAAAGATCACACATGCAATGACATTGGTTGATCCATGTGTTTTGTGGAAAGAACAAACATGCAATGACTCTACTGGATCCATATGTGGTTTGTGAAAAGAACACACATCCAATGGCTCTAGTGGATCCATGTGGTTTGTGAAAAGAACAGACATGCAATGACTCTAGTGGATCCATATGTGGTTTGTGAAAAGAACACACATGCAATGACATTGTTTGATCCATGTGTTTTATTAAAAGAACATACATGCAATGACTCTGGTGGATCCATATGTGGTTAGTGAAAAGAACACACATGCAATGACTCTAGTGCATCCATATGTGGTTCATGAAAAAGAACACACATGCAATGACATTGGTGGATCCATATGTGGTTCATGAAAAGAACACATATGCAATGACATTGGTGGATCCATATGTGGTTCATGAAAAGAACACACATGCAATGACTCTAGTGGATCCAAATGTGTTTTGTGAAAAGAACACACATGCAATGACATTGGTTGATCCATGTGTTTTATGAAAATAGCATACATGAAATGACTCTAGTGGATCCATATGTGGTTTGTAAAAATAACACCCATGCAATGACTCTAGTGTTGGTTTAGGATAAGAGCACACATGCAATGACTCTAGTGGATCCATATGTGGTTCATTAAAAGAACACAGATGCAATGGCTATAGCTGTGGATCATGGAAAGAACAGACATGCAATGACTCAAGTGGATCCATATGTGGTTTGTGAAAAGAATACACATGCAATGACATTGGTTGATCCATGTGGTTTGTGAAAAGGACATACGTGCAATGACTCTAGTGGATTCATATGTGGTTTGTGAAAAGAACAAACATGCAATGACTAGTGCTGGTTTAGGATAAGAACACACATCCAATGACTCTAGTGGATCCATATGTGGTTCATGAAAAGAACACACATACAATGACTATGGTGAATCAATATGTGGTTTGTGAAAAGAACACACATGCAATGAATCTAGAGATAGTTTCATGAAAAGAACACACATGCAATGACTCTAGATTTGGTTCATGAATAGAACACACATGCAATGACTCTAGTGCTGGTTTAGTGAAAAGAACACACATGCAATGACTCTAGTGCATCCATATGTGGTTCATGAAAAGAACACACATGCAATGACATAGGTGGATCCATATGTGGTTCCTGAAAAGAACACACATGCAATGACATTGGTTGATCCATGTGTTTTATGAAAATAGCATACATGAAATGACTCTAGTGGATCCATATGTGGTTTGTGAAAATAACACCCATGCAATGACTCTAGTGTTGGTTTAGGATAAGAGCACACATGCAATGACTCTAGTGGATCCATATGTGGTTCATTAAAAGAACACAGATGCAATGGCTATAGCTGTGGATCATGGAAAGAACAGACATGCAGTGACTCAAGTGGATCCATATGTGGTTTGTGAAAAGAATACACATGCAATGACATTGGTTGATCCATGTGGTTTGTGAAAAGGACATACGTGCAATGACTCTAGTGGATTCATATGTGGTTTGTGAAAAGAACAAACATGCAATGACTAGTGCTGGTTTAGGATAAGAACACACATCCAATGACTCTAGTGGATCCATATGTGGTTCATGAAAAGAACACACATACAATGACTATGGTGAATCAATATGTGGTTTGTGAAATGAACACACATGCAATGACTCTAGAGATAGTTTCATGAAAAGAACACACATGCAATGACTCTAGATTTGGTTCATGAATAGAACACACATGCAATGACTCTAGTGCTGGTTTAGTGAAAAGAACACACATGCAATGACTCTAGTGCATCCATATGTGGTTCATGAAAAGAACACACATGCAATGACATAGGTGGATCCATATGTGGTTCCTGAAAAGAACACACATGCAATGACTCTAGTGGATCCATATGTGGTTTGTGAAAACAACAAACATGCAATGAATTGGTGGATCCACATGTTTTGTGAGAAGAACATACATGTAATGACTCTGGTGGATCCATATGTGGTTCATGAAAACAACACACATATAATGACTCTGGTGGATCCATATGTGGTTTGTGAAACAAACACACATGCAATGACTCTAGTGGATCCATGTGGTTTGTGAAAAGAACAGACATGCAATGACTCTACTGGATGCATATGTGGTTTGTGAAAAGAACACACATGCAATGACATTGGTTGATCCATGTGTTTTTTGGAAAGAACATACATGCAATGACTCTAGTGGATCCAAAGGTGGTTTGTGAAAAGAACACACATGCAATGACTCTAGTGGATCCATATGTGGTTTGTGAAAATAAAACACATGTAATGACATGGATTGATCCATGTGTTTTATGAAAATAACATACATGCAATGATTCTGGTGTATCCATATGTGGTTTGTGAAAAGTACACACATGCAATAACTCTATTGCTGGTTTAGGATAAGAGCACACATGCAATGACTCTAGTGGATCCATATGTGGTTCATTAAAAGAACACAGATGCAATGACTATAGCTATGGTTCATGGATAGAAGAGACATGCAATGACTCTAGTGGATCCATATGTGGTTTGTGAAAAGAATACACATGCAATGACATTGGTGGCTCCATGTGGTTTGTGAAAAGAACATACATGCAATAACCCTAGTGGATCCATATGTGGTTTGTGAAAAGAACAAACATGCAATGACTCTAGTGCTGGTTTAGGATAAGAACACACATGCAATGACTCTAGTGGATCCATATGTGGTTCATGAAAAGAACACACATCCAATGGCTATGGTGGATCAATATGTGGTTTGTGAAAAGAACACACATGCAATGACTCTAGTGATAGTTTCATGAAAAGAACACACATGCAATGACTCTAGTTGTGGTACATGAAAAGAACACACATGCAATGACTCTAGTGCTGGTTTAGTGAAAAGAACACACATGCAATGACTCTAGTGCATCCATATATGGTTCATGAAAAAGAACACACATGCAATGTGTAACATCCCAAATTTTACAATTACAGATGTTACTAGAAGCATGCATCATATCATTGCATCATGGCATCACATATCAAAAACTGCATCAGGTATTTTCCAAAACCCCATAGTCATATAAAAGACTAAAAGGGTTTAAACAATATCAATCCACCTAAACCTTTGCAAAAGTGTTATTTTTATAATCTCATTCTAATCCTCTTCTTTTTACAAAATTTTAGAGACCGGTTTCACTTAATTTGGAGTCCGTTTACAAAAGTTATTACACAAATAGTGAAAGAGAAAATAAAAAGAATAAAAATAAATAAGAGAAGTCTAACCTAAGCGGGCCAGCCGAAGCCAGCCCGTATCTATCTACCGCGCGCACCACGAGCGAGCAGCGCACAGCGCAGCCGACGCGCAGGCCGGCCCAGCAGGCCGCACCAGCCGCCAGCCCCCCTCCCCGCCTCGCATTGACGAGAGGGCCCCACCTGTCATCCCCGTCCTAAGAGTGTTCGTCGCCAACTCCTCTGCCGACGCAATCTCACCGGATTCCGTTGGATTCGGAGATGAATCCGACCCCTTCCGCACGAAAAACCCCCCTTATAACCCTCCCCATCAAGCCCTGACTCTTTTCCCAAAAAAACCACAAACCCTAGCCCTATCTTCGTCGCCGCCGACGCGCCGCCGGAGCTCCACCTCGGGAGGTTGTCGCCATCATCAATACCGAGCCCTTCCCCTCTCTTTCTTCCAAAATCGGAACCGTCGCTAACTCCTCTGTCTCCCCCTCGTTTTTCCCTCTCTTTAGCACAATGAACTGCCGGCAATTGGTCGTCGGAGTCTCGCCGGAGACGGAAGAGAACGGCGGAGCACCACCGCGGGCAGAGAAGGGGAGGACCGACGCCGACCGTACCAGGGCGACCGTGAGAAGGAGGGGAACGTCGTCATCCAGTTCGCGCAGTCGGGGGCCAGCCGGAACACCGCCGGCCATCGCCACTGACACGCCGCCGCCGTCGCCGTCGTCGTCAACGTCACCGCCGGTAAGCCCTCCGTCCCCGGCCGTCGGATCTCGATCCGGCGGTACAGATCGCGTTGACCCACCGAACCGATACCGCCCTATCACGTCGCGCCGCGTGGCACTCGCCGCGTCAGCGCCTTGTCAGCCCCACGCGCCACGTTGGCCCAATCCCGAGCCGCCACTTGTCGCCGCGTAGTTGGCCGCTGTTCTGGTTTTCTTTTAAATAGGCAGAAAATACTTTAATATTGTAAAATCCATAGTAATTCGAATATTAGTCCAAAAATTGCGTATAATATACCGCTGGATTCATATTTTTGAGTAGAACACATATCTACAATAATATTGCTGTTTTGCCACAACAATCTTGCAGTAGGATTTAAAGTTTAGATTAGAGTATTTTAATTCTAGAAAATTATCCGTAGCTCCATTTTAGTTGATTCTTATTACGTTGGCTTTGTATCGACGAGACCTTCTGCTGAAAATTGTCATAACATGCTTAAGGTGTTCAGATCTGTCTCTAGGTAGATTGGAGTTGTAGATCTAGTTTTGAGCTTGGATATTTAGGGTTTAACCTAAAATACTTAAAATCTGTGGGGAATCGATTCTAATGACATCCCCAACTCAACAACACCCCTGATTAAAACCCTTGGTCGAAATCGAATCCATCCTTGCATATTACCATGTTGCATGCATGCATATTTGACTTCGTGACTTTGTTTTGTGCAAATTGTGAATGGATCCATGTTTGTTCGTTAGATTGCTCGGAGTGCGCTGAGGAGTACTGTTGTGTAGATTGCTTCTCGGATCAAGGCAAGTTACAACACTTGTTCATATTTGTGTCCCAGTTTTGGCTATGCATGTTTTGATCTTCAAATTTTGTAGTATGCATGTGTAGGATTTTGGTAGATTTTCTTAGTACTATTTTTGCAAGTGGGGTTTTGTAGTATGCCATGAGTAGCTCTATTCTTAGGAATTTCCATCCCAATAGGTTATCGTGTTTTTCTAAGTTATGCTTCCTATGCTATATACTTGTATATATCAAGTACCGTTGGGAGGGTTCGAAAGACTCAAAAAATTTCTAAGTACAAGAGCTCTCTCGAGTGAACTTTTTCTTCTCAAAACCCCTTCAAAATAAAACTAAGTTTTCTTCTGGGCGGAATGGTTGTCGGGTCAACGAGTGGATATTGGTGGAGGACGGCCGCCCAGGAATCAAAGAAGTCTACCATGTTTCAGAATTCAGAAGCTTCCCGTGCAACCACAATACATATGGGCTCTATCTTGGCTTAGTACTTAGTGGGAAACCTCACCGGGATACCAACATTTGGAGGTTCTTGGCACGGTTGGATCCAGCTGGTAGAGGGGCTACTAAGGGAAGGCTTCGCCATGGTCTTGTCTGTAAAAGGACTTGATCATGGATTGTGGGGAAAGTGCACAACCTCTCGAGAGTATTGCAATCTGATCGATCAGCCGTGTTCACGGAAACAGAACAACTTTGAGCATCTGAAGGATGGAGCCTCTGAAAGATCTTCCTCTCTCTTTTCCAAACCTAACGTTTTATAAAACCCAAGGCGTGAGTAATATCGCCGTTGGGCGGGATTTTGGGAACTTGGTGTGTAGTATCCAAGTGCTAGGTTGATTTGGGCACTTGGTGAGTAATATCCACGTGTTGCATTTGACCCTATACTATTTAACAAAGTTTACAAAGTAGGGAAAACCTTCTTCCTCTTTTCTTATTACATTGATAAAATTGGATTTACGCAAATGAACCCCAGAGCCTACTCTTAGCCTTGCATGTAGAGATAGTCTTACTCTTCCCTTGGTGTAATTTTCCAATACATTCAATGTATTGACCCAACTTGTTGGCTGCACGTCTTATGTGCAGAATCCGAAGATTGAAAGGTGTGTAGGGATCGCGGGTCTTCACGCAGCTAGCCTGAGGCGTTGATGGACTCAAGTTTTACTTAGTTTCCGCTGTTTTATTTGAGCTAGCTATAAGCTATGCAAGTTATAACAATTATACTCTGGATTATTCGTGTAATAATGACTTGTGTTTTACATGATATTCATCGACTGTGAAGTGCTAGCTATTGATCCAGGGACTAGTATGTTAATCACAGAGACTTAGGATCCTTAATGATCCGAGGTCGCAACAGATGGTATCAGAGCACAAAGTTGCCTGTAGGACGTGAACCCTAGGATTGGAAACCACCTTTACCATGGGTGTTTGTGCTTTCTATATTCTTCTAAGTTATTTGAACTCTTCTAGTATTTCTCTTCCTTATCACCTTGTGCCTAATTTTCTCTCTCCTAACCTAAAGATTACGGCCTTCTATTACGACACCGCCGAAGACATCAAGTGCCTGCGCTTCGGGGAATGCCTTTTGGACATCATCAAGACACTGCAGTTACTCATGCCATCAATCAAGGGAAGCGAGTTGAGGAAGATGCACAAGGAAGGATGCTGGGCGATTGAAGTCATCCAACCAGGGCGCAGTCAGACAGAACCCAAGACAGAGGCCATTGTACTCAACATCACCAGCGACTCCAAGGAGAAGGGACTTAGCATCTGCTTGCAGGAGTTCATTGGATGCCTTTGTGGACGCCACCATGAAGAGGTTGAAGGCCACTACATCAAACTCTTTGGAAGACGTGATGAGAAGGGAGTTCCAATCGAGTTAACCCCGGAGGAAAGGAAGACATGCAAGCGTCGAAGAATCCAATATCAAGACTTGGAGTCCCACATAAATGACCTTCAGAAGGGGAGCTGCCTTGAGATCGTGAGGAATGACGAGCTTTGTGCCCTAGTCAAGGAGAAGGACGAGAAGATCGAGGAGCTGGAAGAGAAGATCAAGTTCCTAGGAGGGGAGCTCACCGCCCAAAACAAGAGGTTCGCTAATCAAGAGAAGAGGGTGCAAGATAAGAATAAGAGGATTAGGGAGCAAAGTATCGTGCTCGCAAAGAACGAGATGGAGTTCAAGAACTTTGCCACCATGTTGAAGGACCTGCGAGCAGCTAAGAGGAGCTTGGAGGAGAAGATCACGCCCGTGACTATGGGGTCAAGTTTGATCAAGAAGCTACAGAAGGAGAAGAAGGAACTCCAAAGAAGGCTGGAATCTGCTACCCAGGAGCTGCAGGAGGTGAAGGAACTTCAAGAGAGGCTCGAAGCTGCTACACTGGAGCCACAGGAGTTGAAGGAACTTCAGGAGAAGCTTGAAGCCACGACGAGGGACATGGAGTTATACAAGTCACTGCTGGAAAAGGAAGGCTTCATCATTGAGGATGAGGAAGTGGATGATGAGTAGAGTACTTGGACCACCTTTAGTTCTATAGTCAAACGTTTTTCATGATTATAATGTGTACCAAAAATTATATTGGTTTAGTTAAACTTGGTTGACTGTGTGGAACTTTGTGCCTTGTGTGCCTTGCTTTTCTCGTGTGTTTTTCTTCTCTTGTTTACATAAGGGTAGGAGTTTATTCCTTAGGCTTCTATCTATTTCTTAACTTGTCTCCTGAACCCTCCAGATGGCGAGACGTGGAAACAACAATAACAACATGCCCCTAGAGATAGCACAACTTCTGAACTCCCAGAATCAGTTGATCCAACTCCTCACTCAAAACATGCAAAACAACAACAACAACCCGCTACCTCTGCCACCTCCACCGCCCCAACATGATCGCTTGACTCGGTTCTTGAGGTTAAACCCTCCAATTTTCTCAAGTAGTTCTAAGCCAATTGTGGCGGATGACTGGCTCCGTACCACCAACAAGAAGTTAGACACCATCCAAGTTGTTGGAGCTGATAGGGTGCGCTTTGCCGTGCACCAACTGGAGGGACCAGCTGCTGAATGGTGGGATAATTACCAGGTCACCCACCTCGACATTGAAGCTATCACCTGGAACCAGTTCGAGGCGGCCTTTCGTACTCATCACGTAGCCGCGGGAGTCATGTCACTTAAGAGACGTGAGTTCTGCGACTTGAAACAACTACACCGTTTCGTCTCCAAGTATGGGGACCTTTTCAACAAGCTGGCACGTTATGCACCTGATGATGTATCCACTGATGCCAAGAGGCAGGAGGAGTTCTTAAGGGGACTTAATGATGAAATATCTATTCATCTTGTGGCTCTAAAGTTTGATAACTACCAGGAACTCCTGGACAGGGCAGTGGTGGTTGAAGCAAAGCAAAGGAGTATAGAGAACCGAAAGAGAAAGTCCACCTCGCACAAGCACAACTCTGCCCCATATCAGAAACAACGCACTTCGTCACCACCACCCCACAACCACAATGGCCACAACCACAATGGTCATCATCATGGAGGACATAACCACAATGGCCATAAACACCGCAATGGGAAGGATTTGAGTGAAGTGACATGCTTCAAGTGTAACAAGACATGGCACTATGCAACTACTTGCCCCGAAAAGACGAAGAATGGGAATGGTAATGGAAACGGCAACGGACACAACCATGGCAATGGTAATGGAAATGGGAAGAAGCCGAATCCGTTCGTCAAAGACACAGTGAATCATGTCTCTGTGGAGGATGCTCGTGAGGCACCTGACTCCGTGATTGGTAAGTTCAAGCTTAACTCCACCCCTACAATTGTTCTTTTAGATACTGGTGCATCGCATTCATTCATATCAAGGGTATTTGTGGATAGAGGCAAGGTACCTACGAGACTATTAGTACTCCCCTAAGGGTAAGTTCTCCTAGAGGAGAAATAGTGGAAAACTTTGGATGCCGTGGGTTAGAACTAAGGATTGGGGCGCACACCTTTCCTACCAGCCTAGTCATTCTGGAGTCACAAGGCTTAGACATAATTTTGGGCATGAATTGGATGACCAAATATGAGGGAGTCATAGATTGTGCCAAAAGGACTATCGCACTCACGACTCCGAATAAGAAAAGGATCCGCTTTAAGTCAGCTTTCGCACTCACAGGAAGTATGGTGAACTCTCTTAAGGGGGTTAGCTTGGAGGATGTGCCAATTGTGAAGGAGTACCCAGATGTGTTTCCGGAAGAATTGCCAGGGATGCCTCCCGACCGAGACATCGAGTTTCTCATTGACTTGATGCCTGGTACTGGACCAATAGCAAAGAGACCGTACAAGATGGATGTGGATGAGTTGAAGGAACTTAAGAAACAGCTTAGGGAGCAATTGGACAAAGGCTTCATTCAACCAAGTGCGTCATCTTGGGGAGCACCTGTCTTATTCATGGAGAAGAAGGATAAAACCAAGAGGCTAGTCGTGGACTACCGGTCGTTGAATGAAGTGACAATCAAGAACAAGTACCCTATACCCAATATTAACGACCTGTTTGACCAATTAAAGGGAGCTACTATGTTCTGTAAGATTGATCTCCGATCGGGATATTTCCAGCTAACGATCCGGGAACAGGATATACCCAAGACAACTTTCACCACGAGATACGGATTGTATGAATACACCGTGATGTCGTTTGGCTTAGCAAATGCCCCAACATACTTCATGACTATGATGAACAAGGTGTTCATGGAGTACTTGGATAAGTTTATTGTGGTATTCATTGATGACATACTCATATACTTCAAGGACGAGAAGGAACATGAGAGGCACCTGCGCCTAATCATGGAAAAGTTAAGGGAACACAAGTTGTATGCCAAATTTAGCAAATGTGAGTTCTATTTGAAAGAAGTGGGATTCCTTGGTCATATTGTATCAGCTAAAGGTGTTGCCGTGGACCCAAGTAAGGTAGCTTCCGTGACAGAATGGGAGTCTCCTAAGAATGTGGGTGATATTAGGAGTTTCCTAGGCCTTGCGGGATATTACCAAAGATTCATCGAAAACTTTTCCAAGATAGCAAAGCCTATGACAGAGTTGCTGAAGAAAGAGAAGAAGTTCCAATGGACCGAGGCATGTGAAGCAAGTTTTCAAGAGTTGAAGAAGCGCCTAGTAACAACACCAGTTTTGTGTCTCCCCGACATCCAAAAGGATTTCCAGGTCTATTGCGACGCTTCCCGGCAAGGACTCGGTAGTGTACTGATGCAAGATGGAAAAGTAGTGTCTTATGCCTCTTGGCAACTTAAGCACCATGAGAATAACTACCCCACGCACGATTTGGAACTAGCATCAGTTGTGCATGCGCTCAAGGTATGGAGACATTACCTAATGGGCAAACATTGTGATGTGTTCACGGATCACAAAAGCCTTAAATACATCTTCACTCAAAAGGAATTAAACATGAGGCACAGGATATGGCTTGAGCTCATCAAGGATTATGACTTGGACCTGCAGTACCATCGTGGAAAGGCCAACGTTGTGGCTGACGCCTTAAGCCGGAAGGTCTATGTAAATGGACTTACCGTGGGAGAACTTCCAAATGATTTGTGTGAACAATTCAAGGATCTCAGGTTGGAAATAGTTCCGGAGGGATACTTAGCAACTATGGAGATAGTGCCAACGCTTCTGGACCAAATCAAAGAGGCCCAGAAGGGGGACAAAGAGTTGGAAGAAATAAGAGTTAATATAAACAAGGGTAAAGCTAAAGGGTTTCACACGAATGAACAAGGAACACTTTGGTATGAGAAGCGTCTGTGCGTTCCCGATGACCCTGATATCAGGAAGTTAATCCTTCAGGAAGCTCACGATTCGCCTTACTCAATTCATCCCGGTAATACAAAGATGTACATGGATGTGAAAGATAGATTCTAGTGGAACAACATGAAAAGAGGAATTGCTGAATATATCTCCTTGTGTGACGTGTGCAACACAGTCAAGGCCAAACATCAAAAACCAGCAGGACTGCTGCAGCCATTACCTGTGCCCGATTGGAAGTGGGACAAGGTAGGCATGGATTTTATCACGGGACTACCCCGGACTCGATCTGGGTATGATTCCATCTGGGTAGTGGTCGACCACTTCACAAAGGTGGCCCATTTTATTCCCGTAAAGACCACCTATACGAGTGCTAAACTTGGCAAGATTTATATGTCAAGGATCGTAAGCCTTCATGGTGTACCCAAGGGGATTGTCTCTGATAGAGGTACCCAATTCACCTCTAAGTTTTGGCGATAGCTACACGAGTCTCTAGGGACACGACTGGAGTTTAGTACTGCCTTCCACCCACAAACAGATGGACAGACAGAAAGAGTCAATCAGATCTTGTAGGACATGTTAAGAGCCTGTGCGCTAGACTATGGGTCTAGTTGGGATGATAATTTGCCATATGCGGAATTCTCATACAATAACAGCTACCAAACTAGTATCAAGATGGCTCCATTTGAAGTTCTATATGGCAGAAAGTGTAGGACTCCGCTGCTATGGAGTGGAGTTGGAGAACGTAGTTTGTTTGGACCTGAACTAATCAAGGATGCCGAAGAAAAGGTGAGACAGATTCAAGACAGGTTAAAAATAGCCCAATCCAGACAAAAGAGTTATGCTGATTCCAAGCGCAGGGATGTGACTTATGAAGTGGGAGACCGTGCGTATCTCCGAGTTTCGCCACTACGAGGAGTTAAGAGATTCGGGATCAAGGGTAAGTTAGCACCCCGATTCATAGGGCCCTACAAGATCTTGGGTCGTAGAAGGGAAGTTGCCTATCAGTTGGAATTGCCCGAAGTGCTAATAGTTCACGATGTTTTCCATGTGTCGCAACTAAAGAAGTGTCACCCGGAAATGGCTGAAACCCCACTAAAGGATACGGTTCCGTTGGAAGAAGTTCAACTGGAAAACGATCTCACCTATGAGGAAAAACCCACCAGGATTCTGGAGACAGCCGAGAGAATCACTCGTACCAAGACTATCAGGTTTGGCAAAGTTCAATGGAATCACCATTCCGAGGAAGAGGCCACGTGGGAGCGTGAAGAAGACCTGAAGAAAGAACACCCACACCTATTTGCTAACCAACCTGAATCTCGGGGACGAGATTCTTCTTAAGGGGGGTAGGTTTGTAACATCCCAAATTTTACAGTTACAGATATTACTAGAAGCATGCATCATATCATTGCATCATGGCATCACATATCAAAAACTGCATCAGGTATTTTCCAAAACCCCATAGTCATATAAAAGACTAAAAGGGTTAAACAATATGAATCCACCTAAACCTTTGCAAAAGTGTTATTTTTATAATCTCATTCTAATCCTCTTCTTTTTAATAAATTTTAGAGACCGGTTTCACTTAATTTGGAGTCCGCTTGAAAAAGTTATTAGACAAATAGTGAAACAGAAAAAAAAGAATAAAAAAAGAGAAGTCTAACCTAAGCGGGCCAGCCGAAGCCAGCCCGCATCTATCTACCGCGCGCACCGCGAGCGAGCGGCGCACAGCGCAGCCGACGCGCAGGCCAGCCCAGCAGGCCGCACCAGCCGCCAGCCCGCCCCCCCACCTCTCACTGACAAGAGGGCCCCACCTGTCATCCCCGTCCTAAGCGTGTTCGTCGCCAACTCCTCTGCCGACGCAATCTCACCGGATTCCGTTGGATTCGGAGACGAATCCGACCCCTTCCGCATGAAAAACCCCCCTTATAACCCTCCCCATCGAGCCCCGGCTCTTTTCCCAAAAAAAAACCACAAACCCTAGCCCCATCTACGTAGCCGCCGACGCGCCGCCGGAGCTCCGCCTCGGGAGGTTGTCGCCGTCATCAATACCGAGCCCTTCCCCCTCTCTTTCTTCCAAAATCGGAACCGCCGCTAACTCCTCTGTCTCCCCCTTGTTTTTCCCTCTCTTTAGCGCAGTGAACCGCCGGCAATTGGTCGCCGGAGTCTCGCCAGAGACGGAAGAGAACGGTGGAGCACCACCATGGGCAGAGAAGGGGAGGACCGATGCCGACCGTACCAGGGCGACCGTGAGAAGGAGGGGAACGTCGTCGTCCAGTTCGCGCAGCCGGGGGCCAACCGGAACACCGCCGACCATCGCCACCGACGCGTCGCCGCTGTCGCCGTCGTCGTCAATGTCACCGCCGGTAAGCCCTCCGTCCCCGGCCATCGGATCTCGATCCGGCGGTACAGATCGCGTTGACCCACCGAACCGGTACCGCCCTATCACGTCGCGTCGCGTGGCACTCTCCGCGTTAGCCCCTCGTCAGCCTCGCGCGCCCCGCTGGCCCAATCCCGAGCCGCCACTTGTCGCCGCGTAGTTGGCCGCTGTTCTGGTTTTCTTTTAAATAGGCAGAAAATACTTTAATCTTGTAAAATCCATAGTAATTCGAATACTAGTCAAAAAATTGCGTATAATATATCGTTGGATTCATATTTTTGAGTAGAACACAGATCTACAATAATATTGCTGTTTTGCCACAGCAATCTTGCAGTAGGATTTAAAGTTTAGATTAGAGTATTTTAATTCTAGAAAATTATCCGTAGCTCCGTTTTAGTTGATTCTTGTTGGCTTTATATCGACGAGACCTTCTGTAGAAAATTGTCATAACATGCTTAGGGTGTTCAGATCTGTCTTGAGGTAGATTGGAGTTGTAGATCTAGTTTTGAGCTTGGATATTTTGGGTTTAACCCAAAATACTTAAAATCTGTGGGGACTCGATTCTAATGACATCCCCAACTCAACAACACCCCTGATTAAAACCGTTGGGAGGGTTCGAAAGACTCAAAAAAATTCTAAGTACGAGAGCTCTCTTGAGCGAACGTTTTCTTCTCAAAACCCCTTCAAAATAAAACTAAGTTTAGAATTCAGAAGCTTCCCGTGCAACCACAATACATATGGGCTCTATCTTGGCTTAGTACTTAGTGGGAAACCTCACCGGGGTACCAACATTTGGAGGTTCTTGGCACGGTTGGATCCAGATGGTAGAGGGTCTACTAAGGGAAGGCTTCGCCATGGTCTTGTCTGTACAAGGACTTGATCGTGGATTGTGGGGAAAGTGCACAACCTCTCGAGAGTATTGCAATCTGATCGATCAGCCGTGTTCACGGAAACAGAACAACTTTGAGCATCCGAAGGATGGAGCCTCTGAAAGATCTTCCTCTCTCTTTTCAAAACCTAACGTTTTATAAAACCCAAGGCGTGAGTAATATCACCGTTAGGCGGGATTTTATGAACTTGGTGTGTAATATCCAAGTGCTAGGTTGATTTGGGCACTTGGTGAGTAATATCCACGTGTTCCATTCGACCCTATACTATTTATCAAAGTTTACAAAGTAGGGAAAACCTTCTTCCTCTTTTCTTATTACATTGATAAAATTGGCTTTACGTAAATGAACCCTAGAGCCTACTCTTAGCCTTGCATGTAGAGATAGTATTACTCTTCCCTTGGCGTAATTTGCCAATACATTCAAAGTATTGACCCAACTTGTTGGTTGCACGTCTTATGTGTAGAATCCGAAGATTGAAAGGTGCGTAGGGATCGCCGGTCTTCACGCAGCTAGCCTGAGGCGTTGATGGACTCAAGTTTTACTTAGTTTCCACTGTTTTATTTGAGCTAGCTATAAGCTATGCAAGTTCTAATAATTATACTCTGGATTATTCGTGTAATAATGACTTGTGTTTTACATGATACTCATCGACTGTGAAGTGCTAGCTATTGATCCAGGGACTAGCATGTTAATCACAGGGACTTAGGATCCTTAACGATCCGAGGTCGCAACACAATGACATTGGTGGATCCATATGTGGTTCATGAAAAGAACACATATGCAATGACATTGGTGGATCCATATGTGGTTCATGAAAAGAACACACGTCCTATGACTCTACTGGATCCATATGTGGTTTCTGAAAACAACACACATGAAATGACATTGGTGCATCCATGTGGTTTGTGATAAGAACATACATGCAATGACTCTGGTGGATCCATATGTGGTTCATGAAAAGAACACACATGCAATGACTCTGGTGGATCCATATGTCGTTTGTGAAAACAACACACATGTAATTAATCTAGCTGTGGTTCATGAAAAGAACACACATGCAAGGACTCTAGTGTTGGTTTAGTGAAAAAAACACACATGAAATGACTCTAGTGGATCCATATGTGGTTTATGAAAGAACACACATGCAATGACATTGGTGGATCCATGTGGTTTGTCAAAAAGAACATACATGCAATGACTCTAGTGGATACATATGTGGTTTGTGAAAAGAACACACATGCAATGACATTGGTGGATCCATATGTGGTTTGTGAAAACAAAACACATGCAATGACTCTAGTAGATCCATATCTGGTTTGTGAAAAGAACACATGCAATGACATTGGTGGATCCATGTGGTTTGTGAACAGAACTTGCATGAAATGACTCTAGTGGATCCATATATGGTTTGTGAAAAGATCAAACATGCAATGACATTGGTTGATCCATCTATTTTGTGGAAAGACAGACATGCAATGACTCCAGTGGATCCATATGTGGTTTCTGAAACGAACACACATGCAATGACTCTAGTGGAGCCATGTGGTTTGTGAAAAGAAGAGACATGGAATTACTCTAGTGGATCCATATGTGGTTTGTGAAAAGAACTTACATGCAATGACTCTAGTGGATCCATATATGGTTTGTGAAAAGATCAAACATGCAATGACATTGGTTGATCCATCTATTTTGTGGAAAGACAGACATGCAATGACTCCAGTGGATCCATATGTGGTTTCTGAAACAAACACGCATGCAATGACTCTAGTGGATCCATGTGGTTTGTGAAAAGAACAGACATGCAATGACTCTAGTGGATCCATATGTGGTTTGTGAAAAGAACACACATGCAATGACATTGGTTGATCCATGTGTTTTATGAAAAGAACATACATGCAATGACTCGGGTGGATCCATATGTGGTTTGTGAAAAGAACACACATGCAATGCTTCTAGTTGATCCATATGTGGTTTGTGAAAAGAACACACATGCAATGACATTGGTTGATCCATGTGTTTTATGAAAATGACATACATGCAATGACTCTGGTGGATCCATATGTGGTTTGTGAAAAGAACACACATGCAATGACTCTAGTGATGGTTTAGGATAAGAGCACACTTGCAATGACTCTAGTGGATCCATATGTGGTTCATTAAAAGAACACATATGCAATGACTATAGCTGTGGTTCATGGAAAGAACAGACATGAAATTACTCTAGTGGATCCATATGTGGTTCATGAAAAGAATACACATGCAATGACATTGGTGGATCCATGTGTTTTATGAAATGAACAGACATGCAATGACTCTAGTGGATCCATATGTGGTTTGTGAAAAGAACACACATGCAATGACATTGGTTGATCCATGTGTTTTACTAAAAAGAACCTACATGCAATGACTTTGGTGGATCCATGTGTGGTTAGTTAAAAGAACACACATGCAATGACTCCAGTGGATCCATATGTGGTTTGTGAAAAGAACACACATGCAATGACATTGGTTGATCCATGTGTTTTATGAAAATATCATACATGCAATGACTCTAGTGGATCCATATGTGGTTTGTGAAAATAACACACATGCAATGACTCTAGTGTTGGTTTAGGATAAGAGTACACATGCAATGACTCTAGTGAATCCATATGTGGTTCATTAAAAGAACATAGATGCAATGACTATTGCTATGGTTCATGGAAAGAACAGACATGCAATGACTCTAGTGGATCCATATGTGGTCTGTGAAAAGAATACACAGGCAATGACATTGGTGGCTCCATCTGGTTTGTGAAAAGAACATACATGCAATGACTCTAGTGGATCCATATGTGGTTTGTGAAAAGAACAAAGATGCAATGACTCTAGTGCTAGTTTAGGATAAGAACACACATGCAATGACTCTTGTGGATCCATATGTGGTTCATGAAAGAAACACACATACAATGACTATGGTGGACCAATATGTGGTTTGTGAAAAGAACACACATGCAATGAATCTAGTGATAGTTTCATGAATAGAACACACATGCAATGACTCTAGCTGTGGTTCATGAAAAGAACACACATGCAATGACTCTAGTGCTGGTTTAGTGAAAAGAACACACCTGCAATGACTCTAATGCATCCATATGTGGTTCATGAAAAAGAACACACATGCAATGACATTGGTGGATCCATATCTGGTTCATGAAAAGAACACATATGCAATGACATTGGTGGATCCATATGTGGTTCTTGAAAAGAACACACATGCAATGACTCTAGTGTTGGTTTAGTGAAAATAACACACATGAAATGACTCTAGTGGATCCATATGTGGTTTATGAAGGAACACACATGCAATGGCATTGGTGGATCCATGTGGTTTGTCAAAAAGAACATACATGCAATGACTCTAGTGGATACATATGTGGTTTGTGAAAAGAACACACATGCAATGACATTGGTGGATCCATATGTGGTTTGTGAAAACAAAACACATGCAATGACTCTAGTAGATCCATATGTGGTTTGTGAAAATAACACATGCAATGACATTGGTGGATCCATGTGGTTTGTGAAAAGAACTTACATGCAATGACTCTAGTGGATCCATATATGGTTTGTGAAAAGATCAAACATGCAATGACATTGGTTGATCCATCTATTTTGTGGAAAGACAGACATGCAATGACTCCAGTGGATCCATATGTGGTTTCTGAAACGAACACACATGCAATGACTCTAGTGGATCCGTGTGGTTTGTGAAAAGAACAGACATGCAATGACTCTAGTGGATCCATATGTGGTTTGTGAAAAGAACACACATGCAATGACATTGGTTGATCCATGTGTTTTATCAAAAGAACATACATGCAATGCCTCGGGTGGATCCATATGTGGTTTGTGAAAAGAACACACATGCAATGCTTCTAGTTGATCCATATGTGGTTTGTGAAAAGAACACACATGCAATGACATTGGTTGATCCATGTGTTTTATGAAAATGACATACATGCAATCACTCTGGTGGATCCATATGTGGTTTGTGAAAAGAACACACATGCAATGACTCTAGTGATGGTTTTGGATAAGAGCACACTTGCAATGACTCTAGTGGATCCATATGAGGTTCATTAAAAGAACACATATGCAATGAATATAGCTGTGGTTCATGGAAAGAACATACATGAAATTACTCTAGTGGATCCATATGTGGTTCATGAAAAGAATACACATGCAATGACATTGGTGGATCCATGTGTTTTATGAAAATAACAGACATGCAATGACTCTAGTGGATCCATATGTGGTTTGTGAAAAGAACACACATGCAATGACATTGGTGGATCCATGTGTTTTACTAAAAAGAACCTACATGCAATGACTTTGGTGGATCCATGTGTGGTTAGTTAAAATAACACACATGCAATGACTCTAGTGGATCAATATGTGGTTTGTGAAAAGAACACACATGCAATGACATTGGTTGATCCATGTGTTTTATGAAAATAGCATACATGCAATGACTCTAGTTGATCCATATGTGGTTTGTGAAAATAACACACATGCAATGACTCTAGTGTTGGTTTAGGATAAGAGCACACATGCAATGACTCTAGTGTTGGTTTAGGATAAGAGCACACATGCAATGACTCTAGTGGATCCATATGTGGTTCATTAAAAGAACATAGATGCAATGACTATTGCTATGGTTCGTGGAAAGAACAGACATGCAATGACTCTAGTGGATCCATATGTGGTCTGTGAAAAGAATACACAGGCAATGACATTGGTGGCTCCATCTGGTTTGTGAAAAGAACATACATGCAATGACTCTAGTGGATCCATATGTGGTTTGTGAAAAGAACAAACATGCAATGACTCTAGTGCTAGTTTAGGATAAGAACACACATGCAATGACTCTTGTGGATCCATATGTGGTTCATGAAAAAAACACACATACAATGACTATGGTGGACCAATATGTGGTTTGTGAAAAGAACACACATGCAATGAATCTAGTGATAGTTTCATGAATAGAACACACATGCAATGACTCTAGCTGTGGTTCATGAAAAGAACACACATGCAATGACTCTAGTGCTGGTTTAGTGAAAAGAACACACATGCAATGACTCTACTGCATCCATATGTGGTTCATGAAAAAGAACACACATGCAATGACATTGGTGGATCCATATCTGGTTCATGAAAAGAACACATATGCAATGACATTGGTGGATCCATATGTGGTTCATGAAAAGAACACACATGCAATGACTCTAGTGTTGGTTTAGTGAAAATAACACACATGAAATGACTCTAGTGGATCCAAATGTGGTTTATGAAAGAACACACATGCAATCACATTGGTGGATCCATGTGGTTTGTCAAAAAGAACATACATGCAATGACTCTAGTGGATACATATGTGGTTTGTGAAAAGAACACACATGCAATGACATTGGTGGATCCATATGTGGTTTGTGAAAACAAAACACATGCAATGACTCTAGTAGATCCATATGTGGTTTGTGAAAAGAACACATGCAATGACATTGGTGGATCCATGTGGTTTGTGAACAGAACTTGCATGAAATGACTGTAGTGGATCCATATATGGTTTGTGAAAAGATCAAACATGCAATGACATTGGTTGATCCATCTATTTTGTGGAAAGACAGACATGCAATGACTCCAGTGGATCCATATGTGGTTTCTGAAACGAACACACATGCAATGACTCTAGTGGAGCCATGTGGTTTGTGAAAAGAAGAGACATGGAATTACTCTAGTGGATCCATATGTGGTTTGTGAAAAGAACACACATGCAATGACATTGGTTGATCCATGTGTTTTATGAAAAGAACATACATGCAATGACTCGGGTGGATCCATATGTGGTTTGTGAAAAGAACACACATGCAATGCTTCTAGTTAATCCATATGTGGTTTGTGAAAAGAACACACGTGCAATGACATTGGTTGATCCATGTGTTTTATGAAAATGACATACATGCAATCACTCTGGTGGATCCATATGTGGTTTGTGAAAAGAACACACATGCAATGACTCTAGTGATGGTTTAGGATAAGAGCACACTTGCAATGACTCTAGTGGATCCATATGAGGTTCATTAAAAGAACACATATGCAATGACTATAGCTGTGGTTCATGGAAAGAACATACATGAAATTACTCTAGTGGATCCATATGTGGTTCATGAAAAGAATACACATGCAATGACATTGGTGGATCCATGTGTTTTATGAAAAGAATAGACATGCAATGACTCTAGTGGATCCATATGTGGTTTGTGAAAAGAACACACATGCAATGACATTGGTGGATCCATGTGTTTTACTAAAAAGAACCTACATGCAATGACTTTGGTGGATCCATGTGTGGTTAGTTAAAATAACACACATGCAATGACTCTAGTGGATCAATATGTGGTTTGTGAAAAGAACACACATGCAATGACATTGGTTGATCCATGTGTTTTATGAAAATAGCATACATGCAATGACTCTAGTTGATCCATATGTGGTTTGTGAAAATAACACACATGCAATGACTCTAGTGTTGGTTTAGGATAAGAGCACACATGCAATGACTCTAGTGGATCCATATGTGGTTCATTAAAAGAACATAGATGCAATGAATATTGCTATGGTTCGTGGAAAGAACAGACATGCAATGACTCTAGTGGATCCATATGTGGTCTGTGAAAAGAATACACAGGCAATGACATTGGTGGCTCCATCTGGTTTGTGAAAAGAACATACATGCAATGACTCTAGTGGATCCATATGTGGTTTGTGAAAAGAACAAACATGCAATGACTCTAGTGCTAGTTTAGGATAAGAACACACATGCAATGACTCTTGTGGATCCATATGTGGTTCATGAAAGAAACACACATACAATGACTATGGTGGACCAATATGTGGTTTGTGAAAAGAACACACATGCAATGAATCTAGTGATAGTTTCATGAATAGAACACACATGCAATGACTCTAGCTGTCGTTCATGAAAAGAACACACATGCAATGACTCTAGTGCTGGTTTAGTGAAAAGAACACACATGCAATGACTCTACTGCATCCATATGTGGTTCATGAAAAAGAACACACATGCAATGACATTGGTGGATCCATATCTGGTTCATGAAAAGAACACATATGCAATGACATTGGTGGATCCATATGTGGTTCATGAAAAGAACACACATGCAATGACTCTAGTGTTGGTTTAGTGAAAATAACACACATGAAATGACTCTAGTGGATCCATATGTGGTTTATGAAAGAACACACATGCAATCACATTGGTGGATCCATGTGGTTTGTCAAAAAGAACATACATGCAATGACTCTAGTGGATACATATGTGGTTTGTGAAAAGAACACACATGCAATGACATTGGTGGATCCATATGTGGTTTGTGAAAACAAAACACATGCAATGACTCTAGTAGATCCATATGTGGTTTGTGAAAAGAACACATGCAATGACATTGGTGGATCCATGTGGTTTGTGAAAAGAACTTGCATGCAATGACTCTAGTGGATCCATATATGGTTTGTGAAAAGATCAAACATGCAATGACATTGGTTGATCCATCTATTTTGTGGAAAGACAGACATGCAATGACTCCAGTGGATCCATATGTGGTTTCTGAAACGAACACACATGCAATGACTCTAGTGGATCCGTGTGGTTTGTGAAAAGAACAGACATGCAATTACTCTAGTGGATCCATATGTGGTTTGTGAAAAGAACACACATGCAATGACATTGGTTGATCCATGTAATTTATCAAAAGAACATACATGCAATGCCTCGGGTGGATCCATATGTGGTTTGTGAAAAGAACACACATGCAATGCTTCTAGTTGATCCATATGTGGTTTGTGAAAAGAACACACATGCAATGACATTGGTTGATCCATGTGTTTTATGAAAATGACATACATGCAATCACTCTGGTGGATCCATATGTGGTTTGTGAAAAGAACACACATGCAATGACTCTAGTGATGGTTTTGGATAAGAGCACACTTGCAATGACTCTAGTGGATCCATATGAGGTTCATTAAAAGAACACATATGCAATGAATATAGCTGTGGTTCATGGAAAGAACATACATGAAATTACTCTAGTGGATCCATATGTGGTTCATGAAAAGAATACACATGCAATGACATTGGTGGATCCATGTGTTTTATGAAAATAACAGACATGCAATGACTAGTGGATCCATATGTGGTTTGTGAAAAGAACACACATGCAATGACATTGGTGGATCCATGTGTTTTACTAAAAAGAACCTACATGCAATGACTTTGGTGGATCCATGTGTGGTTAGTTAAAATAACACACATGCAATGACTCTAGTGGATCAATATGTGGTTTGTGAAAAGAACACACATGCAATGACATTGGTTGATCCATGTGTTTTATGAAAATAGCATACACGCAATGACTCTAGTTGATCCATATGTGGTTTGTGAAAATAACACACATGCAATGACTCTAGTGTTGGTTTAGGATAAGAGCACACATGCAATGACTCTAGTGTTGGTTTAGGATAAGAGCACACATGCAATGACTCTAGTGGATCCATATGTGGTTCATTAAAAGAACATAGATGCAATGACTATTGCTATGGTTCGTGGAAAGAACAGACATGCAATGACTCTAGTGGATCCATATGTGGTCTGTGAAAAGAATACACAGGCAATGACATTGGTGGCTCCATCTGGTTTGTGAAAAGAACATACATGTAATGACTCTAGTGGATCCATATGTGGTTTGTGAAAAGAACAAACATGCAATGACTCTAGTGCTAGTTTAGGATAAGAACACACATGCAATGACTCTTGTGGATCCATATGTGGTTCATGAAAAAAACACACATACAATGACTATGGTGGACCAATATGTGGTTTGTGAAAAGAACACACATGCAATGAATCTAGTGATAGTTTCATGAATAGAACACACATGCAATGACTCTAGCTGTGGTTCATGAAAAGAACACACATGCAATGACTCTAGTGCTGGTTTAGTGAAAAGAACACACATGCAATGACTCTACTGCATCCATATGTGGTTCATGAAAAAGAACACACATGCAATGACATTGGTGGATCCATATCTGGTTCATGAAAAGAACACATATGCAATGACATTGGTGGATCCATATGTGGTTCATGAAAAGAACACACATGCAATGACTCTAGTGTTGGTTTAGTGAAAATAACACACATGAAATGACTCTAGTGGATCCAAATGTGGTTTATGAAAGAACACAAATGCAATCACATTGGTGGATCCATGTGGTTTGTCAAAAAGAACATACATGCAATGACTCTAGTGGATACATATGTGGTTTGTGAAAAGAACACACATGCAATGACATTGGTGGATCCATATGTGGTTTGTGAAAACAAAACACATGCAATGACTCTAGTAGATCCATATGTGGTTTGTGAAAAGAACACATGCAATGACATTGGTGGATCCATGTGGTTTGTGAAAAGAACTTGCATGAAATGACTCTAGTGGATCCATATATGGTTTGTGAAAAGATCAAACATGCAATGACATTGGTTGATCCATCTATTTTGTGGAAAGACAGACATGCAATGACTCCAGTGGATCCATATGTGGTTTCTGAAACGAACACACATGCAATGACTCTAGTGGAGCCATGTGGTTTGTGAAAAGAAGAGACATGGAATTACTCTAGTGGATCCATATGTGGTTTGTGAAAAGAACACACATGCAATGACATTGGTTGATCCATGTGTTTTATGAAAAGAACATACATGCAATGACTCGGGTGGATCCATATGTGGTTTGTGAAAAGAACACACATGCAATGCTTCTAGTTGATCCATATGTGGTTTGTGTAAAGAACACACGTGCAATGACATTGGTTGATCCATGTGTTTTATGAAAATGACATACATGCAATCACTCTGGTGGATCCATATGTGGTTTGTGAAAAGAACACACATGCAATGACTCTAGTGATGGTTTAGGATAAGAGCACACTTGCAATGACTCTAGTGGATCCATATGAGGTTCATTAAAAGAACACATATGCAATGACTATAGGTGTGGTTCATGGAAAGAACAGACATGAAATTACTCTAGTGGATCCATATGTGGTTCATGAAAATAATACACATGCAATGACATTGGTGGATCCATGTGTTTTATGAAAAGAACAGACATGCAATGACTCTAGTGGATCCATATGTGGTTTGTGAAAAGAACACACATGCAATGACATTGGTGGATCCATGTGTTTTACTAAAAAGAACCTACATGCAATGACTTTGGTGGATCCATGTGTGGTTAGTTAAAATAACACACATGCAATGACTCTAGTGGATCAATATGTGGTTTGTGAAAAGAACACACATGCAATGACATTGGTTGATCCATGTGTTTTATGAAAATAGCATACATGCAATGACTCTAGTTGATCCATATGTGGTTTGTGAAAATAACACACATGCAATGACTCTAGTGTTGGTTTAGGATAAGAGCACACATGCAATGACTCTAGTGGATCCATATGTGGTTCATTAAAAGAACATAGATGCAATGAATATTGCTATGGTTCGTGGAAAGAACAGACATGCAATGACTCTAGTGGATCCATATGTGGTCTGTGAAAAGAATACACAGGCAATGACATTGGTGGCTCCATCTGGTTTGTGAAAAGAACATACATGCAATGACTCTAGTGGATCCATATGTGGTTTGTGAAAAGAACAAACATGCAATGACTCTAGTGCTAGTTTAGGATAAGAACACACATGCAATGACTCTTGTGGATCCATATGTGGTTCATGAAAAAAAAACACATACAATGACTATGGTGGACCAATATGTGGTTTGTGAAAAGAACACACATGCAATGAATCTAGTGATAGTTTCATGAATAGAACACACATGCAATGACTCTAGCTGTGGTTCATGAAAAGAACACACATGCAATGACTCTAGTGCTGGTTTAGTGAAAAGAACACACATGCAATGACTCTACTGCATCCATATGTGGTTCATGAAAAAGAACACACATGCAATGACATTGGTGGATCCATATCTGGTTCATGAAAAGAACACATATGCAATGACATTGGTGGATCCATATGTGGTTCATGAAAAGAACACACATGCAATGACTCTAGTGTTGGTTTAGTGAAAATAACACACATGAAATGACTCTAGTGGATCCATATGTGGTTTATGAAAGAACACACATGCAATGACATTGGTGGATCCATGTGGTTTGTCAAAAAGAACATACATGCAATGACTCTAGTTGATACATATGTGGTTTGTGAAAAGAACACACATGCAATGACATTGGTGGATCCATATGTGGTTTGTGAAAACAAAACACATGCAATGACTCTAGTAGATCCATATGTGGTTTGTGAAAAGAACTCATGCAATGACATTGGTGGATCCATGGGGTTTGTGAAAAGAACTTGCATGAAATGACTCTAGTGGATCCATATATGGTTTGTGAAAAGATCAAACATGCAATGACATTGGTTGATCCATCTATTTTGTGGAAAGACAGACATGCAATGACTCCAGTGGATCCATATGTGGTTTCTGAAACGAACACACATGCAATGACTCTAGTGGAGCCATGTGGTTTGTGAAAAGAAGAGACATGCAATTACTCTAGTGGATCCATATGTGGTTTGTGAAAAGAACACACATGCAATGACATTGGTTGATCCATGTGTTTTATGAAAAGAACATACATGCAATGACTCGGGTGGATCCATATGTGGTTTGTGAAAAGAACACACATGTAATGCTTCTAGTTGATCCATATGTGGTTTGTGAAAAGAACACACATGCAATGACATTGGTTGATCCATGTGTTTTATGAAAATGACATACATGCAATCACTCTGGTGGATCCATATGTGGTTTGTGAAAAGAACACACATGCAATGACTCTAGTGATGGTTTAGGATAAGAGCACACTTAAAATGACTCTAGTGGATCCATATGAGGTTCATTAAAAGAACACATATGCAATGACTATAGCTGTGGTTCATGGAAAGAACATACATGAAATTACTCTCGTGGATCCATATGTGGTTCATGAAAAGAATACACATGCAATGACATTGGTGGATCCATGTGTTTTATGAAAAGAACAGACATGCAATGACTCTAGTGGATCCATATGTGGTTTGTGAAAAGAACACACATGCAATGACATTGGTGGATCCATGTGTTTTACTAAAAAGAACCTACATGCAATGACTTTGGTGGATCCATGTGTGGTTAGTTAAAATAACACACATGCAATGACTCTAGTGGATCAATATGTGGTTTGTGAAAAGAACACACATGCAATGACATTGGTTGATCCATGTGTTTTATGAAAATAGCATACATGCAATGACTCTAGTTGATCCATATGTGGTTTGTGAAAATAACACACATGCAATGACTCTAGTGTTGGTTTAGGATAAGAGCACACATGCAATGACTCTAGTGGATCCATACGTGGTTCATTAAAAGAACATAGATGCAATGACTATTGCTATGGTTCGTGGAAAGAACAGACATGCAATGACTCTAGTGGATCCATATGTGGTCTGTGAAAAGAATACACAGGCAATGACATTGGTGGCTCCATCTGGTTTGTGAAAACAACATACATGCAATGACTCTAGTGGATCCATATGTGGTTTGTGAAAAGAACAAACATGCAATGACTCTAGTGCTAGTTTAGGATAAGAACACACATGCAATGACTCTTGTGGATCCATATGTGGTTCATGAAAAAAACACACATACAATGACTATGGTGGACCAATATGTGGTTTGTGAAAAGAACACACATGCAATGAATCTAGTGATAGTTTCATGAATAGAACACACATGCAATGACTCTAGCTGTCGTTCATGAAAAGAACACACATGCAATGACTCTAGTGCTGGTTTAGTGAAAAGAACACACATGCAATGACTCTACTGCATCCATATGTGGTTCATGAAAAAGAACACACATGCAATGACATTGGTGGATCCATATCTGGTTCATGAAAAGAACACATATGCAATGACATTGGTGGATCCATATGTGGTTCATGAAAAGAACACACATGCAATGACTCTAGTGTTGGTTTAGTGAAAATAACACACATGAAATGACTCTAGTGGATCCATATGTGGTTTATGAAAGAACACACATGCAATCACATTGGTGGATCCATGTGGTTTGTCAAAAAGAACATACATGCAATGACTCTAGTGGATACATATGTGGTTTGTGAAAAGAACACACATGCAATGACATTGGTGGATCCATATGTGGTTTGTGAAAACAAAACACATGCAATGACTCTAGTAGATCCATATGTGGTTTGTGAAAAGAACACATGCAATGACATTGGTGGATCCATGTGGTTTGTGAAAAGAACTTGCATGAAATGACTCTAGTGGATCCATATATGGTTTGTGAAAAGATCAAACATGCAATGACATTGGTTGATCCATCTATTTTGTGGAAAGACAGACATGCAATGACTCCAGTGGATCCATATGTGGTTTCTGAAACGAACACACATGCAATGACTCTAGTGGAGCCATGTGGTTTGTGAAAAGAAGAGACATGCAATTACTCTAGTGGATCCATATGTGGTTTGTGAAAAGAACACACATGCAATGACATTGGTTGATCCATGTGTTTTATGAAAAGAACATACATGCAATGACTCGGGTGGATCCATATGTGGTTTGTGAAAAGAACACACATGCAATGCTTCTAGTTGATCCATATGTGGTTTGTGAAAAGAACACACATGCAATGACATTGGTTGATCCATGTGTTTTATGAAAATTACATACATGCAATCACTCTGGTGGATTCATATGTGGTTTGTGAAAAGAACACACATGCAATGACTCTAGTGATGGTTTAGGATACGAGCACACTTGCAATGACTCTAGTGGATCCATATGTGGTTCATTAAAAGAACACATATGCAATGACTATAGCTGTGGTTCATGGAAAGAACATACATGAAATTACTCTAGTGGATCCATATGTGGTTCATGAAAATAATACACATGCAATGACATTGGTGGATCCATGTGTTTTATGAAAAGAACAGACATGCAATGACTCTAGTGGATCCATATGTGGTTTGTGAAAAGAACACACATGCAATGACATTGGTGGATCCATGTGTTTTACTAAAAAGAACCTACATGCAATGACTTTGGTGGATCCATGTGTGGTTAGTTAAAATAACACACATGCAATGACTCTAGTGGATCAATATGTGGTTTCTGAAAAGAACACACATGCAATGACATTGGTTGATCCATGTGTTTTATGAAAATAGCATACATGCAATGACTCTAGTTGATCCATATGTGGTTTGTGAAAATAACACACATGCAATGACTCTAGTGTTGGTTTAGGATAAGAGCACACATGCAATGACTCTAGTGGATCCATAGGTGGTTCATTAAAAGAACATAGATGCATTGACTATTGCTATGGTTCGTGGAAAGAACAGACATGCAATGACTCTAGTGGATCCATATGTGGTCTGTGAAAAGAATACACAGGCAATGACATTGGTGGCTCCATCTGGTTTGTGAAAAGAACATACATGCAATGACTCTAGTGGATCCATATGTGGTTTGTGAAAAGAACAAACATGCAATGACTCTAGTGCTAGTTTAGGATAAGAACACACATGCAATGACTCTTGTGGATCCATATGTGGTTCATGAAAGAAACACACATACAATGACTATGGTGGACCAATATGTGGTTTGTGAAAAGAACACACATGCAATGAATCTAGTGATAGTTTCATGAATAGAACACACATGCAATGACTCTAGCTGTCGTTCATGAAAAGAACACACATGCAATGACTCTAGTGCTGGTTTAGTGAAAAGAACACACATGCAATGACTCTACTGCATCCATATGTGGTTCATGAAAAAGAACACACATGCAATGACATTGGTGGATCCATATCTGGTTCATGAAAAGAACACATATGCAATGACATTGGTGGATCCATATGTGGTTCATGAAAAGAACACACATGCAATGACTCTAGTGTTGGTTTAGTGAAAATAACACACATGAAATGACTCTAGTGGATCCATATGTGGTTTATGAAAGAACACACATGCAATCACATTGGTGGATCCATGTGGTTTGTCAAAAAGAACATACATGCAATGACTCTAGTGGATACATATGTGGTTTGTGAAAAGAACACACATGCAATGACATTGGTGGATCCATATGTGGTTTGTGAAAACAAAACACATGCAATGACTCTAGTAGATCCATATGTGGTTTGTGAAAAGAACACATGCAATGACATTGGTGGATCCATGTGGTTTGTGATAAGAACATACATGCAATGACTCTGTTGGATCCATATGTGGTTCATGAAAAAAACACACATACAATGACTATGGTGGACCAATATGTGGTTTGTGAAAAGAACACACATGCAATGAATCTAGTGATAGTTTCATGAATAGAACACACATGCAATGACTCTAGCTGTGGTTCATGAAAAGAACACACATGCAATGACTCTAGTGCTGGTTTAGTGAAAAGAACACACATGCAATGACTCTACTGCATCCATATGTGGTTCATGAAAAAGAACACACATGCAATGACATTGGTGGATCCATATCTGGTTCATGAAAAGAACACATATGCAATGACATTGGTGGATCCATATGTGGTTCATGAAAAGAACACACATGCAATGACTCTAGTGTTGGTTTAGTGAAAATAACACACATGAAATGACTCTAGTGGATCCATATGTGGTTTATGAAAGAACACACATGCAATGACATTGGTGGATCCATGTGGTTTGTGAAAAAGAACATACATGCAATGACTCTAGTTGATACATATGTGGTTTGTGAAAAGAACACACATGCAATGACATTGGTGGATCCATATGTGGTTTGTGAAAACAAAACACATGCAATGACTCTAGTAGATCCATATGTGGTTTGTGAAAAGAACACATGCAATGACATTGCTGGATCCATGTGGTTTGTGAAAAGAACTTACATGCAATGACTCTAGTGGATCCATATATGGTTTGTGAAAAGATCAAACATGCAATGACATTGGTTGATCCATCTATTTTGTGGAAAGACAGACATGCAATGACTCCAGCGGATCCATATGTGGTTTCTGAAACGAACACACATGCAATGACTCTAGTGGATCCATGTGGTTTGTGAAAAGAAGAGACATGCAATTACTCTAGTGGATCCATATGTGGTTTGTGAAAAGAACACACATGCAATGACATTGGTTGATCCATGTGTTTTATGAAAAGAACATACATGCAATGACTCGGGTGGATCCATATGTGGTTTGTGAAAAGAACACACATGCAATGCTTCTAGTTGATCCATATGTGGTTTGTGAAAAGAACACACATGCAATAACATTGGTTGATCCATGTGTTTTATGAAAATGACATACATGCAATCACTCTGGTGGATCCATATGTGGTTTGTGAAAAGAACACACATGCAATGACTCTAGTGATGGTTTAGGATAAGAGCACACTTGCAATGACTCTAGTGGATCCATATGAGGTTCATTAAAAGAACACATATGCAATGACTATAGCTGTGGTTCATGGAAAGAACAGACATGAAATTACTCTAGTGGATCCATATGTGGTTCATGAAAAGAATACACATGCAATGACATTGGTGGATCCATGTGTTTTATGAAAAGAACAGACATGCAATGACTCTAGTGGATCCATATGTGGTTTGTGAAAAGAACACACATGCAATGACATTGGTGGATCCATGTGTTTTACTAAAAAGAACCTACATGCAATGACTTTGGTGGATCCATATGTGGTTAGTTAAAATAACACACATGCAATGACTCTAGTGGATCAATATGTGGTTTGTGAAAAGAACACACATGCAATGACATTGGTTGATCCATGTGTTTTATGAAAATAGCATACATGCAATGACTCTAGTTGATCCATATGTGGTTTGTGAAAATAACACACATGCAATGACTCTAGTGTTGGTTTAGGATAAGAGCACACATGCAATGACTCTAGTGGATCCATATGTGGTTCATTAAAAGAACATAGATGCAATGAATATTGCTATGGTTCGTGGAAAGAACAGACATGCAATGACTCTAGTGGATCCATATGTGGTCTGTGAAAAGAATACACAGGCAATGACATTGGTGGCTCCATCTGGTTTGTGAAAAGAACATACATGCAATGACTCTAGTGGATCCATATGTGGTTTGTGAAAAGAACAAACATGCAATGACTCTAGTGCTAGTTTAGGATAAGAACACACATGCAATGACTCTTGTGGATCCATATGTGGTTCATGAAAAAAAAACACATACAATGACTATGGTGGACCAATATGTGGTTTGTGAAAAGAACACACATGCAATGAATCTAGTGATAGTTTCATGAATAGAACACACATGCAATGACTCTAGCTGTGGTTCATGAAAAGAACACACATGCAATGACTCTAGTGCTGGTTTAGTGAAAAGAACACACATGCAATGACTCTACTGCATCCATATGTGGTTCATGAAAAAGAACACACATGCAATGACATTGGTGGATCCATATCTGGTTCATGAAAAGAACACATATGCAATGACATTGGTGGATCCATATGTGGTTCATGAAAAGAACACACATGCAATGACTCTAGTGTTGGTTTAGTGAAAATAACACACATGAAATGACTCTAGTGGATCCATATGTGGTTTATGAAAGAACACACATGCAATGACATTGGTGGATCCATGTGGTTTGTCAAAAAGAACATACATGCAATGACTCTAGTTGATACATATGTGGTTTGTGAAAAGAACACACATGCAATGACATTGGTGGATCCATATGTGGTTTGTGAAAACAAAACACATGCAATGACTCTAGTAGATCCATATGTGGTTTGTGAAAAGAACACATGCAATGACATTGCTGGATCCATGTGGTTTGTGAAAAGAACTTACATGCAATGACTCTAGTGGATCCATATATGGTTTGTGAAAAGATCAAACATGCAATGACATTGGTTGATCCATCTATTTTGTGGAAAGACAGACATGCAATGACTCCAGCGGATCCATATGTGGTTTCTGAAACGAACACACATGCAATGACTCTAGTGGATCCATGTGGTTTGTGAAAAGAAGAGACATGCAATTACTCTAGTGGATCCATATGTGGTTTGTGAAAAGAACACACATGCAATGACATTGGTTGATCCATGTGTTTTATGAAAAGAACATACATGCAATGACTCGGGTGGATCCATATGTGGTTTGTGAAAAGAACACACATGCAATGCTTCTAGTTGATCCATATGTGGTTTGTGAAAAGAACACACATGCAATGACATTGGTTGATCCATGTGTTTTATGAAAATGACATACATGCAATCACTCTGGTGGATTCATATGTGGTTTGTGAAAAGAACACACATGCAATGACTCTAGTGATGGTTTAGGATACGAGCACACTTGGAATGACTCTAGTGGATCCATATGTGGTTCATTAAAAGAACACATATGCAATGACTATAGCTGTGGTTCATGGAAAGAACAGACATGAAATTACTCTAGTGGATCCATATGTGGTTCATGAAAAGAATACACATGCAATGACATTGGTGGATCCATGTGTTTTATGAAAAGAACAGACATGCAATGACTCTAGTGGATCCATATGTGGTTTGTGAAAAGAACACACATGCAATGACATTGGTTGATCCATGTGTTTTACTAAAAAGAACCTACATGCAATGACTTTGGTGGATCCATGTGTGGTTAGTTAAAAGAACACACATGCAATGACTCTAGTGGATCCATATGTGGTTTGTGAAAATAACACACATGCAATGACATTGGTTGATCCATGTGTTTTATGAAAATAGCATACATGCAATGACTCTAGTGGATCCATATGTTGTTTGTGAAAATAACACACATGCAATGACTCTAGTGTTGGTTTAGGATAAGAGCACACATGCAATGACTCTAGTGGATCCATATGTGGTTCATTAAAAGAACATAGATGCAATGACTATTGCTATGGTTCGTGGAAAGAACAGACATGCAATGACTCTAGTGGATCCATATGTGGTCTGTGAAAAGAATACACAGGCAATGACATTGGTGGCTCCATCTGGTTTGTGAAAAGAACACACATGCAATGACTCTAGTGCATCCATATGTGTCTTGTGAAAAGAACAAACATGCAATGACATTGGTGGATCCATATCTGGTTCATGAAAAGAACACATATGCAATGACATTGGTGGATCCATATGTGGTTCATGAAAAGAACACACATGCAAGGACTCTAGTGGATCCTTATGGGGTTTGTGAAAACAACAAACATGCAATGAATGGGTGGATCCATCTGGTTTGTGATAAGAACATACATGCAATGACTCTGGTGGATCCATATGTGGTTCATGAAAAGAACACACATACAATGACTCTGGTGGATCCATATGTGGTTTGTGAAACAAACACACATGCAATGACTCTAGTGGATCCATGTGGTTTGTGAAAAGAACAGACATGCAATGACTCTACTGGATCCATATGTGGTTTGTGAAAAGAACTCACATGCAATGACATTGGTTGATCCATGTGTTTTTTGAAAAGAAGATACATGCAATGACTCTGGTGGATCCATATGTGGTTTGTGAAAAGAACACACATGCAATGACTATAGTGGATCCATATGTGGTTTGTGAAACGAAAACACATGTAATGACATTGGTTGATCCATGTGTTTTATGAAAATAACATACATGCAATGACTTTGGTGGATCCATATGTGGTTTGTGAAAAGAACACACATGCAATAACTCTATTTCTGGTTTAGGATAAGAGCACCCATGCAATGACTCTAGTGGATCGATATGTGGTTCATTAAAAGAACACGGATGCAATGACTATAGCTATGGTTCATGGGAAGAATAGACATGCAATGACTCTAGTGGATCCATATGTGGTTTGTGAAAAGAACAAACATGCAATGACTCTAGTGCTGGTTTAGGATAAGAACACACATGCAATGACTCTAGTGGATCCATATGTGGTTCATCAAAAGAATACACATACAATGGCTGCGGTGGATGAATATGTGGCTTGTGAAAAGAACACACATGCAATGACTCTAGTGATAGTTTCATGAAAAGAACACACATGCAATGACTCTAGTTGTAGTGCATGAAAAGAACACACATGCAATGACTCTAGTGTTGGTTTAGTGAAATGAACACACATGCAATGACTCTAGTGCATCCATACGTGGTTCATGAAAAAGAACACACATGCAATGACATTGGTGGATCCATATGTGGTTCATGAAAAGAACACATATGCAATGACGTTGGTAGATCCATATGTGGTTCATGAAAAGATAACACATGCAATGACTCTAGTGGATCCATATGTGGTTTGTGAAAACAACACATATGCAATGACATTGGTGCATCCATGTGGTTTGTGATAAGAAAATACATGCAATGACTCTGTTGGATCCATATGTGGTTCATGAAAATAACACACATGCAATGACTCTAGTGTTGGTTTAGTGAAAAGAACACACATGCAATGACTCTAGTGCATCCATATGTGGTTCATGAAAAAGAACACACATGCAATGACATTGGTGGATCCATATGTGGTTCATGAAAAGAACACATATGCAACGACATTGGTGGATCCATATGTGGGTCATGAAAAGAACACAGATGCAATGACTCTAGTGGATCCATATATGGTTTGTGAAAAGAACACACATGCAATGACATTGGTCGGTCCATGTGGATTGTGAAATGAACATACATGGAATGACTCTAGTGGCTCCATATGTGGTTTGTCAAAAGATCACACATGCAATGACATTCGTTGATCCATGTGTTTTGTGGAAAGAAAAGACATGCAATGACTCTAGTGGATCCATATGTGGTTTGTGAAAAGAGCACACATGCAATGACTCTGGTGGATCCATGTGGTTTGTGAAAAGAACAGACATGCAATGACTCTCGTGGATCCATATGTGGTTTGTGAAAAGAACACACATGCAATGACATTGGTTGATCCACGTGTTTTATTAAAAGAACATACATGCAATGACTTTGGTGGATCCATATGTGATTAGTGTAAACAACACACATGCAATGACTCTAGTGGATCCATATGTGGTTTGTGAAAAGAACACACATGCAATGACATTGGTTGATCCATGTGTTCTATGAAAATAGCATACATGCAATGACTCTTGTGGATCCATATGTGGTTTGCGAAAATAACACACATGCAATGACTCTAGTGTTGGTTTATGATAAGAGCACACATGCAATGACTCTAGTGGATCCATATGTGGTTCAATAAAAGAACACAAATGCAATGATTATAGCTGTGGTTCATGGAAAGGACAGACATGCAATGACTCAAGTGGATACATATGTGGTTTCTGAAAATAATACGCATGCAATGACATTGGTGGATGGTTTGCGAAAAGAACATACATGCAATAAATCTAGTGGATCCATATGTGGTTTGTGAAAAGAACAAACATGCAATGACTCTACTGCTGGTTTAGGATAAGAACACACATCCAATGACTAGTGAATCCATATGTGGTTCATGAAAAGAACACACATAAAATGACTGTGGTTGATCAATATGTGGTTTGTGAAAAGAACACACATGCAACGACTCTAGTGATAGTTCCATGAACAGAACACACATGCAATGACTCTAGTGCTGGTTTAGTGAAAAGAACACACATGAAATGACTCTAGTGCATCCATATGTGGTTCATGAAAAAGAACACACATGCAATGACATTGGGTGGATCCATATGTGGTTCATGAAAAGAACACATATGCAATGACATTGGTGGATGCATATGTGGTTCATGAAAAGAACACACATGCAATGACTCTAGTGGATCCATATGTGGTTTGTGAAAACAACAAATATGCAATGAATTGGTGGATCCATGTGGTTTGTGATAAGAACATACATGCAATGACTCTGGTGGATCCTTATGTGGTTCATGAAAAGAACACACATACAATGACTCTGGTGGATCCATATGTGGTTTGTGAAACGAACACACATGCAATGACTCTAGTGGATCCATGTGGATTGTGAAAAGAACAGACATGCAATGACTCTACTGGATCCATATGTGGTTTGTGAAAAGAAAACACATGCAATGACATTGGTTGATCTATGTGTTTTTTGATAAGAGCATACATGCAATGACTCTAGTGGATCCATATGCGGTTTGTGAAAAGAACACACATGCAATGACTCTAGTGGATCCATATGAGGTTTGTGAAATGAAAACACATGTAATGACATTGGTTGATCCATGTGTTTTATGAAAATAACATACATGCAATGACTCTGGTTGATCCATATGTGGTTTGTTAAAAGAACACACATGCAATAACAAAAGTGTTGGTTTAGGATAAGCGCACACATGCAACGACTCTAGTGGATCCATATGTGGTTCATTAAAAGAACATAGATGCAATGACTATAGCTGTGGTTCATGGAAAGAACAGACATGCAATGACTCTATTGGATCCATATGTGGTTTGTGAAAAGAATACACATGCAATGACATTGGTGGCTCCATGTGGTTTGTGAAAAGAACATACATGCAATGACTCTAGTGGATCCATATGTGGTTTGTGCAAAGAACAACCATGCAATGACTCTAGTGCTGGTTTAGGATAAGAACACACATGCAATGACTCTAGTGGATCCATATATGGTTCATGAAAAGAACACACATACAATGGCTGTGGTGGATCAATATGTGGTTTGTGAAAAGAACACACATGCAATGACTCTAGCTGTGGTTCATGAAAAGAACACACATAAAATGACTCTAGTGCTGGTTTAGTGAAAAGAACACACATGCAATGACTCTAGTGCATCAATATGTGGTTCATGAAAAAGAACACACATGCAATGACATTGGTGGATCCATATGTGGTTCATGAAAAGAACACATATGCAATGACATTGGTAGATCCATATGTGGTTCATGAAAAGAACACACATGCAATGACTCTACTGGATCCATATGTGGTTTGTGAAAACAACACACATGCAATGACATTGGTGCATCCATGTGATTTGTGATAAGAACATACATGCAATGACTCTGGTGGATCCATATGTGGTTCATGAAAAGAACACACATGAAATGACTCTAGTGCTGGTTTAGTGAAAAGAACACACATGCAATGACATTAGTGGATCCATATGTGGTTCATGAAAAGAAAACATATGCAATGACATTGGTGGATCCATATGTGGTTCATGAAAAGAACACACATGCAATGACTCTAGTGGATCCATATGTGGTTTGTGAAAACATCAAACATGCAATGAATTGGTGGATCCATGTGGTTTGTGATAAGAACATACATGCAATGACTCTGTTGGATCCATATGTGGTTCATGAAAAGAACACACATACAATGACTCTGGTGGATCCATATGTGGTTTGTGAAACGAACACACATGCAATGACTCTAGTGGATCCATGTGGTTTCTGAAAAGAACAGACATGCAATGGCTCTACTAGATCCATATGTGGTTTGTGAAAAGAACACACATGCAATGACATTGGTTGATCCATGTGATTTTTGAAAAGAACATACATGCAATGACTCTGGTGGATCCATATGTGGTTTGTGAAAAGAACACACATGCAATGACTCTATTGGATCCTTATGTGGTTTGTGAAAAGAAAACACATGTAATGACAATGGTTGATCCATGTGTTTTATGAAAATAACATACATGCAATGACTCTGGTGGATCCATATGTGGTTTGTTAAAAGAACACACATGCAATAACTCTATTGCTGTTTTAGGATAAGCGCACACATGCAACGACTCTAGTGGATCCATATGTGGTTCATTAAAAGAACATAGATGCAATGACTATAGTTGTGGTTCATGGAAAGAACAGACATGCAATGACTCTAGTGGATCCAGATGTGGTTTGTGAAAAGAATACACATGCAATGACATTGGTGGCTCCATGTGGTTTGTGAAAAGAACATACATGCAATGACTCTAGTGGATCCATATGTGGTTTGTGCAAAGAACAACCATGCAATGACTCTAGTGCTGGTTTAGGATAAAAACACACATGCAATGACTCTAGTGGATACATATGTGGTTCATGAAAAGAACACACATACAATGGCTGTGGTGGATCAATATGTGGTTTGTGAAAAGAACACACATGCAATGACTCTAGTGATAGTTTCATGAAAAGAACACACATGCAATGACTCTAGCTGTGGTTAATGAAAAGAACACAGATGCAATGTCTGTAGTGCTGGTTTAGTGAAAAGAACACACATGCAATGACTCTAGTGCATCCATATGTGTATCATGAAAAAGATCACACATGCAATGACATTGGTGGATCCATATGCGGTTCATGAAAGAACACATATGCAATGACATTAGTAGATCCATATGTGTTTCATGAAAAGAACACACATGCAACGACTCTAGTGGATCCATATGTGGTTTGTGAAAACAACACACCTGCAATGGCATTGGTGCATCCATGTGGTTTGTGATAAGAACATACATGCAATGACTCTGGTGGATCCATATGTGGTTCATGAAAAGAACACACATGCAATGACTCTGGTGGATGAATATGTGGTTTGTGAAAACAACACACATGCAATTACTCTAGTTGTGGTTCATGAAAAGAACACACATGCAATGACTGTATTGTTGGTTTGGTGAAAATAACACACATGCAATGACTCTAGTGGATCCATATGTGGTTCATGAAAGGACACACATGCAATGAAATTGGTGGATCCATGTGGTTTGCGGAAAGAACACACATGCCATGACTCTAGTGGATCTATATGTGGTTCGTGAAAAGAACACACATGTAATTACATTGGTGGATACATGTGGTTTGTGGAAAATAACATATATGCAATGACTCTAGTGGATACATATGTGGTTTGTGAAAAGAACACACATGCAATGACATTGGTGGATTCATATGTGGTTTGTGAAAAAAAACACAGGCAATGACTCTAGTGGACCCATATGTGGTTTGTGAAAAGAACACACATGCAGTGACATTGGTGGATCCATGTGGTTTGTGAAAAGAACATACATGCAATGACTCGAGTGGATCCATATATGGTTTGTGAAAAGATCACACATGCAATGACATTGGTTGATCCATCTATTTTGTGGAAAGACAGACATGCAATGACTCCAGTGGATCCATATGTGGTTTGTGAAATGAACACACATGCAATGACTCTAGTAGATCCATGTGGTTTGTGAAAAGAACAGACATGCAGTGACTCGAGTGGATCCATATGTGGTTTGTGAAAAGAACACACATGCAATGAAATTCCTTGATCCATGTGTTTTATGAAAAGAACATACATGCAATGACTCTGGTGGACCCTGATACATTGTAAATGTTTCTATAATTTTTGATGTTCCATGCTTGGTTTTATCCACTTTCTTGTGTTTTGTTCCAACTTTGGAGTACTTTTCATATGATTTCTTGGACTAACCTATTAACAAGAGCCACAGTGCCAGCTGCCTATTTTCTGCTATTTTTGGTTCTAGGAAAGTCAGAAAATGAATATTCTCGGAATTAGACGGGACAAAAGCCAAAGTGCCTATTTTTTCGGAAGTTGTCAAGTGCCAGAATATGAGACGGAGAGGGGCCAGAGGGCGGCCACACCACCTGGCGGCGCGGCCAGGGCTGGCCCGCGCCAAGGGGTGGTGTGGCCAGCCCAGGCACCCCCTCGGCCTCCCCTTCTGACTATAAGATGCCCTCGGGACGAAAACCCTAAGTGCCCGATCAAAAATCCACGAAAGAGTCTGTAGCCGCCGTCATCTCCATCCCTAGATCAGGAGGGATCTGAAGCTCTTCCCGGCCCCCTGCCAGAGAGGGGAATTCACCCTGGAGGCCTTCTTCATCACCATGCAAGCCTCTAGTGTGATGCGTGAGTAGTTCATCTTTGGACTACGGATCCATGTAGTAGCTAGATGGCTGGTTCTCCTCCTTTGTGCTTTCATGTCTAGATCTTGTGAGCTCCGTTCATGATCAAGATCATCTATTTGTAATTCTGCATGTTGTGTTTGCGGGGATCCGATGGATATTGAGATGCTATTTCAGATTGATTATTGATTCTATCATGTATTTGTTATTTGTGATCTTGCATGCTTTCCGTTGTTAGTAGCTATCTTGGCCAAGTAGATGCTAGAAACTCCAAGAGTTAGTATTTATGCTCGATAGTGGGTTCATGTCTCAGGTAATCTGGGGAAGTAACAGAAATCTCTAAGGTACTAGATATGATGTTGCTACTAGGGAGAAAACAATAATCCTTTGTTCATAGAACAATCATATTGTTTAGTTTACACGTAGTTCGTAAAGCAATTATATGTTGCTTGCAACTTTATACTGGAGGGGGTTCAGATGATAACCTGAAGGTGGATTATTAGTCATAGATGCAGTTGGATGGTGGTCTATGTATAATGTTGTAATGCCCAATCAAGTCTCAAAGGAGTCAAGATGATTAGTATATGCATGTATTTCTTTCTCGGTGTTTGTCAATTGCCCCGCTGTAATTTGTTCACCCAACATGTTATCTATCTAAGGAGAGCCACCTCTAGTGAACTATGGATCCCGGTCCTTTGTCTTTACATACAATCTACAATCTTTTACTTCTTTGTGTTTAGTTTCTGCAAACTTTTACTTCTTTCCATTCAATACGTTTAATCCTTTGTTTTCCGCAAACGACGGTGAGATTGACAACCTCATCGCAAGTTGGGGACAAAGTTATGTGGTTGTGTTGTGTGCAGGTCTCCACGTTGCTACTAGCACCGGTAGTGCGCTCTGCCAAAGCTCAGCTAGTAACACCTTTGGGGTGTTTCCTTGCTCCTACTGGTTCGATTAAACCTTGGTTTCATAAATAAGGGAAACTTGGTGCTGTGCTCATCATACCTTCCTCTTGGGGTTCCCAATGAGCTCTACATCAACACCGCCATCAAGCATTTTTCTGGGCGCCGTGCATTGAGCCATCAGATCCATATGTGGTTTGTGAAAAGAACACACATGCAATGACTCTAGTTGATCCATATGTGCTTTGTGAAAAGAACAGACATGTAATGACATTGGTTGATCCATGTGTTTTATGAAAATAACATACATGGAATGACTCTGGTGGATCCATATGTGGTTTGTGAAAAGAACACACATGCAATGACTCTAGTGCTGGTTTAGGATAAGAGCACACATGCAATGACTCTAGTGGATCCATATGTGGTTCATTAAAAGAACACAGATGCAATGACTATAGCTGTGGTTCATGGAAAGAACAGACATGCAAGGACTCTAGTCGATCCATATGTGGTTCATGGAAAGAACACACATGCAATGACATTGGTGGATCCATGTGTTTTATGAAAAGAACAGACATGCAATGACTCTAGTGGATCCATATGTGGTTCATGTAAAGAACACACATGCAATGACTCATGTGGATCCGTATGTGGTTTGTGAAAAGAACACACATGCAATGACTCTAGTGATAGTTTCATGAAAAGAACACACATGCAATGACTCTAGCTATGGTTCATGAAAAGAACACACATGCAATGACTCTAGTGCTGGTTTAGTGAAAAGAACACACATGCAATGACTCTAGTGGATCCATATGTGGTTCATGAAAAGAACACACATGCAATGACATTGGTGGATCCATATGTGGTTTGTGAAAAGAACACTCATGCAATGACATTGGTGGATCCAAATGTAGGTGTAACACCCTCGAATTGGCCCTATGCAAGTTTTAGTGCTTCCCGCCAAACCCGCATAGAAATGATTCAAGGACGCCCACCAGTCACTTTCGTGTGGGTGGAAAACGAAGTAATACCATTACACATTAGTCCACGATGGAACCCCAGAACATATATATACAACAACAACTCCATGAGTCAAGAATACAGATGTACTATACAAAGATTCAATCACCTTGAAAACAATAGAACATCCAAGTACGGATAAGATGCAAATGGGGCTAAGAGCCCTGAAGAATAACCAATGGCGTCCATAACCCTGCCTAGGCCAAGCCGGAAGGGTAACCCTACTAACGACGTCGATCTCAAACCTGCTGAACAAAAGGGGTTGCCGGCAAGGGGCAAAGGAAAAAGAAGAGCGTCAGTACTGAGGCCAGTACACGGCGAGGCTAGAATTCGGGAGCTCTCGCCTACATAGGTATGGTGGAATGAAGCGGCAGCACAGCGGCACTAAACAACCTATAGAGACTCGGTATCACTGGCGGCTATTAGAGAGGGGTAAGAAAGACCTATTCGGATCCTACCTAATACTAACACCAAACAAACCCATCCTGGTATTTCCCCCACGAGACCAAATGAGGAAGTCGGACCAAGGAACTCACACAGTTGGCAGTTTTACTCATTCCATTATAGTTGCAGCATTTACTAGTCAGATCCTGATAGCATAAGTAGTGGGCAGTTTTAGTTAACATTCCCTTGTAGTTGGAACATTTACTAGTCAGATATAATTGTCCTGAGAAATCCCAAAACCCAGCAATTGTTGGCACTTTTATCACATTCCATTGGAGTTGCAATACTTACTAGGCAGGTACAGCATGTCACAAAACAACCCAGATCCACCAGTTGTTGGCATTTTAATATCCATTCCGTGATAGTTGAATCTGATTACTAGTCATATATTAAGTCAAGTTTATAGCACTACTTTAGTTATGCTTGTCTATGATCGAGATACTGTGCTCCAAGTCGTCCATAACCGCGGACACGGCTTTCAGAAAGATTTACCCTGCAGGGGTGCACAAATAGCAACACACACACACGATAAACCTCGGAAAAACCAACTCAAAACCCAACGAGGCTTTCACGACAAAGCAATCACAGGATTCATAAAATATTTCAGGGGGCCACCCCACTAAGCTACCCGCAACAAAGTTGGCCGGCTCCGGAATGGACCCAGGGTTTGTGACGACGGCTGTAAACGACCGAGAACCCGAAAGTGTGACTGGGCTTGTCGATACCGTGAAAACGTGGCACGATCCAAAATAGTACAGGTGCTCCACGCACAATCTTAAATAAAGTAGTAAAGCATGCCATAAGTACATGATAGTAATAAAGCCCCAAACTAGTTTGTGGCCCCAAGAAATAAGAAATGAATCAAGCTCTGGCTAAGGGGGATCCATAGGGTCTTCCGGATGTGGATAATGCGAATAGTCAAGGAACAAGTATCAAGTACTCGGGGCCTACGGGACAAGTGGGCATGAAAAACCAAATAGCATATATTGCCCACCGGTGCCTCTTTCATTAGTTATCACAACAATTTAATAGTTGTAATTAAAGACGTGATCATCTCCACCACAAACATCTTCCAGCATTCCAACAACTGTGGTACTCGACAACACGAGATCGCACCTGAGCAAGCAACTACGACTCGCAAGGCCAGCTATCTACCAGACAACAGGTATTAGGAGGTGTCCATGGCAATGTAGAGGCTGCACGGGATATAACTGGTGCACGGAAACTAAAGCATCGCGACACGGGTAGCAATAGATCAACAGGAGGAAATAAAGACTATAAATGCAAAATAGGTAGAATGGGGAGAGATGCTCGCCTGGGAAACACTGCCGTAGGTTCATATCCGGAGAACTTCTCGACACTCGCATCCACTCAACAGCCTAGTCCGCGAAGAAGCAAATACTAGAAGAAACACCATGCACTATTTAATACTACGGCAAAAGATCCGGCATGATCATGATATGATGCATGGCATGGCACAGATGCGATGCAATTATGCAATATTAAGCGGAACCGGGGTCCTGACAATTAATTAGGCGGTTCAAATTATTTAGATACCCCGCAATTTAAATGTTGTCTTAACAAGGCAAAACATGGCATCGATTTCCTACACAAATTTAAATGGAGCTAATATAAGACTAGAATAGCCCGCATATAGACTCCATATTTAGCTATAAATGAATTGGCTAATTACCCTCAAATCCCATGATATGCATGCAGGCAAGAATGGCTTTAATGCAACACGATATATAGAATATTGAAAATATGGTTGGAAGGGGGTCTCACGATCTAAGAGGCTTAGATCGTCTCCGTATTGTAGTGGAAGTAGCTAACGTACAGGCGGGGCAGAAGATCTTGACGACAAGTGATGGTGGCAGATGTAGATTCTAGTGCGATGTAGAGGGATCAAACGCTGGATAAAACAAACAACGAGACAAAACTGGTGCGGTAATTTTGTCAAACACCTGCGGGGCAACATGAATGGAAGTGAGATGCAGAGTACTAGGAGTAAGACGACATTGTCAACCGATGTTTTTCACCTATAGGCGTTGACGCCGGGCAAGGATAGCAGCTGGCCTCTGTACTGAACAGAGGAACTCGGCTCGGTGCGTTCGTGGCACACGACGGCCGACGACAAACCTAGTATGCACGCAGATCAAAAGGAGGAGTAGCATGGCGGTGTCGAGTGAGCGGGAGCTGCTCTGGTTGATGATGTCGGATGCTGCGGCTGTTGGCGTGCACGAAGGGACAGGGCAGCAAGGCTGTCTTGTGCGGCTGGCCGCGCGCGGCAGACCTAGGAGGAATCTGAGGGCCTCACTACTGTCGACTGCTGCACGGTAGAATTCGGCCGGGTCAGGATCCTGTGCGCGCGGGACGCGAGACGAGGTGGTGGCCGGTGGTCTTGGTGTGGAGATTGATTGGAAAACTGGTGAGGTGGAGCTACATGAAGCTGTTGGTTGTGTACGTATGGAGAAGGCTCACGTGGAGCATAGGAGCAAGTTTAGTAGAGCAACGATGAGATCTGGCTAGGCCTAGCTAGCTGCAAGGTAATGGAGATTAGATCAAGACCATAAGAAATTCAGCACACCGTTAAAGGCAGAGCTTGCTGAACTGAATAGAAGAGAGCAGCTGTAGGGAATCGGCCTCCGACCGGCGAGAATGTGTGGAAATTTTGAAGAAGACGGTAGATAAAAAAAAGGAGAGTTTAGATCTCAGTTTTGGAGGCCAGGGTTTGAGGAGGAAGAAAGGGGATTGAGATATTTATCTAGTCCAAAGTAGACTAGATGGGTCTAGTTTTGGGCCAAACCTATAGACGGGCATTTTGCCTAATTTTATTTTTAGTGAAATAAGAAAAACTTTAAGGTCACGTAACGGACCAGAAAATATTGTTTTAATTTAAAATAACACAAAGAGATGACGACTTAATATAGATTAGACCGTACGGATATTTTAGAAAAACAAAATACAGTGTTTAATAAAAATACTTTTGCGCTTAGAAAAATGCAAGAAAAATATGCATTATGACATGACAATGCTCAAATGCAATGTAGCATGATGACATGACCATGCGGTCATGACGATGCACAAAAATAATAATAATAAAACACGCGATTTTCTAATAGTGGTTTTAGCGGGGTGCCACAGTGGGTCATGAAAAGAACACACATGCAATGACTCTAGTGGATCCATATGTGGTTTGTGAAAAGAACACACATGCAATGACATTGGTGGATCCATATGGATTGTGAAACGAACATACATGCAATGACTCTAGTGGATCCATATGTGGTTTGTGAAAAGATCACACATGCAATGACATTGGTTGATCCATGTGTTTTGTGGAAATAACAGACATGCAATGACTCTAGTGGATCTATATGTGGTTTGTGAAAAGAACACACATGCAATGACTCTAGTGGATCCATGTGGTTTGTGAAAAGAACAAACATGCAATGATTCTAGTGGATCCATATGTGGTTTATGAAAAGAACACACATGGAATGACATTGGTTGATCCATGTGTTCTATTAAAAAAACATACGTGCAATGACTCTGGTGGATCCATATGTGGTCAGTGAAAAGAACACACATGCAATGACTCTAGTGGATCCATATGTGGTTTGTGAAAAAAACACACATGCAATGACATTGGTTGATCCAGGTGTTTGATGAAAATAGTGTGGGGCCCCGGATTAATCCTCCGAGTATCCCTGTTATGCATACAACCACGATCCCATGATCAGTTAGTCGTGGCACATAACCGACAAGTATCATTATAACATCCGAGAATATACCGAATTACAAGACTTACATAAATGTCGTTATAGCTACATCAATAATCAGTAGCGGACTTGAACAAGTGTAGAGCCCAAGCCATGCCTTAACCTACAGGCAACTGACTGGGAGAACGTCCTAGCTCGCATAGTCACCAACGCCATCTTCTTCTTGATATCTGGCCAAGTTAATAGCCAGGGACAATGCCAGTGAGTACATTGAATGTACTCGCAAACCACCTTAATAAAATAATAATAACAAGAGGCTATGCAATATGGCTGTGGTATTAGGAGGGGTCCAAGAGGGGTTCTTTTCTCAATTAGTTTCTCTTGTATCTTTAGCATCTACATATCTTTGTTGAAAACTTTTGTAAAACATTTTGGAAACTCTTTTTGAAAAGTTTTAGAAAACATCAGGACTGGGTCACCCATTTGTTCCCGTTTTCCGGTCGTCCCACGACAAAACTCCTTCCATTCGGTTCTGACCATTCCATGGTCAAAATAGGAATCCTTTCCGACCATCCCATGGTCAAAACATTTTCAAAGCCTTTGCTTTTCCGAAATCCTTTTTGAAAACAAAACTAGCACCGCTCTATAGAAACCTTCGCAACCGTCCATGACCGCGGACGCGGCTATTCGAATAGATTTACACTCTGCAGAGGTTGTACACTTTACCCACACCATCCGGGTACACTACCCTGATCTTCACCGATCGTGGGTCGAGTAACCGATCAGTACTCTCCGGATGCCCACTCCAATATAAGTGCCTACCCTATGAGTGTTAATCCCCTCAAAACCGGGACATCGGGCGAGGACCAACCGGAGCGCTTTTTCCACTTCCTGATCCCCTGTAGTAGTTGCGAGGCAGGTTATACCAGAACAGACAAACATCAAATCTAGCCCTGTCCCATTCCAGATTAATGTGGTTGCACAAGGTTAATTGTTCTAGCAAAACTGCAGAGAACTAGGTGCGTTTTCGTAAACCCTTCTTCTGCTCTCCGATTTTATCGTAACTACCGTCGTCTCGACAGTACATGCAAGCAAACCAAGCCACAATCAACATAAGGCAGACAAGCACCAATACATACAGCAAACAATTGAATACTACATAATTAAGATTTACATGGTTTTGAGAGGATTGGTTTTAGGAGATTGAGATTCCTTGGAGAAGGGAATGAATACCCCTTAGGATTTATAGTCTAGAAATTACCTAAGAGATGGATTTTGGGACCAGTACATATTCTGTATGATACCATTGTATGAAAATTATACCTACAGATATATGTTGATAAAATGAAACCAACCAAAGTGGTTTCACTATTTTATCACTTTTATTGAAATACTTATGAATATTCTATTGCTAAAGGCTCTAGCTTTAGGGAATAATTCACCAGAAAAGTTCTGGAGCTCCAAAAATTATTTCCTTGGTTGGTTGGGTAGTGCCTGATGTACTTGTTTACTGAGAGTTGGAATCACTCCAAAATAATTACCAGAATGCCCTCGGCAAATTCCCAAAAGCAGATCTGTAGACAGTTTGTCTTTTTCACCAGATTTAATCTACAGTAGATTTTGAGTTGATTCCAAAGACATATGGTAGGTATTGAGGATACCTTTCTGTAGAAATTGGAATCAACATTTTTGGATTAGCAGAACTACTATAGTGAATTTAGAGGTGATTAAACCATGCACAGAATAGTTTAATTCATAGAAAAACATCCAAGGCTCAATAAATCATGAGCTCCTGGATTTGGATAGGTAGTGGTGTAACACATCTAGGGTAATTGGATCTGGGTCAATTGAACTGATGATTTGGTCTAGGGAATTTTCTAGAGTGAGGAACTCATAGTTTTTGTTATTTTTATTAAGGCCAAAATGTTGTTCACCTTGGCATGAGACCAAGTTCCAGTGATAGGTACAAGTAGTACCTACCAGAGGCAATTGGGTTTACTCCGTTTGGAGTAGCAAAGCTACTGTAATAATTTATCTAGTGAAAACACTAGGGACAAAATTGTTTCTTTCAACAAAACTCAACAGGAGTTCCAGAATTTAAGATCTCCTAGGTTTAGTTAGATATGGATCTAGATATTCCATTGGAGTTGGAACTAGGGTAAAATCTATCATGGATTAGCCTAGAGAATTTCCTAAAGACAGAATATAATTAATCTTGTCATTTTTATATCTTCAGATCTATAGTTCCACTTAGCTGGATACCAGGGCTATTAGATAGGTACATCAACTACCTTTCATAAAAACTTTGAATCATATCATTTGGATATGTAAAAATTACTATGGAAATTATTTAGTAAAAAGGATACAGTTTAGTGGAATTAATGCCAGTAAATAATAAAAATTATTATTGGCAAGTGACCAGTTCTGCATGTTGCACAAAACACACAAGAACAAGGTAGGATTTATATCTAGACATTTCAAACAGTTTTACATTTTATTTGGGAATTAAACTGGCTGGCGGTTTTCAGATCTGGAAAAGAAAATGATTTAAAGGAAAGAAGGATTAGCAGACATGCCGATTTCTGGCGGAGCTGGGCCTTACTGGGGAAATCCGGCCCACCCGGGGCGTGTTGAGCGGGAGGGAGCGCGCGAGCGCGCGTTTGAATCCGGCCGCACGGGGCCCGCCGGTCAGCGACAAGTCGCAGTCGAAGAGGTATCAGAGGAGATCAGCCGCACGATTAAGAGCCGATTGACGGTTGTCCCTCGTCGTCCTCACGGCGGCAGTTTGTCAGAGAAGAAACCCTAGCTAGCATTCAGGCAGCGCGGGGAAGGTCACCGGAGGTCTGAGGAGGCGCAGGGGAGGTCCTAGAGCGACGCGATCCGTCGGGAAGAGCTCGGGGAGGGGCGGAAGTGGGGGTTCCTGCTGCGTAGGGAGGCTCGCGCGACCATGCCGGCGAGCGTGCTTCGGGTGCTTGATGGCGATGCCGGTCGAGGCGGTCTTGAGAGAAAACAAGAGTACCATTAGATGCAAGGGAGCGAGAGGAGTTTAGTGGTGTGACATGCAGCTGGGGAGGAGGAAGGGTGGAGAAGCTACGCTCAGATCTTGTAGATGGCCGAGGGGACTTTCTTCTCTTCTCCTGGCCAGTACAGAGCGAGTGAGGGGAAGGGGAGTGATGTCTACGCACTTCTATTCTTGTACACAGTTGTTGGGCCTCCAAGTGCAGAGGTTTGTTGAACAGTAGCAAGTTTTCCCTTAAGTGGATCACCCAAGGTTTATCGAACTCAGGGAGGAAGTGGTCAAAGGTATTCCCTCTCTTGTGTCCCCAACACACCCAATACACTTGTCAGGTGTATAGGTGCACTAGTTCGGCGAAGAGATAGTGAAATACAAGTGGTACAGATAAAAGACAACAGTGCTAGAAAATAGCTTGATGGCATGAAAGAGACTAAAGGCAAACTGAAATAAAGATGGAAACAAGCAAACATGTAATAGATCTAATAGAAAATGGTATTTCAGTGCTTAGAAACAAGGCCTAGGGATCATACTTTCACTAGTGAACACTCTTATATAAATATATTCTTCTTTATGATACTATGCTGAACTACTCTCTGGTTGGACACTCTAATCGATGGTAGGGCTATAACAGCACACCTCAAAGTTCATCTTTCCCATATAGAAACCCCACACTGTCACCTTGAGTACTAGATGTGTCCAACAAACACCACAATTTCATAAAGACATCCAACTCCAAATATAGCTCATAACAAGTATTTGTAATCTCTAGCCTAAGTGCCACCATGGTGCGCACGCTGTCACTTGCACTTTCACACACATGGGGAGAGCAGAGACCTATGAAAGCACTTGAGTAGCAAGGTAATCAATATATTACAAGCTCATGAACTCAATAAGATCATGCATAGAGAGAGATGAACACATAGCTACCGGTAGAACCCTTAGCCTCGAGAGATAACTACTCCCTCCTCATCATGGGAATCAGGAATGGTGATAGAGATGGTGTTGGAGATCGATGGAGCTGGCTCCGGGGGCACTTCCTCATCCCGGTAGGGTGCCGGAACAGAGACTTTCTATCCCCCGAATCTCCCCTTCGGTGGTGGCAGCGCTGCGGAACTTTTCGTGGATTTCTGATTTACTATATAGGGTTTTGGTATCAGGAGGCTCTTATAGGCGAAAGAGGCAAGGTCGATGGCCGGCCAGGGGGCCCACACCATGCCTTGGCATGGCCTAGGCTGGCCCGCGCCAAGGGGGTGTGTGGCCACCCTGTGGCCCCTGTCCGACTCTCCTTCTAGCTCCGTGAGTCTTCCTAGAAAATAGTAACTTTCGCTTTTGTCCCGTCCAATTACGAGAATATTCATTTTCTGACTTCCTGGAACCAAAAACAGCAGAAAACAGGCAACTGGCACTGTGGTATCTTGTTAATAGGTTAGTCAAATAAATCATATGAAAAGTACTCCAAAGTTGGAACAAAACACAAGAAAGTAGATAAAACCAAGCATGGAACATCAAAAATTATAGATACATTTGCAATGTATCAACATCCCCAAGCTTAACTCCTGCTCGTCCTCGAGTAGGTAAGTGATAAAAAGAAATAATAATTTTCAAGGTGACATGCACCATCAAAGACTTGAAGAAAGTATTTGTAAAACATTCAAAGCTGGGATCAAAGTAGTTCAATCATAACATGAAAGACAAAGTTCTAGTAATAAGACATAGCAACTATGTTGCAGCATGAAAAGGCACAAACAAAAGATTCATGAATAACAATTCTTTGCAAGAAGTTTGTTTGTTTCACATAAAGAAAACATAGCATAATAGTATTCAGCTTGTCCCTCAATAGAGTAGCAAATATAAATGCATAGGACACCTTCAAAGTTCATAAGAGTGACTAGATCCAATAGTTTAAAACAAGCAATATCAAAGTATGCATCAATCAACTAGTCTTGGGACAATGCACATAGAACTAAGAATGGCCACTATGCTCGCAAAGAAGGTGCATAAAGATAGAAGGTAGAGACTCAATATAAAAGTGGAAGAAAGGCCTTCATAGAAGGAAGCAGGGATTCAAGTCTCCTAAAAAGCTTCCAAAAATTATGGTACTTATTAGCTTTCAGCTCTCATTGCCCCTATCATAAGCATCTTGAAGTGATTAAGGTTAAAGTGAACAAACTATGGAGTACATGCTTAACAAAGTATAAGTTGGAAATCTCATGTCCCTTGAATACGAGGGCCGCTCCTCATGCTACTCAAGTTTAGTCACCAGTAAGTTCTTGCCATCGTAAGTACATGTGTATCATAGAGAACCGCCAACGGGGTACCCCTTGCCCGATGATACGGAAGAATCCCCATATCAAAATGACAAGGCAAGCAGACAACGTGCATCTCAAGAATCTTCTTATTTACCATGGGAATATGGTGCTTTTTTTCTCTCTTTCCTCTTTTCATATATCTGTTTTTTCTTTTCTTTTTCTCTTTTTTTCTCAATATCTGACTTTTATTATAAGAATAATGCTTCATAGACAGCTCATTATGGTTACGCTGCAGGTTTCCACCATGACAGCATGGATTAGACCAGCGGCCCAGGCGTTTCTCTAACACATATACATAACTCCATGGACTTACAAGCTCCCCTTTATTTCACACTAACGACATCCATAGACAAAAGAGCATGCTATCAACTAGGTACAAAGTACAAGTGCAATGTTGAAACCGTTCCCCATGATAGCATGGTTCTGCTCATCCCCAGCAAATAAGTGCAAGCATATACAACATAGACGACACAATGGTTCAAATTTATTAAGGGCAAGAAAAGTAAAGTGTGCCATCAAGTTCGTGAGAGCTTTAATCACTAGTTTTCTCCTAACAAGTTTAATTTCGAAGGTAAACAAAAACATGAATATACTTGGAATAGCATATGCTAATAGGTAGGTATGGTGGACTCTTTGGAATAACTTGGTTTAGGGGGTTGGATGCATGAGTGGAACTCATACTTGGTTGTGGAGGCTAGCAAAAGAATCATGCAGAGCGACAAAACATCATTGATCAAAGCATAAAGTGATACTTCAAGTTGAAAACTAATGGATCATAAAGGCTATGGTGACTTTGGATAGTCATAACATGGTGTGAGCATGCGCCAAGTCAACCCAAATAAAGCATCAAAGGAGAATACCACAATACTATGCTTTAATATGCTAAAACAACGCATGATTCATCCAAGGCACATTAAGAAATCTCAATTGTTTATAACAAGTCATGCTACAGGAAAAATACTAAGCATAAAGCCAAAACAATATCAAGCATGGCATGACAGAGCATAGGCCACAATCAAAAACAAGCTCTTTTTACCACATAAGTATGAACTTTCCTACTCTTTTCCAATCCAAACCAAACTATTTGAAAACCAATGTATGAAAGAGGGGGTCCAACCAATTTATTCAAAAAACTAAGCAAACAAAAGCAAATGAAAAACCAAAATGAAAATGAAAAGGAAGACGCTCCAAGAACAACACAACTGTGCATGAAGCAATAAAAATGAAGTGTTTGGAAGAAACCTGGGATTTTTATTGATGAAGAGGGGGATGCCTTGGGCATCCCCAAGATTTGACGCTTGTACTTCTTGGATATTTCTTGGGGTGACACGCGTGGCATCCCCAAGCTTGAGCTTTAGTCCATCCTTCATCTCATTACTCATTTCTTCCATACACCTGAGCTTTAGTCAAAAGAAGCCCCAGTACGCACTGCCTGAGCGAAGCGAGCAAGGACAGGATCACCGGGGCGTGGCCGACAAGGGTGACGACGCCCATGTCGGCTGACGCGGGCGCCGTAGAGGCTCACGTAGCGAAAGCATGTGTGACGCGGGGAAAAAGCACCCCGGCCGGCTTACTATTTTGGGGGGAAGCATATTCTTAGGAATATGCTTCCACGTATGCCCTAGGCAGAGCCCGAGCTCCCTCTATAAAATAGGAGCTAGGGTTTCAGTAGGAAGGGTTGATCTCGAATGGGTTAGTTTTCCTCTATTCTGTTGGTGCTAGGGTTTTAGGTGCGATCTGTGGGTGAGAGTAAGAGAGCCCCTTCTTCCTCCTCTCGTCAATACAGCTCAAGGAGCACTTGTAATCTTGGAAACAGAGCAATATAAACATCTGTGTGGAGAATCACTTCATTATCCCTCCCTGGATTCCCCTAGCGTGTATTAGTCCCCACCTTTAGCCTATCCATGGCATCTGCCGTGACACCACCATGACAGTTGGCACCCACCGTGGGGCTAGAGGAGCTAGCAAGGGTCAAGATCCGGATGGGAAACATCACCGGCACCGGCGAACGCATCATCTCCGGGCACGTTCAGTGCTTTGGAGCGCTGGACTTCGTCAGCGACAACGCTGGCTGCTTCGGCACGCGCCCTCTTCCGCGCAATGGCCTCTTCGTCAAGCTCGGTGCGCACAAGGTCTACGTTGTTGTTGACGTCTCATGTGTTTATCCGCGTCATGTCGTCGACGCGGGGGAGCCTCCCCTCACCGTGGTCCCCGGGACGCGTATCGCTCGCTCCCCGAACCATGCGGAGGTGATGATGACTGCGCCAGGTGCGGGCGCGAGCAATGATCCGGTGCCAGATCCGGAGGTAACGCCTAAGGCACCGAGGAAAGGTAGAGGTCCTCCACTAGAGAGGCCAGAGAACGTGTTGAGGGAAGCAATGGATAGCTTGGCAAAACCTGTAGTAGCAGCGGTAGATCCGGCTCGAGCGCAGGCCGAGCTGGAAGAAACTAGGCAGAAAATCCTAGAGGGCGCAAAAAAGATAGCCATGGCACAGCAGTCGTTGAATATGATGCTCCGTGAGTACGCAAAGGCGAACAAAGTTGATACTGTAAAAGTGAAGGGAAGAAATCTCATGAGCGAGATGAACAGAGAGGGTGATACTGGAATTGAGGAATCAGAAAACTGTTTGTCCATGGGGTTGCCGAGGTATAGTACCCCGGCAAAGAACCTCAGAGCAGCGGATTCAGCGGCATCCGAGCTAGAGGGCCTGACGGGTGAAGCCCGGAAAAGACAACAGGATAGGGTTAATGAGCTGGTTCGGATTGCGAACAGGCAAAACGAGGAACTACTCAGAGCAAACCCAGAGAGAGCTGGAGCCTCCAAGATCATCCATTCGGCGATGGGTAACCCGGAGAAATCCGCTGGAGCCGCATCGTCTCCTCATGGCGATCAAAGGAGAGAAGAGGAGTAACCTCGCCCAGACGGAACAGATAGATCATCCCGTATGACCCAACACGGGCAGGGAAAGGAAAAGAACCACAGAAAAATGATGATCGACGGAGTGTGAGCCGAGGTGAAGCTGGCCGAGGTAACCGCGACCAAGGCAATGCCGGTCAAGGGAATGTTGTCAACGGCAATGCAGGACAGCGAAACTCGGCTGGAGCAGGACAACCGCAACAACGGAATATACCAAGGCAAGAGCAAAGTGTCGGCTGAGGTATGCAACAGAAAGGCGCTCCACGAGAGCAAGACAGGTATAATGATGGAGACTCGGAAATGGCAAACGCGGGATACCCAAGGCCGGACTATCATGTGATAGGGTCAAGATTGGGAAGCAGGGATTTGATGCCGGATGATGCTAGGTTGAAACTGGATCGACTGTATAGGTCGGAACAAATTGAATGTCAAGGTCCACCGGGTCCAGAATGTTTTGGACCCCGGATCATGAAGGAGCCACCAGTACCCAACTTCCAGCTACCTAGGGGCACGAAGACGTATGACGGTAGTACAAAGCAGGAGGATTGGCTGATAAATTATGCTACAGCAGTGAAAATTGCCACTGGCAACTTGAGATGGGCTGTATGGTATGTACCCCAGATGTTGGAAGGACCGGCAAGGGTATGGTTGAACAATTTGCCACCAGGAAGCATTAATTGCTGGATAGACTTTGAGGAAATGTTCATCAGCAATTTCTCGAGTACATATCAGAGGCCAAATAGGCCGCCGACCCTAGCTATGTGCAAGCAAAGACCTAATGAGACAGACCGGGAGTTCTTGACCCGGTGGTGTACCGTGAGAAACTCGTGTGAGGGCATGATAGAATCATAGGCCATAGCATGGTTCGCACAAGGGTGCAGATATGCCCGCGAGCTGTGGCAGAAGTTGCAAATGAAAATGCCAACTATGTTGGCAGAGATGGTCCGGATCGCAGATTCGTATGCCTTGGGTGATCCGACTCAACCTAGGCTCGTATCAAATGAGTCAACCGATGAGTATTACCAGAGAGATCGGGCCGGATCATCCCGAAGGAATGACTACAGAGGAAAAAGGAGAGATGATAGACCGGATCATCGATACGGTTCGCACCAAGTTGCAGCTGTGAATCAAGATCAGCCCAGGGCAGGGGGCAGTCAACGCCAAAAAACTGGAGGGCAGTGGACTCCGAGAAACGATGGCAAGAAGACTTGGACACCAGAGCAAAAGAAGCAGTGGCAAGAAAGGAAAGACCGTCCGAGGTATACTTATGAGTCGATGTTGGACCAGCCGTGTAAGTTTCACACGCCAAATCCGAATAACCCAGCGGGTCATACGACGAGGCAATGTGAGTGGATGCGCAAGATTGAACAAGGTGGTTCAGGGAATGCTCAGGCACCCTGGAATGATCAGCCTCGGCAGGAGTTACCCCGGCAGCAATTGCTCTCCAGAGCGAACATGCAACAGCTAATGCTGCCTCCCCCTCCGCCGAGGTATGATAACAATGAGAGAAGGGATGCAGTGCATCAAGTGGAAAATCAGCATCAACCAGATCAGAGGTACCCCGGAAATGAGGGGAGAAATGAGTACAGGGAGCACCATCAAAGCTATTGTGTGTTCACCACTGAGGAAACAGATAGAAAGAGCTTGCAGCGTAGGCATATGGAGGTGAATGCAGTGATGCCTGCAGTGACGAGGTACATGCCTTGGTCCGATCAGGAAATCACCTGGAGCATCAGGGATCATCCCAAGCTCATGCCAATCCCTGGTTCGTATGCGTTCGTGTTGGGTCCGACATTCATTGGACCTAGCATTAACGTAAGGTTCTCAAAGGTGTTGATCAACAACGGCAGTAGCATTAACATAATGTATGCAGACACGATGCGCAAGTTGGGTATCTCGGAGAACATGCTGCATACCACGAGGACAACTTTCCATGGCATTGTGCCCGGCATTTCTTGTGAGCCCATAGGCAAGGTCTGGGTTGACGTCTTGTTCGGCACAAGGGATAACTGCCGAACCGAAAATTTGGAGTTCGAGGTGGTGAACTTGGAAAGTGCGTACCACGCATTACTCGGAAGGCCAGCCCTGAGCAAGTTCATGGCAAGCTGTCACGTTAGCTACTTGAAGATGAAGTTGCCCGGACCAAACGGGGTGATTACCATTGCAGGGGATTTCCGACGTTCCATGGAGTGTGCGTCAGCCGAGTCAAACTTAGCCGAGTCACTTGTGATTGCGCAGGAAAAAAGGAAAATTCAAGAGGTGGCGGCATTGGCTCAGTCCGCGTAGCAGTATATGCCGGCGCTGAGTAACCCGCATGGAAGTGTCTCTTTCCAGGCCACGAAAGATACCAAGAAGGTTCTAGTTGATTACATGTTCCCAGAGCGCACTGTAACAATTGGTGCCGGGTTAAGTGATAAATAGGAAAGCGAGCTCGTCAGCTTCCTCCGTGAGAATCGGGACATTTTTGCTTGGTCCACACAGGACTCGCAAGGTGTTCCGAGGGAGTTGGCCGAGCACTCTTTGAATGTGAGACCCGGAGCTAAGCCGGTGAAGCAACCTCTCCGCCGCTTCGCCGAAGATAGGAGGAAAGTCATTGGGGATGAGATAGCTCGGTTGCTAGCTGCAGGATTCATCATGGAAGTTCTTTACCCGGATTCGCTGTCTAATCCGGTGCTGGTGGAAAAGAAGAAGGATGACCCGAACGTGGCAGTGGTTTGGTGCATGTGTATCGATTACACGAACCTGAACAAGGCATGTCCAAAAGATCCATTTCTACTGCCAAGAATAGATCAGGTCATAGACTCAACTGCTGGATGTGAATTATTGTCATTCATTGATGCATATTCTGGTTTGCACCAGATACCTCTAAATCCGGATGATCAAACAAAGACGGCGTTTATTACCCCGTATGGGGCTTATTGCTATCGCACCATGCTGTTTGGTTTACGTAATGCAGGGGCAACGTACCAAAGATGTATGCAAAAATGTTTGCACGACCAAATAGGTCAAAATGTACAGGTGTACGTGGATGATGTGGTTATCAAGACCAAGGAAAGCAAAACGCTCCTTGACGATATCAGGCAAACGTTTGTGAACCTAAGGAGGTTCCGGATGAAGCTTAACCCGGAAAAATGCACCTTCGGTGTCCCGGCTGGAAAATTGCTTGGTTTTCTTGTTTCCAGCCGAGGTATCGAGGTTAATCCAACCAAAATCCAGGCCATCGAACGAATGGAACTGCCGAAGTGTCTTAACGATGTCCAGAAGTTCACAGGTTGCCTGGCCTCGTTAAGTCGGTTTGTATGTCGGTTGGGAGAGAAGGCATTGCCTCTTTACCAACTCATGAAAAAGTCGGATAAGTTCGTTTGGACACCGCAGGCCGATGAAGCCTTTACCCACCTGAAGAAAATGTTAGCCATGGCACCAGTGCTAGCCTCACCACTAGCAAAGGAGCCAATGTTGCTCTATATAGCCGCAACCAACCGAGTTGTAAGTGCAGTGATAGTGGTGGAGCGCGACGAGGAAGGTAAGTCGGTGCAAAGGCCAGTGTATTACTTGAGGGAGGTGTTGTCAGCCTCAAAGCAAAACTATCCACACTACCAAAAGGTGGCATATGGCGTGTACATGGCCGCCAAGAAACTGAAGCACTACTTTGAGGAGCATCCTATCCGAGTCATATGTGAGGCCCCCGTATCCGAGATAATGAGCAACAAGGATGCAAGTGGCAGAATTGCAAAATGGGCAATTGAGCTAGCTCCTTACGCGCCGCAATATGACAGGAGAGAGGCAATCAAATCTCAAGCTGTGGCAGACTTTTTCGTGGATTGGGCCGAGGTGCAATACGAACCGCCACTTCCAGATCCGAACTATTGGCAAATGCACTTTGACGGATCAAAAACAAAAACCGGGCTAGGTGCCGGAGTTGTACTCACATCGCCAAAGAAGGAATAGTTGAAATATGTGCTGCAGATCCATTTCACCGCATCAAACAATGTCGCTGAGTATGAAGCACTTGTGCATGGGCTTAAGGTAGCAAAAGAAATTGGGATACGTCCGATCATATGCTTTGGCGACTCAGATTTGGTGGTGCAGCAAGTTTCGGGAGTGTGGGACGCCCTTGATCCAAACATGGCACTGATGCGAATTTCATCATGTACCTTGGGTGGAAAATGAGGCTGCCGACATGCTGTCGAAGCTCGGGTCAACCCAACAAGCAATTCCACCGGGTGTAGCATTAGAGAACCTCAGGAAACCATCCATCAGGCCCTCCCCTGGAAACGACTCGATCTATATCCCTGAGGACACCGAATCCGGAGCTGTGCCCATGGATATTGACATGGGAAGTCGTGCGCAAACCCCGGGGACTGCCTCGGCAAACCCGGGGACTACTTTAGTAAACCCGGGGACTGCTTCGCAAGACCCGGGGACTGCTCAGCATGATCCGGTGGAAGTTATGCCGGTGGATCAGATGGAGATTGATGAGGATGTATTCCCTGTGCGAACGATACCAGCTTGGGCACTACCTATATTTCAGTTCCTGAAAGACGGAACGTTACCCACTGAGGAAGTGCTGTCTAGGCAAACACAGAGGAGGGCAAAGGCTTACACGATCATCAATTCTGAACTATACAAAAGGAGTGTGACCAATGTCCTCCAGAGATGTGTTGACCCGGAAGAAGGGCTTGACATCCTCCGAGATATACATCAGGGGGAATGCGGGCATCATGCCTCATCCCGAGCCTTGGTAGCAAAAGCTTTCCGACACGGATTCTACTGGCCAAATGCCTTAGAGAAAGCGGAAGATATGGTGAGAAAATGTAATGGTTGTCAGAGGTCTGTTGCCAAGACACATATGCCAATGTCGGAACTCAAGACCATACCAATCACTTGGCCCTTTGCCGTATGGTGCTTGGATATGGTTGGCCCGTTCAAACCAGCAAGGGGAAATATGACTCACATTCTGGTAATGGTGGACAAGTTTACCAAGTGGATTGAAGTAAAGCCTATAAGAAAATGTGATGGAGCTACGGCCGTAACATTTCTCAAAGATATCATCTTGAGGTACGGTTATCCTCACAGTATCATAACTGATAATGACACAAATTTTGCGGAAGGAGCATTTGCACGTTTCTGCCGAGATAAGAAGATCCGGCTAGACGTAGCCTCGGTAGCTCACCCCGCATTGAACGGACAAGTGGAAAGATCCAACGGATTAGTATTATCCGGGATAAAACCCCGGCTCATTGAGCCACTGCAAAGATCAGCGGGGTGCTGGATAGAAGAACTACCAGCGGTACTGTGGAGTTTAAGAACAACTCCGAATCGATCAACAGGCTATACGCCGTTTTTTCTGGTATATGGGCAGAAGCTGTATTACCAGCCGGCATAGAGCATGATTCGCCTAGGGTCACACAATACACAGAAGCCGAAGTGCAGGAAGCCCGGCAAAATGATGTTGATCTGCTGGAAGAAGCGAGAGAACTGGCACTGTCCAGATCCGCCATATATCAGCAAAATCTCCGACGCTATCATAGCCGGAAAGTGTGCCCCCGAGTCTTTCGGGAAGGCGATCTGGTGCTCCGGTTGGTACAACGTACTACTGGCATGCATAAATTATCCCCCCCATGGGAAGGGCCATTCATCGTAAGTAGGGCATTGCACAATGATTCTTATTATCTTATAGATGCAAAGCCACACGAGAAGAACAAGGCGGACAGGTCCGGAGAGGAATCTAAGCGTCCATGGAATATAGCTCTACTTCGTCCTTTCTACACCTAACTAAGAGGTGTATGTATCCGAGTCATCTCATATGTTGGTATGTATGTCGGGAATGAGCTTATCAATGAAATGTTGGCACCTCGAGCAGTAACTCGGGGACTGCCTTAATAATGTTTGTTGTCGTTTGTTATTTGTCCGTTAGCTGGAATAAGTTAGTCTACTTAACTCGGATTAGTAATGTGTGAGCAAAAAGAACCCAACTCTTCGACTTGCTGCTGTCCAACAAGAATTGGCTTCATGGCAAGCAAGAGAACAAGTTTGGAATTGCGTCGCACATGAAAAACGACTAAGGAGAAGAATTTATTCGAGCCGACGTTTGTTTTTCGGACTAACCTTGTATTTATTTTCAAGTTATTATGCAGTTTTATTTTTCAGCTAAGTGTAAAAGTTTCCCAGTATTGTTAAGACAATTCTTGAAGCTCGGATTCGTAAGTCGTAAAACCGAATCAAGGTAGACACGAACCGAGCCAAGAGATTGAACGAACAAGAAAAAGAAACTCGGGGACTACGCCCAAGTTAATCTGGCATAAGAACTTAGTAGCAAAATATCACATGTGTTTAGGATACAACTCAACCTGGCATACCGGGGATCTAATAAATTTTCGAGTTTTTTCGCTCAAGGAGCAGCAGGAGGAAGTTCGGCATCGTCTTCGCCGCCTTCAATATCCGAGGCGTCATCGTCTTCTTCACCGTCCGAGCTACCCTCATCATCCTCGACCTCTTCGTTCGCAGCGGCTTCCAGGAAGCTCGGCCCATCAACCCATTCATGAATGGGAGCGTATTCGATGAGGCTATGGGCGCAAGCCTGGCGACGAGCTACCCACTCCGGGTCATTGGTCCATCTGGATCCTGTGCGCAGACGCGTCAGGAGGTTGAGATCGATCTTCTCATACCACGTGAGTATGTGGTGAAGAATGGTATCAGCTGCAGCACGTCCAGCGGACTCTCTCCAGAGGTCAAGCTGAGTCTCGGTTTCCATTAACTTCTCAATGAGAAGTGCGGTGGTTTTCAGGGCTTCTTCGCCGGGCCAGAACGTATTGAAGATGCGAGCTGCAGCGCCGAGAATGTCCTTGCCGTAGTTTTTGATGAGCTCCACACGAGCTGACAAGCTGACCAACAGGTCCTCTAGGTCATAGGTAATCCCTTCACCATCAGAAGTGGCCAGAGTACCCCTCTATCGACGGAAGTTGGCAACTGCTGCGCTCGCAATAGGAGTGCCCTCTGGAAATTTGCCTGGAAGCGAGGCAAAGGAGGAAGGTCAAGAAAAGACATATGAAGTAACCCGAAGAAGTAGGTCAGAAAAGGGAAAGGAACTTACGTGATATATGGCTGAGGACCCGGGTCAGCTCCTTAGTGCAGTCATCGCGTCTCTTCCGAAGCCGCTCAAGCTCAGCGTTCGCCGACTCAAGCTGGATGCCGGATTCCTTGAGAAGATCCTGGTCCTTGGTGATCTGGAGGTTGAGGCGTTCGCGCTCTTCTGTGTAGTTCTGACCAGCCTTTTCAAGTTTGGATTGGTGCTGGGCCTTCATCTTCTCCATCTCAGCCTTGAGCTTGGCAATCTCAGCGTCCTTGCTTCGGAGGAGGGCGAGCTCGTCATCTTTCTTCTTAAGCTCGGCTTGGTGCTGCCCTGCTTGTTCGAGAAAATGCAGCATCATATCAGGCACGGGCACACTATCTTCAAGCGATGCTGAAATAGTGTGTTGGCCCGGCAGAGCCGAGGTATGAATGTTGGCCGAGCCAAGGAGAAAAGGAAATGGAAAGCACGGCAAAGTCGGACAGAAATGACTTACCCTTGATCTGCTCCAGATTTTTGTGCATACTGATGTTCTCAGCTTCAACACCAGCTGCGGAAACCGAATGATGAGATTAGTCCGGCAAAGGAAAATGAAGCAAAACGAAGAAGCGCTAAGGAAGAAATTTCCCCCTCTTCTCGTATTCCGCAATAAGTGGAGCCTGCTTTGCGCGTAGCAACTTGTGGGTATCTAGCAAGCGTTGGAATTCAGCACTCCGGTGATTGGTGGTCACCTAAAAGGGATACAGACACACAAGTTAGCTCGATGCATATTCGAAGTGTACTAAAATCCGGGCCAAGTGGAACTTAACCCGGCTCTAGGTGTGTGCATATTCGAAGTGTACTAAAATCCGGGCCAAGTGGAACTTAACCCGGCTCTAGGTGTGTGCATATTCGAAGTGTACTAAAACCCGGGCCAAGTGGAACTTAACCCGGCTCTAGGTGTGTGCATATTCGAAGTGTACTAAAATCCGGGCCAAGTGGAACTTAACCCGGCTCTAGGTGTGTGCATATTCGAAGTGTACTAAAATCCGGGCCAAGTGGAACTTAACCCGGCTCTAGGTGTGTGCATATTCAAAATGTACTAAAATCCGGGCCAAGTGGAACTTAACCCGGCTCTAGGTGTGTGCATATTTGAAGTGTACTAAAATCCGGGCCAAGTGGAACTTAACCCGGCTCTAGGTGTGTGCATATTTGAAGTTCTCATGGAGCTACGTTAGTTTTCTAAAGAGAATCCGGCCGAGTAACAAGTTACTCCCCCGGAGGCTCGGGGACTAATGGTTATTATCTACAACATGTAAAGGGGAAGCGACATACCTCCATCATTCGCCCAGCGAGGTTAATTGCCTTTGCGGCTGTGTTCATCTGAGCAGAAAACTCGGCGGGGCCGAACTTCTCCGGGAGATCAGCGTCTTGAACGACCTCTGCCTTATTCCAATTCATGACAAATTCTATCAGGCTCGGAGGATACCGTTCACCACTGGGCATATGGGGCGCCACCAAGCCCTTTGCGTGCACTTCTTTCCTTTTAATCAAGGCAAGGGCTGGGCTGGTGTGCAGAACCATCTGCTGTGCATCAGTTGGCTCGGCAGGGGCGTCCTTCCCTGCTAGAGCTTTCTTAGGAAGCATTGATACGAGGGTACGCTGCCCAGCCTCGACGAATGTCGGCTTGGCAGCGTCCGGAGCCTTCTTGTCCTTGGCTTGCTGGGAAGAGGAAGCTGTTGCAGCGGATTTCCCCTTAGGAGCGGCCGGGGTAGCTCCTCGCCGAGGTTGAGAAGACTCGGACGAGGCAGAGGAGCTAGACGCTGGTGCTTTTGTTGCTGGACTTGGTGCCGGTGCTGATGTTTTCGCAGCCGGAGTTGGTGCTGATGCCGGAATTGGAGTTGGTGCTGATGCCGGAGTTGGAGTTGGTGTTGGTCTGGTTGCTGGTACTGGAACTGGTGCTAGAGCCGAGGTAGGCTCAGTGGCTGCTGGTTGCGGCGTTGCCGAAGTGGTGGATGCCGTTGCTTCGGCTGGGCCGGTCTCCCTCGCTCCAAGGTAACCCTCCTCTTGCCGAGGTGGAGCTGAACCCGGAGCGACCGCAGAACCCTCTGGAATAGGGCTCAGCGGACGTGACTCATCGTTGCGACGGGGAGAAGGGCTAGGCCGAAGAGGTGAAGAGATGCTAGATCCACTTTGAGGGACCTCCACCGGAGCCCTGCAAAATCAAATAAGGCTAGAAGAAAAATTACAACGAAGTAAGGAAGAGCAAATTATAGAAAGAAGAATGACTTACGCATCCGAGGTTTGGGCCTCCTTGGGTTTCCGAGCCCTTCGTGCTAGGGCCTTGCCTGCTGGCTTGGAGGCAGTCTTGTCCCTGGATTTCTTCCGCCTTTTAGCGGGCTGGGAAGGTCCGGAGGAAGAACTTGAAGAAGCCCCGCGCTTTTTCTTCGATGCCACCGGAACAGGTTCACCCGTAGCGAGGGGAGGATCCTCGTGGATATGACCACCGGGATGAGCTGATGGTGGAAAAGCAAAAGAAAGGGGGACAGCCTCAACAGGTTCAATCACCTCGACATCCGAGTCATCTTCATCATCAGGCCAATCTCTAATAGAAGAGGAGTTACCCGTGGGTCGTTTCGTGGCGTCGGTCATCGGGAGGAACATCTCCTGGTCTGGCTCTTCCTCATCCGGAGTCTCCCAGTCTGGCGCCCACTTAAGGGTCGGATCGGTGCCGTCCTCGAGGGTTTGCTGAAGAAATTGCTGAGGAAAGGAATGAACAAAGGAGTCAAAAATACAACAATAACTGATATATAATTAATCCGGGGTAAGTTGGCAACATGAAGCTTACCACGGGAGGAAGCCTGTCCCGGCAAAAATGCTAAATTCCCCACGTCCACTCAGAGGAGAAGTCCTTTTGGGTAGTGAAGAGAGCCTTAACCCGACGATAAATCTCCGTGTTGCTCAGCTCGAAGGACGAGGTCCGGTTGGGGTCGCGGCCGAAGCTCATGTGGCACACCTTGTGGGTGTGCTTCTGGAGGGGGGAGATTCGGTTACGCACGAAAGTGATCATGGCATCCTCGTTGTGTAGCCCGAGCTTCTTCAGCTCCGCGAACCTTTTGTTGACCTGGTTGGCCAAGGCCGTGGGCTTCTTGGGGACGGCGTCCCACAGATCCGGGTTAGGTGGACCCAGGGTATATGGGAGCAGCCGGATTAAATCTTCGGTGCCTGTGTTCCGGACGTAAAAGAAGGTCCGGGCCCACCCTTTGCAGGACTCTAACCTAGTGACCCGGGGGAAAACGGAAAACCTACGGGGTGAGATTGAAGCCTCTCCGAACTGAGTTAGCCGCTTGTCCTCCGGATCGGCGTGGATGTCTGGGATGACGTTGCGACGAAGGCCGAAAAACCGGATCCACAGCTCCTTCGTGGGCCACAGTCCAGTGTAGCCTTCGATCGTAGAAGCAAAGGCAGAAAGAGAAGTAATGGCATTGGCTGGAAGATGGTGCGGCTGGAGTTCGTAGGTTCTAAGACAATCTCGGAAGAAGTCACTCACCGGCAATCCGAAGCCCCATTGGAAATGGGACAAGAATATGACATATTCACCCATATTGGGTGAGGGGGCCAATTCAGCGGAGGCGAGACGAGCGGCGACGCCAGCGGGGATGCGTCTGGTCCGGTAGAGCCAGTCCAGGTCGTCTTGGAAGACCCAGGACCCGGCCCACGCACCGCGGTCCGCCGCCGCGGCGGCCTCCTCCATCTCATGTTCAGCAACGATGAGTTCTTCTTCCGTCATCTGGTCCTCGCGGCCCTCGCTGGCGCTAGCGTCGGCGGGGGACAGAGGCTGGGATTGCCGAGGACCCGTGGCGAGAGATTTGCGTAGCGGTGGCGGCTACGCAGAGGTGAGACGGAAAAGCGCGGCGGCGACGCTGCTATTTGGGAGCACTGGCGGCGGCGTAGTCGCGAGGAAGATGAAGGAAAGGAGCAACGGGCAGAGGGGCGCAGAAGGAGAAAAATCCTAAGGGACGCGCCCCTCCGCTATTTAACCACTCCCACCAGGGGTGAGTGGGATCGCGTCCTGCGGACCGGCCACACGCAGTGGCCGTGTATCACCTGTCCGGACCAATCAACGGGGAGCCACACATAGGGCCACAGAGCGGAGATGATCCTATGACGTGACACTGTGATGCGAAAAACAAGGAGGCAGGCATGACGTGACCCGCGCACAGTGATAACTAACAATTACTGCGGCGGTTACTGTGCATGCCCTTAAAATAAGACGACAAAATGATTACCCTTCACATGGGTTGGCGTACGAGAGAAGGAAACAAGACCCGGATGGAACTATGGTAACCCGGCCAGCAAGTGAAAACTTGGCATGTGCGAAGGGAAAGTAAAACCATGAAGTCCGAGTTAAAGTGGTAACCCGGCCGGCAAGTGAAAACTTGGAATGTGCGAAGGGAACGTAAATCCATAAAATCCGAGGTAAAGAGGTAACTCGGAAATAACGACTGATGCTTGAAATTGAACCTGATGTGGCCTTAGCGGCCAAGGCAGCTAAGACCGCACCAGCTTCAGGGACTAATGTTGGGGGGATACCCCCGGGTAGGGTCATACCAGGGTATAAAGGCCAAGTTAGCCGAGGTTCGGCAAGGTCAAAGCGAATGCTGGCCGGGTCACCTCAAGGCAGGCCGAATCACGGGGTAACCCGGACCAGGGGGCGTTCACCTAACTAAGTCTCAACCGACTTAAGCAGTAAGTCAGATATGCATGTTTTACTTATATGCAGGAACAGGTGTGGCCAGATCACTTATGATCCGGGTCACGTCTGGCTTCTAGGAGAAGGAAGGAATCTCGCTGGTCAAAAGAAGCCCCGGTACGCACTGCCTGAGCGAAGCGAGCAAGGATAGGAACACCGGGGTGTGGCCGACAAGGGTGACGACGCCCATGTCGGCTGACAAGGGCGCCGTAGAGGCTCACGTAGCTAAAGCATGTGTGACGTGGGGAAAAAGCAGCCCGGTCGGCTTACTATTTTGGGGGGAAGCATATTCTTAGGAATATGCTTCTACGTATGCCCTAGGCAGAGCCCGAGCTCCCTCTATAAAAGAGGAGCTAGGGTTTCAGTAGGGAGGGTTGATCTCGAGTGGGTTGGTTTTCCTCTATTCTGTTGGTGCCAGGGTTTTAGGTGCGATCTGTGGGTGAGAGTAAGAGAGCTCCTTCTTCCTCCTCTCGCCAATACAACTCAAGGAGCACTTGTAATCTTGGAAACAGAGCAATATAAACATCTGTGTGGAGAATCACTTCATTATCCCTCCCTGGATTCCCCTAGCGTGTATTAGTCCCCACCTTTAGCCTATCCATGGCATCTGCCATGACACCACCACGACAGGTATGGATAAAAGACAACGGTGCTATAAAATAGCTTGATGGAATGAAAGAGACTAAAGGAAGACTGAAATAAAGATGGAAACAAGCAAACATGTAATAGATCTAATAGCAAACGGTGTTTCAGTGCTTAGAAACAAGGCTTAGGGATCATACTTTCACTAGTGAACACTCTCATATAAATATATTCTTCTTTATGATACTACGCTGAACTACTCTCTGGTTGGACACTCGAATCGATGGTAGGGCTATAACAACACACCTCAAAGTTCATCTTTCCCATCTAGAAACCCCACACTGTCACCTTGAGTACTAGATGAGTCCAACAAACACCACAATTTCATAAAGACATCCAACTCCAAATATAAATCATAACAAGTATTTGTAATCTCTAGCCTAAGTGCCACCATGGTGCGCACGCTGTCACTTTCACACACATGGGGAGAGCAGAGACCTATTAAAGCACTTGAGTAGCAAGGTAGATCTATATATTACAAGATCATGATCTCAATAAGATCATGCATAGAGAGAGATGAAAACATAGCTACCGGTAGAACCCTTAGCCTCGAGAGAGAAATACTCCCTCCTCATCATGGGAATCAGCAATGGTGATGGAGATGGTGGTGGAGATGGATGGAGGTGGCTCCGGGGGCACTTCCCCGTCCCGGCAGGGTCCCGAAACAGAGACTTTCTGTCCCCCGAATCTCCCCTTCAGTGGCGGCGGCGCTGCGGAACTTTTCGTGGATTTCTGATTGACGATCTAGGGTTTATGCATCAGGAGGCTTCTTATAGGCGAAGAGGCAAAGTCGGTGGGCGGCCAGGGGGCCCACACCACCTCGTGGCACGACCAGGGCTAGCCCGCGCCACCATATGGTGTGGCCAGGCCCTGGCCCTCCTCCATCTCGTATTCTGGCTCCGTGAGTCTTTCGGTAAAATAGGAACTTTGGCTTTTGTCCCGTCCAATTCCGAGAATATTCATTTTCTGACTTTCCTAGAACCAAAAACAGCAGAAAACAGGCAGCTGTCACTGTGGCATCTTATTAATAGGTTAGTCCAAGAAATCATATGAAAAGTACTCCAAAGTGTGGACAAAACATAAGAAAGTAGATAAAACCAAGCATGTAACATCAAAAATTATAGATACATTTGCAATGTATCAGGGAGCTAGGGGGTGATGAGTGGTGGAGAGAGGAAGCAAATGAGGGCAGAGGGAGTGCTCGGGGTGGCCTCTGGCCTTTAAACCGAGAGGGAGTAGTCTATGGTGGCACAAGTCTATGGGAGGACAAGGGGAGAGAGGTGGAACCAAGGGCTCGTTACTATGGGCGTGGAGAGTGGTATCTGGCCTGGATGCAGGGCAGAGAGAGCAGTGTGCCTCAGCTGCAAGGGGAGAAGAAGTTTGCAAGGCAAGACACTCATATGAGGCTAAGCACTAGTGTCCAAGCACTAGAGGACAAGCATGCTACAGTGATCAACTACAGTAATCACGACCAGAGGAGATGGTGTTTGTTGTGGTGAGTGGGGGTGAGCCTTGGTGGTGATTTTAATTTGGTTTAGGCCACTAATTACTTAGTTTGCCAAATTTGATCAAAATGAGGCTTGTGAAGGAAGTTTAATATTTTGTATAAGACAAGGTAGGGAGATGGTACTGGTAGATAGATGAGGTAAAGGAAGATATCCAGGAATTATTTGGGATTTTTCTAAAGATTTGAAGTCCACTTAAATCCATTTACTCAAAAACTGGAGAAATGAGGTATTGGAGCTCCTTTGATATTTTTACATTGGACTTTGTGGGATTTTGATGTCAGATGGTCCTAGATACCAAGGCACAGCTTAGGGAATTTCCTTGTATTTTATTGGGAAGGAAAAGTATTTTTAGACAATTATTTCTTGTTTCTGCCATTTAAGAAAAAGGGCAAAAAGAAATAATAAAGCTCTTCAAAAATATTTATTTTTGAAGTGGGAAGGTAGGGTATGATATACATGACTCATTTGGGCCAAAATTTGGAGAAGTGTTTTGGCAAAAACCAAACTTTCCTTTAGGGAAGGAGTTTTGGAGATTTTGACTATTAGAGGGATTTATTAGGTTTGGAGCCATAATAAGTATGGATAATTGTTGATAAATCTTGATGATCAAGGTAGATGATGTAGATAAGGTGTATCAAGAATTTTCAACCTTGGGATTAGAGAATCCAAGTTGATTTTGGTGAAATACCTTAGATTAAAGATCTAGGGTGATGTTAATTTCATACCATCAAAACATGGTTGTATCTTGGAGTTCAGATCTCCCCTTGGGGCATGGGCTATATGGTGGGATATAACAAGTCATGTAGATTGTAATGGTGTAGAGGTTTGAGCTTGATCCTGCTTGAGCTCACTAAGACATGCTTTCAAACTTTGAATAAAATAAGCTTGCCAAAGCAGATTATCAACTAGCCTTCAAAACCTTGTGGGTGTAAACAGCTCAAGGATCCAATTGGAACAAGTGAAGTAGGTAATTATAGACCTATATGAGTAGAACACAACCATGCAAAGATTTGGTCCATATAAGATTGGATGGTCGTGTGAGCTTATACCAAAGTAGGCATGTTGACTAGATTTGCAGGAAAAGTTATCTTCTTGCCTACAAAACCATCAAGAACTAGTGGGTTGGAGTGTGATCTAACCAAGGGAAGGAGTTTTCCTTGGTATTCCTTAGGATGGTTAACAATATGGTTCAAGTGCATTACCAAAAGTGCACAAGGGTTGAGAAAGGGACACATCCAAAAAGGTGATGTTGGAAATAGTTTTCTAGACTTAGCCAAATTTGGCAGATTTAGGGTTTTTGTCTAGAATAAGAGGGAGGATGTTTTTGATGGGTGGCAAGGTACCCATAGCATCATCAAATGTTTGATGTTGAAGTGTAGATTGAGTATAAAGTATCCTTGCTTGATATTGGTCTTCATTGACTTGGAAACTTCTAGAATGGATCTCTGCAGAATTGCTCTAGTTAAGGATTTTAGCTGATCACCTAGTAGCTAGGGGTCAGATCCAGATTGTATTCTTTCTTAGGGTGTGGTGATTTGTAGACCTCTTGATCCTACTGATGAGCTCCTATAGTTGCTCATACTACTTCTAAGCAATCAAGTCAACATCAGATCAAGGCAATTCATCAGACAACAGATCAAGGCAACTCATCTTATATCCTAAGCAAAGCCACTGCCGGGGTTCCATCAAGCTTAGATTGAGGTAAGGTTGGGGAATTTTGAAGAGGTTGGGGTTTTGAATAAGATGAGGGTCTCTTGGTATCTCTACCAAGGGTAGAATTCAAATGCTTCATAAATAGGTTTTATTAAATCTAGAGATAAGAGTAGTAGAAGATTCTATCTTGAAAACATAAGGAGATATTATTCTATATCTCTCCATAGTTTTGCCAATAGAAGCTGCTATAATAGTTTTGGTCTCATAAACATCTTGGCTCATGTTTTTGAGATGCCAGAACATTTGAGAATATGGAAATTAAGCCAAGACAGTTTTGGGAAAGTAGCTTTTGTTAACTGGTGTTGGGGTATGGAGTATATCATCTCATACACATTCATATGCATAAGCATATACAAACAACAAGCAAGAACTTCAGCAATAAACAAGAAAAAGTTTTTGTTCCCCCTGATTTTTTCATTCTGGACAACTAATCATGGTTGCTGAAATTGGGATGTTATAGATCTTGCCCCCTTAAAAGAATCTCGTCCTGAGATTCGGGAAAGTAGGGTTAGGTGATTTAGAGTCAAGGCTAGCGCTACTGGTTTCAATCATGCTATCTTACGGACTCCGTCTTTGAAAGTGGTGACCCTGTTGATGAAGTCGAGCTTCAGTCTTCCGGGATGCACGGGGCGTTGAGCAGAGTCTAGTCCTGATTGCGAGGGATGACCTTCTTTTCCTTCCGGACTCTATATCTCGAGGGCTTAGACTGGGCGGACTATCTCGATGCTGAACTTCACGGAGTACTCGTCGGAGGATAGAATCTACGGTTCTTGATCTAAGGATTCACAGTTCTTCCTTAGGGTCGTAGCGTATCCTATTTAACGATTTTAGGGTCGGGGACTCCTGAGGTTGCTCCTGGCGGAGGGTTATTCTATTTTGTGGGAAAGACGTAGTCTTTCCCCCTTAGGATTTGACTAGGTTAGCTCGGAGATAACACATTCCTTCCTCCCTGACTTCATTGGTGGTGATTCATAAGATTGTCGTCCATCCTTCTCCTGGAGTCGAGGTCTTCAGAAGGCGTCCATGAAGCTATGGCCTACGGGGCTTATATACTACTATTATTCGTACTTAGCCTATTGAGGCCATCAGAGACTTATGTCCTCTAAGCGATTGGAACCGAGGGGTTGGTGATGCTGTGGCCCTTCCGGTGGGGCTTCAACTGAAGTAGCGGAGGGACTTTGTAGAATCTTCAGTTAGTTTCTCCTAGAATCACTCACGGGTTGTTGCTTGGCGGAAGGACTTCAGATCCGGGGATATTTTCTGAAGTATCTTCTGGTAGACAATCTTCAAAGATTGAGTGGAAAGATGCAGTCTTTCCACCTTAGGGCTTCACTAAGGTGCTTCGGGAGGGGTGCGGATCTTCTGTCTTGGAGTGCTGACCCGATGTTAGCGGAAGGATCTAGTTTTCCTGAAACATGAGCTAAGGTCTTCGAGCGACGCCCTACTATATTAGTCTTGGTGGGGTGGTTTCCTAACGCAGCCTTTAAGGGGTTAGCTGAGCACCAGTTAGCGGTTTACGACTCTTCTGGATAGTCTGGGTTGAAGCAGTCAGCATCGGGGAAGCGGTCTTCACTAGAATTCCTTGCGTTGTTTCTGCTTGATGGCGGAATGGGTTCGTGGTCTTCACGCTTCCCAATTCATCTAACATTAGGGAAGTATTCTGACCTTCTGGGCAGGATCATTCTGTTAGTTTGGGTAGGGTCGACTAGATTAGTTGGTCTCCTGAGGCGGTCAGAAGCTTTAATACACTAAAGGTTAGTGTGGTTAGGTCTCCACTTCTTGTCTTGGTTGACTTATCGGGTGGTTTCTGGTGGATATTGGGGATCCTTCGGTGATCGACGTCCGGCTTCAACGGGATTCTTGTTGTATTAGATTGAGGAACAAGGGAGTGTGGTGCTATTGACGAGTCTTGCATGGTGAGTTTGACGAGGTATGCCATCCTGCTTAGGTGAAATCTTCGAGTTATTCTGTCTTGATGACGTCGGACTCCTGGTTCTTGCGATGCTTTTCCTCTCGTATACCCTCGAGGTTAGTCTGGGTCTCAAAAACGATAGCTAACACAGGGGTTTCCTGAGTTGCTAGGTGGGTCATTGCTCCTCGAGTCACATTTTTAAAGAGGTCAAAGCAAACCAGAACATACGAACAAGGCGAACAGAGCGAGGGAATCGCAATGTTCTCGGTAAACAACACACATCAAGCAACACAGGAGGCACTTAGGCAGGCAAACACAGTCAATGGTAGGGACCAAGGAGTTAGCTACTCGCGATGTAGGGGAATCCTATTCTTAGGATCAGTGGCCCTAGATATCATCTTTCTTCAGGTCAAAATCACTATCTTTTAGATGGAGCCTTCGTCGTATCTTGGACGCTTCTTGATAGTGCAACACCCGATGTCTTCTGGTTGTGAGGATTCCGCTGGTAGAGCGATATTGTAGTCTCCTTGTGTTTGCTGGTAGTTGCTTGTCTTCATCTTGTTCCTGTGGTCTTCACCGGGTTCTAGATCCTAGTTATTTAAAATCAGTATGGTTTGAAGTGTTGGACGAGAGTTAGAGGAAACCATTTTCAAAAGCATTTACTTAGAGTAAGAGAAGAAGTAGAACTTTTGAAACTCATTGGGGAACTAGTTTTCGAAAGCCGGGGTTTTCAAAATAAGGTTCCTATCTAGCGACCATGCTAACTAAGGTTCACCTACAGTCAGGATGGCTCTGATACCAAGTCTGTGGGGCCCCCGGATTAATCCTCCGAGAATCCCTGTTGTGCATACAACCATGATTCCATGATCAGTTAGTCGTGGCACATAACCGACAAGTATCATTACAACATCCGAGAATATACTGAATTACAAGACTTACATAAATGCCGTTATGGCTACATCAATAATCAGGAGCGGACTTCAACAAGCGCAGAGCCCGAGCCATGCCTTAACCTATAGGCAACTGACTGGGAGAACGTCCTAGCTCGCATAGTCGCCAACGCCATCTTCTTCTTGATAGCTGGCCAAGTTAATAGCCAGGGACAATGCCAGTGAGTACATTGAATGTACTCGCAAACCACCTTAATAAAATAATAATAACAAGAGGCGATGCAATATGGCTATGGTATTAGGAGGGCTCCAAGAGGGGTTCTTTTCTCAATTAGTTTCTCTTGCAGATATAGCATCTACATATCTTTGTTGAGAATTTTTGTAAAGCATTTTGGAAACTCTTTTTGAAAAGTTTTATAAAACATCAGGACTGGGTCACCCATTTGTTCCCGTTTTCCGGTCGTCCCACGACCAAACTCCTTCCATTCCGTTCTGACCATTCCATGGTCAAAACAGGAATCCTTTCCGACCATCCCATGGTCAAATTTTTTTCAAAGCCTTTGCTTTTCCAAAATCCTTTTTGAAAACAAAACCAGCACCGCTCTACAGCAACCTTCCCAACCATCCATGACCGTGGACGCGGCTATTCGAATAGATTTACACTCTGCAGAGGTTGTAAACTTTACCCACACCATCCAGCTACACTACCCTGATCTTCACCGATCGTGGGTCGAGTAACCGATCAAGACTCTCCGGATGCCCACTCTAATATAAGTGCCTACCCTATGAGTGTTAATCCCCTCAAAACCGGGACGTCGGGCGAGGACCAACCGGAGCGCTTTTTCCACTTCCCGAGTGTGCGCTTTCAATGAGGGGCTCATAGTAACGAGTGGAGGCCTGCCGACCCTTTGTTCCATTCTCCAGGTCGATGTCCCACATGGACCCTTTACGTGAGAAGGCCCACCCTCCAGGGATCCCTGATCCTCTGTAGTAGTTGCGAGGCAGCTTATACTAGAACATACAAACATCAAATCCAGCCATGTCCCATTCTAGAGTAATGTGGTTGCATAGGGTTAATTGTTCTAGCAAAACTGCAGAGAACCAGGTGCATTTTCGTAGACCTTTTTCCTCCGGTTTTCCTTTAGCATTTTGTAAAACAAAACCTCTTTCTTTCTCAACATCTCTTGGAAGGTCCCACCTCACCAAGGTTTTATCATAAAACATTTGGTAAAACTTTTTTCGGGGTCTTCCCATCCTCTAGCTTTTGCTTCGGCTAAAACGGGGTCTCCAAAGGGGTATGGTTGATATGCACCATCTATTCTACTAGGGACAGGTAGGTGTCACCAAGGGGGTTGCACTTAGTAGTACCGAACGGTAATAGTTCGGTGGAGCCAAACCACTACCATATATATACTTCAACAAAAAATAAAACAATGTAGTTTCACAAATAGTAGACAAAACATGAATAAGTAAAATAGTAGGACAAGGCTTATGAGCAAGAAGGTGGCTTGCCTGAGATCAGCAAGAATACCAATACAAATAACAAAATTCCCCTTTTTCTGCTCTTTGATTTGATCGCAACTATCGTCGTCTTGACAGTACATGCAAGCAAACCAAGCCACAATCAACACAAGGCACACAAGCACAAATACATACAGCAAACAATTGAATACTAGAGAATTAAGATTCATATGGTTTTGAGAGGATTGGTTTTAGGAGATTGAGATGGCCTTGGAGAAGGGAATGAATACCCCTTAGGATTTATAGTCTAGAAATTACATAAGAGATGGATTTTGGGACCAGGACATATTCTGTATGATACCATTGTATAAAAATGATACCTATAGAGAGATGTTGATAAAATGAAACCAACCAAAGTGGTTTCACTATTTTATCACTTTTATTGAAATACTTATGAATATTCTATTGCTAAAGGCTCTAGTTTTAAGGAATAATTCACCAGAAAAGTTCTGGAGCTCCGAAACTTATTTCCTTGGATGGTTAGGTAGGGACTGATGTACTTCTTCACTGAGAGTTGGAATCACTCCAAAATAATTACCAGAATGCCCTTAGGAAATACCCAAAGTCAGATCTGTAGACAGTTTGTCTTTTTCACCAGATTTAATCTACAACATATTTTGAGTTCATTCCAAGGACACATGGTAGGTATTGAGGATTCCTTTCTGTAGAAATTGGAATCAACATTTTTGGAATATAAGAATTACTGTGGTAAATTTAGAGGTGATTAAACCATGCACAGAATAGTTTAATTCACAGAAAAACATCCAAGGCTCAATAAATCATAACCGACTGGATTTGGATAGGTAGTGCTGTAACACATCCACGGTAATTGGATCTGGGTCAATTAGACTCATGATTTGGTCTAGGGAATTTTCTAGAGTGAGGAACTCACAGTTTTTGTTATTTTTATTAAGGTCGAAATGTTGTTCACCTTGGCATGAGACCAAGGTCAAGTGATAGGTACAAGTAGTACCTACTAGAGGCAATTGGGTTTACTCCATTTGGAGTAGCAAAGCTACTGTAATAATTTATCTAGTGAAAACACTAGGGATAAAATTGTTTCTTTCACCAAAACTCAACAGGAGTTCCAGAATTTAAGATCTCCTAGGTTTAGTTAGATATGGATGTAGATATTCCATTGGAGTTGGAATTAGGGTAAAACCTATCATGGATTAGCCTAGAGAATTTCCTAAAGACAAAATATAATTAATCTTGTCATTTTTATATCTTCATATCTATAGTTCCACTTAGCTGGAGACTAGGGCTATTAGATAGGTACATCAACTAACTTTCATAGGCACTTTGAATCATATAATTTGGATATGTACACCTTACTGTGGAAATTATTTAGTGAAAAGGATACAGTTTAGTGGAATTAATGCCAGTAAATAATAAAAATTATTTTTGGCAAGTGACCAGTTCTGCATGTTGCACAAAACACACAAGAACAAGGTAGGATTTATATCTAGACATTTCAAACAGTTTTAAATTTTATTTGGGAATTAAACTGGCTGGCAGTTTTTAGATCTGGAAAAGAAAATGATTTAAAGGAAAGAAGGATTAGCAGACAGGCCGATTTCTGGCGGAGCTGGGCCTTACTGGGGAAATCCGGCCCACCCGGGGCGTGTTGAGCGGGAGGGAGCGCCCGGGCGCATGTTTGAATCTGGCCGCGCGGGGATTCATGAAAAGAACACACATGCAGTGACTCCAGTGATAGTTTCATGAAAAGAACACACATGCAATGACTCTAGTGCTGGTTTAGTGAAAAGAACACACATGAAATGACTCTAGTGCATCCATATGTGGTTCATGAAAAAGAACACACATGCAATGACATTGGTGGATCCTTATGTGGTTCAAGAAAAGAACACATATGTAATGACATTGGTGGATCCATATGTGGTTCATGAAAAGAACACACATGCAATGACTTTAGTGGATCCATATGTGGTTTGTGAAAACAACAAACATTCAATGAATTGGTGGATCCATGTGGTTTGTGATAAGAACATACATGCAATGACTCTGGTGGATCCATATGTGGTTCATGAAAAGAACACACATACAATGACTCTGGTGGATCCGTTTTGTGGTTTGTGTAACGAACACACATGCAATGACTCTAGTGGATCCATGTGGTTTGTGAAAAGAACAGACATGCAATGACTCTGCTGGATCCATATCTGGTTTGTGAAAAGAACACACATGCAATAATATTGGTTGATCCATGTGTTTTTTGAAAAGAACATACATGCAATGACTCTAGTGGATCCATATGTGGTTTGTGAAAAGAACACACATGCAATGACTCTAGTGGATCCATACGTGGTTTGTGAAAAGAAAACACATGTAATGACATTGGTTGATCCATGTGTTTTATCAAAATAACATACATACAATGACTCTAGTGGATCCATATGTGGTTTGTGAAAAGAACACACATGCAATAACTCTATTGCTGGTTTAGGATAAGAGCACAAATGCAATGACTCTAGTGGATCCATATGTGGTTCATTAAAAGAACACACATGCAATGACTATACCTGTGGTTCATGGAAAGAACAAACATGTAATGACTCTAGTGGATCCATATGTGGTTTGTGAAAAGAATACACATGCAATGACATTGGTGCCTCCATGTGGTTTGTGAAAAGAACATACATGCAATGACTCTAGTGGATACATATGTGGTTTGTGAAAAGAACAAACATGCAATGACTCTAGTGCTGGTTTAGGATAAGAACACACATGCAATGACTCTGGTGGATCCATATGTGGTTCATGAAAAGAACACACATACAATGGCTGTGGTGGATCAATGTCTGGTTTGTGAAAAAAACGCACATGCAATGACTCTAGTGACAGTTTCATGAAAAGAACACACATGCAATGACTCTAGCTGTGGTTCATGAAAAGAACACACAAGCAATGACTCTAGTGCTGGTTTAGTGAAAAGAACACAAATGCAATGACTCTAGTGCATCCATATGTGGTTCATGAAAAAGAACACACATGCAATGACATTGGTGGATCCATATGTGGTTCATGAAAAGAACACATATGCAATGACATTGGTAGATCCATATGTGGTTCATGAAAAGAACACACATGCAATGACTCTAGTGGATCCATATGTGGTTTGTGAAAACAACACAAATGCAATGACATTGGTGCATCCATGTTGTTTGTGATAAGAACATACATGCAATGACTCTGGTGGATCCATATGTGGTTCATGAAAAGAACACACATGCAATGACTGTGGTGGATCCATATGTGGTTTGTGAAAACAACACACATGCAATTAGTCTAGCTGTGGTTCATGAAAAGAACACGCATGCAATGACTCTAGTGTTAGTTTAGTGAAAATAACACACATGTAGTGACTCTAGTGGATCCATATGTGGTTCATGAAAAGAACACACATGTAATTACATTGGTGGATCCATGTGGTTTGTGGAAAAGAACATACATGCTTTGAATCTAGTGGATACATATGTGGTTTGTGAAAAGCACACACATGCAATGCCAATGGTGGATCCATATGTGGTTTGTGAAATCAAAACAAATCAATGAGTCTAGTGGATCCATATGTGGTTTGTGAAAAGAACACATATGCAATGACTCTAGTGGATCCATATGTGGTTTGTGAAAAAAAACACATGTAATGACATTGGTTGATCCATGTGTTGTATGAAAATAACATATATGCAATGACCCCAATGGATCCATATGTGGTTTGTGAAAAGAACACACATGCAATAACTCTATTGCTAGTTTAGGATAAGAGCACACATGCAATAACTCTAGTGGATTCATATGTGGTTTATTAAAAGAACACAGATGCAATGACTATAGTTGTGGTTCATGGAAAGAACAAACATGCAATGACTCTAGTGGATCCATATGTGGTTTGTGAAAATAATACACATGCAATGACATTGGTGGCTCCATGTGGTTTGTGAAAAGAACATACATGCAATGACTCTAGTGGATCCATATGTGGTTTGTGAAAAGAACAAACATGCAATGACTCTAGTGCTGGTTTAGGATAAGAACACACATGCAATGACCCTAGTGGATCCATGTGTGGTTCATGAAAAGAACACATATACAATGGCTGTGGTGGATCAATGTGTGGTTTGTGAAAAGAACAGACATGCAATGACTCTAGTGATAGTTTCATGAAAAGAACACACATGCAATGACTCTAGCTGTGGTTCATGAAAAGAACACACATGCAATGACTCCAGTGCTGGTTTAGTGAAAAGAACACATATGCAATGACTCTAGTGCATCCATATGTGGTTCATGAAAAAGAACACACATGCAATGACATTGGTGGATCCATATGTGGTTCATGAAAAGAACACATATGCAATGACATTGGTCGATCCATATGTGGTTCATGAAAAGAAAACACATGCAATGACTCTAGTGGATCCATATGTGGTTTGTGAAAACAACACAAATGCAATGACATTGGTGCATCCATGTTGTTTGTGATAAGAACATACATGCAATGACTCTGGTGGATCCGTATGTGGTTCATGAAAAGAACACACATGCAATGACTCTACTGGATCCATATGTGGTTTGTGAAAAAAACACACATGCAATTAGTCTAGCTGTGGTTCATGAAAAGAAAACACCTGCAATGACTCTAGTGTTAGTTTAGTGAAAATAACACACATGTAGTGACTCTAATGGATCCGTATGTGGTTCATGAAAAGAACACACATGTAATTACATTGGTGGATCCATGTGGTTTGTGGAAAAGAACATACATGCTATGAATCTAGTGGATACATATGTGGTTTGTGAAAAGAACACACATGCAATGACATTGGTGGATCCATATGTGGTTTGTGAAAACAAAACACATGCAATGAGTCTAGTGGATCCATATGTGGTTTGTGAAAAGAACACACATGCAATGACATTGGTGGATCCATGTGGTTTGTGAAAAGAACATACATGCAATGACTCTAGAGGATCCATATATGGTTTGTGAAAAGATCACACATGCAATGACATTGGTTGATCCATCTATTTTGTGGAAACACAGACATGCAATGACTCTAGTGGATCCATGTGGTTTGTGAAAAGAACAGACATGCAATGACTCTAGTGGATCCATATGTGGCTTGTGAAAAGAACACACATGAAATGACATTGGTTGATCCATGTGTTTTACGAAAAGAACATACATGCAATGACTCTGCTGGATCCATATGTGGTTTGTGAAAAGAACACACACGCAATGACTCTAGTTGATCCATATGTGGTTTGTGAAAAGAACACACATGCAATGACATTGGTTGATCCATGTGTTTTATGAAAACAACATACATGGAATGACTCTGGTGGATCCATATGTGGTTTGTGAAAAGAACACACATGCAATGACTCTAGTCCTGGTTTTGGATAAGAGCACACATGCAATGACTCTAGTGGATCCATATGTGGTTCATTAAAAGAACACAGATGCAATGACTATAGCTGTGGTTCATGGAAAGAACAGACATGCAAGGAATCTAGTCGATCCATATGTGGTTCATGAAAATAACACACATGCAATGACATTGGTGGATCCATGTGTTTTATGAAAAGAACAGACATGCAATGACTCTAGTTGATCCATACGTGGTTCATGAAAAGAACGCACATGCAATGACTCTGGTGGATCCATATGCGGTTTGTGAAAAGAACACACATGCAATGGCTCTAGTGATAGTTTCATGAAAAGAACACACATGCAATGACTCTAGCTGTGGTTCATGAAGAGAACACACATGCAATGACTCTAGTGTTGGTTTAGTGAAAAGAACACACATGCAATGACTCTAGTGTATCCATATGTGGTTCATGAAAAGAACACACATGCAATGACATTGGTGGATCCATATGTGGTTTGTGAAAAGAACACTCATGCAATGATATTGGTGGATCCATATGTGGGTCATGAAAAGAACACACATGCAATGACTCTAGTGGATCCATATGTGGTTTGTGAAAAGAACAAACATGCCATGACTTTAGTGCTGGTTTAGGATAAGAACACACATGCAATGACTCAAGTGGATCCATATATGGTTCATGAAAAGAACAGACATGCAATGACTGAAGGTGGATCCATAAGTGGTTTCTGAAAAGAATACACATGTAGTGACATTGGTGGATCCATGTGGGTTGTGAAAAGAACATACATGCTATGACACTAGTGGATCCATATGTGGTTTGTGAAAAGAACAAACATGCAATGACTTTAGTGCTGGTGTAGGATAAGAACACACATCCAATGACTCTAGTGGATCCATATGTGGTTCATGAAAAGAACACACATACAATGAATATGGTGGATCAATATGTGGTTTGTGAAAAGAACACACATGCAATGACTCTAGTGATAGTTTCATTAAAAGAAAACACTTGAAATGACTCTAGTGCTGGTTTAGTGAAAACAACACACATGCAATGACTCTAGTGCATCCATATGTGCTTCATGAAAAAGAACACACATGCAATGACATTGGTGGATCCATATGTGGTTCATGAAAAGAACACATATGCAATGACATTGGTGGATC
>OU342743.1:466823833-467059517 GCA_910589775.1 Avena eriantha | reverse complement strand
AACTCTAGTGCATCCATATGTGATTCATGAAAAGAACACACATGCAATGAAATTGGTGGATCCATATGTGGTTCATGAAAAGAACACATATGCAATGACATTGGTGGATCCATATGTGGTTCATGAAAAGAACACACATGCAATGACTCTAGTGGATCCATATGTGGTTTGTGAAAACAACAAACATGCAATGAATTGGTGGATCCATGTGGTTTGTCATAAGAACATACATGCAATGACTCTGATGGATCCATATGTGGTTCATGAAAAGAACACACATACAATGACACTGGTGGATCCACATGTGGTTTGTGTAACGAACACACATGCAATGACTCTAGTGGATCCATGTGGTTTGTGAAAAGAACAGACATGCAATGACTCTACTGGATCCATATGTGGTTTGTGAAAAGAACACACATGCAATAATATTGGTTGGTGCATGTGATTTCTGAAAACAACATACATGCAATGACTCTGGTGGATCCATATGTGGTTTGTGAAAAGAACACACATGCAAGGACTCTAGTGGATCCATATGTGGTTTGTGAAAAGAATACACATGCAATGACATTGGTCGCTCCATGTGGTTTGTGAAAAGAACATACATGCAATGACTCTAGTAGATCCATATGTGGTTTGTGAAAAGAACAAACATGCAATGACTCTAGTGCTAGTTTAGGATAAGAACACACATGCAATGACTCTAGTGGATCCATATGTGGTTCACGAAAAGAACACACATACAATGGCTGTGGTGGATCAATATGTGGTTTGTGAAAAGAACACACATGCAATGACTCTAGTGATACTTTCATGAAAAGAACACACATGCAATGACTCTAGCTGTGGATCATGAAAAGAACACACATGCAATGACTCTAGTGCTGGTTTAGTTAAAAGAACACACATGCAATGACTCTAGTGCATCCATATGTGGTTCATGAAAAAGAACACACATGCAATGACATTGGTGGATCCATATGTGGTTAATGAAAAGAACACAGATGTAATGACATTGGTGGATCCATATGTGGTTCATGAAAAGAACACACATGCAATGACTCTAGTGGATAGATATGTGGTTTGTGAAAATAACAAACATGCAATGACATTGGTGGATCTATGTGGTTTGTGATAAGAACATACATGCAATGACTATGGTGGATCCATATGTGGTTCATGAAAAGAACACACATGCAATGACTCTGGTGGATCCATATGTGGTTTGTGAAACAAACACACATGCAATGACTCTAGTGGATCCATGTTGTTTGTCAAAAGAACAGACATGCAATGACTCTAGTGGATCCATATGTGGTTTGTGAAAATAACACACATGCAATGACATTGGTTGATCCATGTGTTTTTTGAAAAGAACATACATGCGATGACTCTGGTGGATCCATATGTGGTTTGTGAAAAGAACACACATGCAATGACTCTAGTGGATCCATATGTGGTTTGTGAAAAGTAAACACATGTAATGACATTGGTTGATCCATGTGTTGTATGAAAATAACATACATGCAATGACTCTGGTGGATCCGTATGTGGTTTGTGAAAAGAACAAACATGCAATAACTCTATTGCTAGTTTAGGATAAGAGCACACATGCAATAACTCTAGTGGATCCATATGTGGTTCATTAAAAGAGCACAGATGCAATGACTATAGCTGTGGTTCATGGAAAGAACAGACATGCAATGACAATAGTGAATCCATATGTGGTTTGTGAAAAGAATACACATGCAATGACATTGGTGGCTCCATGTGGTTTGTGAAATGAACATACAAGCAATGACTCTAGTGGATCCATATGTGGTTTGTGAAAAGAACAAACATGCAATGACTCTAGTGATGGTTTTGGATAAGAACACACATGCAATGCCTCTAGTGGATCGATATGTGGTTCATGAAAACAAAACACATGCAATGAGTCTAGTGGATCCATATGTGGTTCATGAAAAGAACACACATGCAATGACTCTAGCTATGGTTCATGAAAAGAACACACATATAATGACTCTAGTGCTGGTTTAGTGAAAAGAACACACATCCAATGACTTTAGTGCATCCATATGTGGTTGATGAAAAAGAACATACATGCAATGACATTGGTGGATCCATATGTGGTTCATGAAAAGAACACATATGCAATGCCATTGGTGGATCCATATGTGGTTCATGAAAAGAAGATCCATGGAATGACTTTGGTGGATCCATATGTGGTTCATGAAAAGAACACACATGCAATGACTCAGGTGGATCCATATGTGGTTTGTGAAAAGAACACACATGCAATGATTCTAGCTGTGGTTCATGAAAAGAACAGACATGCAATGACTCTACTGCTGGTTTAGTGAAAATAACACACATGCAATGACTCTAGTGGATCCATATGTGGTTCATGAAAGAACACACATGCAATGACATTGGTGGATCCATGTGGTTTGCGGAAAGAACACACATGCCATGACTGTAGTGGATCCATATGTGGTTCATGAAAAGAACACACATGCAATGACATTGGTGGATCCATGTGGTTTGTGCAAAAGAACATACATGCAATGACATTGGTGGATCCATGTGGTTTGTGAAAACAACACACATGCAATGACATTGGTGGATCCATATGTGGTATGTGAAAAGAACACACATGCAATGACTCTAGTGGATCCATTGTGGTTTGTGAAAAGAACACACATGCAATGACATTGGTGGATCCACGTGGTTTATGAAAAAAACACATATGCAATGACATTGGTGGATCCATATGTGGTTCATGAAAAGAACACACATGCAATGACTCTAGTGGATCCATATGTGGCTTGTGAAAACAACAAACATGCAATGAATTGGTAGATCCATGTGGTTTGTGATAAGAACATACATGCAATGACTCTAGTGGATCCATATGTGGTTCATGAAAAGAACACACATATAATGACTCTGGTGGATCCATATGTGGTTTGTAAAACGATCACACATGCAATAACTCTAGTGGATCCATGTGGTTGGTGAAAAGAACAGACATGCAATGACTCTACTGGATCCATATGTGGTTTTGAAAAGAACACACATGCAATGACATTGGTTGATCCATGTGTTTTTTTGAAAAGAACATACATGCAATGACTCTGGTGGATCCATACGTGGTTTGTGATAAGAACACACATGCAATTACTCTAGTGGATCCATATGTGGTTTGTGAAAAGAAAACACATGTAATGACATCGGTTTATCCATGTGTTTTATGAAAATAACATACATGCAATGACTGGTGGATCCATATGTGGTTTGTGAAAAGAACACACATGCAATAACTCTATTGCTGGTTTAGGATAAGAGCACACATGCAATGACTCTAGTGGATCCATATGTGGTTCATTAAAAGAACACAGATGCAATGACTATAGCTGTGGTTCATGGAAAGAACGGACATGCAATGACTCTAGTGGATCCATATGTGGTTTGTGAAAAGAATACACATGCAATGACATTGGTGGCTCCATGTGGTTTGTGAAAAGAACATACATGCAATGACTCTAGTGGATCCATATGTGGTTTGTGAAAAGAACAAACATGCCATGACTCTAGTGCTGGTTTAGGATAAGAACACACATGCAATGACTCTAGTGGATCCATATATGGTTCATGAAAAGAACACACATACAATGGCTATGGTGGATGAATATGTGGTTTGTGAAAAGAACACACACGCAATGACTCTAGTCATAGTTTCACGAAAAGAACACACATGCAATTACTCTAGCTGTGTTTCATGAAAAGAACACAGATGCAATGACTCTAGTGCTGGTTTAGTGAAAAGAACACACATGAAATAACTCTAGTGCATCCATATGTGGTTTGTGAAAACAACAAACATGCAATGAATTGGTGGATCCATGTGGTTTGTCATAAAAACATACATGCAATGACTCTGATGGATCCATATGTGGTTCATGAAAAGAACACACATACAATGACTCTGGTGGATCGATATGTGGTTTGTGTAATGAACACACATGCAATGACTCTAGTGGATCCATGTGGTTTGTGAAAAGAACAGACATGCAATGACTCTACTGGATCCATATGTGGTTTGTGAAAAGAACACACATGCAATAATATTGGTTGATGCATGTGATTTCTGAAAACAAGATACATGCAATGACTCTGGTGGATCCATATGTGGTTTGTGAAAAGAAAACACATGCAAGGACTCTAGTGGATCCATATGTGGTTTGTGAAAAGAATACACATGCAATGACTCCATGTGGTTTGTGAAAAGAACATACATGCAATGACTCTAGTGGATCCATATGTGGTTTGTGAAAAGAACAAACATGCAATGACTCTAGTGCTAGTTTAGGATAAGAACACACATGCAATGACTCTAGTGGATCCATATGTGGTTCACGAAAAGAACACACATACAATGGCTGTGGTGGATCAATATGTGGTTTGTGAAAAGAACACACATGCAATGACTCTAGTGATAGTTTCATGAAAAGAACACACATGCAATGACTCTAGCTGTGGATCATGAAAAGAACACACATGCAATGACTCTAGTGCTGGTTTAGTTAAAATAACACACATGCAATGACTCTAGTGCATCCATATGTGGTTCATGAAAAAGAACACACATGCAATGACATTGGTGGATCCATATGTGGTTAATGAAAAGAACACAGATGTAATGACATTGGTGGATCCATATGTGGTTCATGAAAAGAACACACATGCAATGAATCTAGTGGATCGATATGTGGTTTGTGAAAACAACAAACATGCAATGACATTGGTGGATCCATGTGGTTTGTGATAAGAACATAAATGCAATGACTATGGTGGATCCATATGTGGTTCATGAAAAGAACACACATGCAATGACTCTGGTGGATCCATATGTGGTTTGTGAAACAAACACACATGCAATGACTCTAGTGGATCCATGTTGTTTGTCAAAAGAACAGACATGCAATGACTCTAGTGGATCCATATGTGGTTTGTGAAAATAACACACATGCAATGACATTGGTTGATCCATGTGTTTTTTGAAAAGAACATACATGCGATGACTCTGGTGGATCCATATGTGGTTTGTGAAAAGAACACACATGCAATGACTCTAGTGGATCCATATGTGGTTTGTGAAAAGAAAACACATGTAATGACATTGGTTGATCCATGTGTTGTATGAAAATAACATACATGCAATGAATCTGGTGGATCCGTATGTGGTTTGTGAAAAGAACAAACATGCAATAACTCTATTGCTAGTTTAGGATAAGAGCACTCATGCAATAACTCTAGTGGATCCATATGTGGTTCATTAAAAGAGCACAGATGCAATGACTATAGCTGTGGTTTATGGAAAGAACAGACATGCAATGACAATAGTGGATCCATATGTGGTTTGTGAAAAGAATACACATGCAATGACATTGGTGGCTCCATGTGGTTTGTGAAAAGAACATACATTTAATGACTAGTGTATCCATATGTGGTTTGTGAAAAGAACAAACATGCAATGACTCTAGTGCTGGTTTTGGATAAGAACACACATGCAATGACTCTAGTGGATCCATATGTGGTTCATGAAAACAAACACATGCAATGAGTCTAGTGGATCCATATGTGGTTCATGAAAAGAACACACATGCAATGACTCTAGCTATGGTTCATGAAAAGAACACACATGTAATGACTCTAGTGCTAGTTTAGTGAAAAGAACACACATACAATGACTTTAGTGCATCCATATGTGGTTCATGAAAAATAACATACATGCAATGACATTGGTGGATCCATATGTGGTTCATGAAAAGAACACATATGCAATGCCATTGGTGGATCCATATGTGGTTCATGAAAAGAACACACATGCAATGACTCTAGTGGATCCATATGTGGTTTGTGAAAACAACACACCTGCAATAACATTGGTGGATCCATGTGGTTTGTGATAAGAACATACATGCAATGACTTTGGTGGATCCATATGTGGTTTGTGAAAAGAACACACATGCAATGACTCTAGCTGTGGTTCATAAAAAGAACACACATGCAATGACTCTAGTGCTGGTTTAGTGAAAATAACACACATGCAATGACTCTAGTGGATCCATATGTGGTTCATGAAAGAACACACATGCAATGACATAGGTGGATCCATGTGGTTTGCGGAAATAACACACATGCCATGACTGTAGTGGATCCATATGTGGTTCATGAAAAGAACACACATGCAATGACATTGGTGGATCCATGTGGTTTGTGAAAAAGAACATACATGCATTGACATTGGTGGATCCATGTGGTTTATTGAAACAACACACATGCAATGACATTGGTGGATCCATATGTGGTTTGTGAAAGAAAACACATGCAATGACTCTAGTGGATCCATTGTGGTTTGTGAAAAGAACACACATGCAATGAAATTTGTGGATCCATGTGGTTTATGAAAAAAACATACATGCAATGACTCTAATGGATCCATATGTGGTTTGTGAAAAGATCACACATGCAATGACATTGGTTGATTAATGTGTTTTGTGAAAAGAACAGACATGCAATGACTCTAGTGGATCCATATGTAGTTTGTGAAATGAACACACATGCAATGACTCTAGTGGATCCATGTGGTTTGTGAAAAGAACAGACATGCAATGACTCTAGTGGATCCATGTGGTTTGTGAAAACAACACACATGCAATGCCATTTGTTGATCCATGTGTTTTATGAAAAGAACATACATGGAATGACTCTAGTGGATCCATACGTGGTTTGTTAAAAGAACACACATGCAATGACTCTAGTGGATCCATATGTGGTTTGTGAAAAGAACACACATGCAATGACATAGGTTGATCCATGTTTTTTATGAAAATAACATAGATGCAATGACTCTGCTGGATCCATATGTGGTTTGTGAAAAGAACACACATGCAATGCCTCTAGTGCTGGTTTAGGATAAGAGCACACATGCAATGACTCTAGTGGATCCATATGTGGTTCATGAGAAGAACACAGATGCAATGACTATAGCTGTGGTTCATGGAAACAACAGACATGCAATGACTCTAGTGGATCCATATGTGGTTCCGGAAAAGAACACACATGCAATGACTCTGGTGAATCCATATGTGGTTTGTGAAAAGAACACACATGCAATGACTCTAGTGATAGTTTCATAAAAAGAACACACATGCAATGACTCTAGCTGTGGTTCATGAAAAGAACACACATGAAGTGACTCTAATGATAGTTTCATGGAAAGAACACACATGCAATGACTCTAGGGGATCCATATGTGGTTCATGAAAAGAACACACATGCAATGACATTGGTGGATCCATATGTGGTTTTTGAAAAATACACTCATGCTATTACATTGGTGGATCCATATGTGGGTCATGAAAAGAACACACATGCAATGAATCTAGTGGATCCATATGTGGTTTGTGAAAACAACACACATGCAATGACATTGGTGGATCCATGTGGTTTGTGAAACAAACATACATGCAAAGACTCTAGTGGATCCATATGTGGTTTGTGAAAAGAACACACATGTGATGACATTGCTTGATCCATGTGTTTTATGAAAAGAACATACATGCAATGACTCTCGTGGATCTATACGTGGTTTGTGGAAAGAACACACATGCAATGACATTGGTTGATCCATGTGTTTTAGGAAAAGAACATACATGCAATGACTCTAGTGGATACATATGTGGTTTGTGAAAAGAACACACATGCAATGACATTGGTGGATCCATATGTGGTTCATGAAAAGAACACACATGTAATGATTCTGGTGGATCCATATGTGGTTCATGAAAAGAACACACATGGAATGACATTGGAGGATCTATATAGTTTGTGGAAAGAACATACATGCAATGACTCTAGTGGATCCATATGTGGTTCATGAAAAGAACACACATGCAATGACATTGGTGGATCCATGTGGTTTGTGAAATAATAGACATGCAATGCCTCTAGTGGATCCATATGTGGTTTGTCAAAAGAACACACATGCAATGACTCTAGTGTTGGTTTAGGATAAGAACACAAATACAATCAATCTAGTTGATCCATATGTGGTTCATGACAAGAATACACATGCAATGACTCTAGTGGATCCATGTGGTTTGTGAAAAGAACTGACATGCAATGACTCTGGTGGATCCATATGTGCTTTGTGAATAGAACACACATGCAATGACTCTAGTGCTGGTAGGATAAGAACACACATGTAATGACTCTAGTGGATCCATATGTGGTTCATGAAAAGAACACACATGCAATGACATTGGTGGATCCATGTGTTTTATGAAAAGAACATACATGCAATAACTCTGGTGGATCCATATGTGGTTTGTGAAAAGAACACACATGCAATGACATTGGTGGATCCATAGGTGGTTCATGAAAATAAAACACATGCAATGACTCTAGTGGATCCATATGTGGTTTGTGAAAAGAACACACATGCAATGACATTGGTGGATCCATGTTGTTTGTGAAAAGAACATACATGCAATGACTCTAGTGGATCCATATGTGGTTTGTGAAAAGAAAACAAATGCAATGACATTGGTGGATCAATGTGTTTTATGAAAAGAATAGACATGCAATGACTCTGGTGGATCCATATGTGGTTTGTGAAAAGAACACACATGCAATGACTCTAGTGGATCCACGTGGTTTATGAGATTAACACACGTGCAATGAACTCTATGGATCCATGTGGTTTATGAGAAGAACACACATCTAATGAACTCTAGTGGATCCATCTTGGCATAATTTGATATATGCCACGATGTATTTCATTATACAAGACACTCACTTTCCATTTTTATACTAGTCAGTTTTGCCCCTGGTTTTTTCATACTACTCAGTTTTGCCCTCTCTCTCTTTCGTAGAAGCCCAAACCTGTGCTCACTCTGTCTGCTACGCCCTGATTGGTTGTCACAGTTTTCATGCGGATCGTGCGCACCAACCGTTGATCCTGTGTGATCCAATGAGGATCGTTGCACACATCGTGCCCTTCACAGTACAACGTGAGACAACATAGACATCTCCCTCGGTGAGACTTCTACAAGAAGGAACATGATGCCATCCATGGAAAAAGTCGTCATGTGGTCATGTCACGTTTAATCTAGTCCGCAAAGGCTACAAGTCTACTACACGGCAACTGGTCATCCACGACCCATGGGCTATACCATTGTTACTACACAGTGCACCTGCACTCTCACTTCCGACATGCCCCCACCACACGAACCTTCCACCCGGCAGCCGCAGCCAGAAGAGCTGCCTACCGGGGCCTCGAGGAGGCCTAAACGTCCCCGCATTAAAAACCTAGCCTATCGGGTCCTCCATTCGCACTCATCCACTCCTCTCTCTTCCCTATCTAGCAAAAACCTAGAATCCTCAACGTACAGCCACGAACCTTGTCCATGAAACCAGTGCGTGGGGGTGAGTGTGCGGGCATCGCCGCCGGGGTGGTGGTTCATGCGGCAGATCTGGAGGAGCATCATGCAGCACAAGGCGAGGAGGATGTGTAGTTCAACCCCTTGGGGACTATGTGCTTGCCAGCGCTGATGACTTCAGAGGCCACGATGAGGGCGTGGAGTTCGACGAACACGCTCTGCTCGTATACCCGAAGGTACATCTATTTCTACATGTTTCATATTTTCTGCTCGATCTTAATCTAGTCATGGTTTCATAAAAAAATCTAGTCCTAATGATGAGATGCACCGTACGAACCGGTACATGGAGAGATCTAGTTTCTTCTGAATGAATCCATATTATTTATTTATTAATAAGTTATCAAGAACACAAACCACATTAATTTAGGAGCGAGCTGGGGAGACAGCCGTAATGAACTGCTGAACCTGTATAAATATGTTATTGTATTGGAAGTAACTTGTAATGGTGGGAGGAATAAATATTTATTATTTTTCTCATTTCGGTTTGCATTTCATACATTACAGGTAGATTCAAGTGAGATGGACTCTGACAAGGAGAACAGGGACAACAAGAGCCGCCATGTCTCCCCTTTCTGTAGGGAGTGACCCAGTGAGGGAGAGTCCCTTTCCACACTCGACTTGGGGAGCTCAGGTGCCCTTTCTGTAAGAAAGGAGTACACCCGAGGATTGCCAGCTTGATTCCGCATGCGGTTGGCATCGGTAAAATCCCGGCTAGTAAACACAAGTCGGCGACCAAGGTTAAGAACACTGCTTATGGAAAATTCTTGAGGGAGTATGTCAAGACCGGTCTGGTGTCCCCTTACTTAGGAATCAGCAACTTCTAGCCGACCAAACCGTCACTGTGCTATCCCGACCACTAATAATGTTTAATTCTCTTACCGTTTCTAGACCCTTAAACTATGTGGTGCGTTGAAACCTCATGCTTTTCCACCGACACGTGTGTTGCAAAGTTTCTTGATCATGCATGCTTACACCAGTAGCCTACCCATAAACTTATAGAAGCATGGGCAAACGAGCTTCAATTTGGAAAATTCTGGATAAAATCACCAAATTAAAGAAAGGAAATTGCAAGCTTTGCGCAATCGGTAGGCCTGCGCGGCTGGGTGGCTGCCCTAGGGTGCAGGGATGCTAGGTTCCTGTCTATGCTTACACTTCTTAAACTTGCTGGGAATAATAATCACAAATAGATGTACACTTCCTTCTGTCATGTCACTTTACGTCGTGTCAACACTGCGCACCCGCTGCGGATCAGCAACAGGATAGTGGTCTCCGTGACCGGTCTTTGTGACGCCAAAACCACGTCGCACACCCGTCCCATCGCCTACCGGGCACAGCCGCCGAATTTAATCGCTAGGATTGGAAACAAATGGTACTCGCCCGGTCAAACTTGCTTCCGCTTGGGTATGACCGAAATATTGGTAAACTCAATTTACGACGCGTGTACCCCCTCTTTTACGCATCGCCTTCCGGCTCCACAGCACAACACTGTGCAAAAATCCCCAACTCCTTCCGCCGTCGCCACCGCAAGAACCATCGATGATGCCGCAGGCACCACCTCCGCCGCTCCATACAGCCGCAATGGATCACTCCACTGCCACGCCTTGTCCTAGCCACCGCTACCAACCCTAGGCCACCGCCGCCGCATTAGCTGCTGCCATGGACACAAAGTATGGTGTGTTCGGTGACAAGAGCGACTTCAGCGGCGAGTACACCATCACCACCCAAGGCACCACCGAGTTGATGGTTGTCCACACAAATGCGTCAGCATAGGTCGCCAAGGTCATCGCAGTGTACGAGCGGTGGCTACAGGAGCTGATGGACAGGTACAAGATCGTCGGCCTTGACCTCGAGTATACCGAAGATAGGAAGAGGGCGACACTTTTGCACAACCACTGCCTCCTATACCACGTATGGATGGCCAAATGTGTATGACCAGAGCTTTGCGAGTTCCTACGCAGGAGGGAGATCTACTTCGCCAGCGTCGACATCAAGAACAACACTCTGAAGCTAGAGAGGGATCTCCTCGTTCATGTCGTCAATCAAGTCGATCTCCAACGTTTGTGGAGGTACCCGGATGATGATACGGGGAAAGCCGGCATGCCTAGAATCGCTGCAGACATCATCGACCGCGAGTACGCTGGCATGAAGGTCGAGTTCCCAAAGCACCTGCACGAGCGATGGGAGTGGAGGCACTTGAATTACGATGCGATAAAGTACGCAGCCATGGACGCGTATGTTTGCTACGAGATGCTCAATAGGATCTGGTGGGTGGGTGAGTGTGTTGTTTACCACTACTAGTTTCGCATTATGTTCCTAGTTTTATCTCGCCTGTATTTTATCTCGCATGTATTTTCTAAGCATTCTGTGTGTAAGAACTAAGCTCGTATGATCCCTGTGTTATTAGGTAGTTAACCTGTATGAATTTCATTTCCGCTTTTTGTATGCTCAACATTCATACTTACAAATTCTGTATGTGCCCTTTGCATGCGGCATAATCTAGAACTACCATGCATAAGGTGGGATACAGTCATAACCAAACCCAGATTATAGTGAAGGATATAGTCATAACTAAACCCAGATTATAGTTCGAAAAAGGTAATACACAACAATTAGTAATTTCTCACGTAGTGTACTTCTGAAATAACATGTTTTCATAAACATAACAAGCCCCATACAAACACAATAATCATGCACTAAAAGTCTACATCCCAGCCTGTTGGAGAAGGCAACCGATCCCAAGATGTCTTCGGTCGCTTTTCCCGGCTTGTAGATTCCTCTCCACTCCGGCATCTGGGGAAAACAACTTGCCTTGGTGGTGGTTCAATGGTGCGATGCCTGGAACGAAAATTTACAGTCTGGCGGTACAACTCGTGGCTAACATACTCGTCAATTGCAGCGTACTTCAGATTAGGTTCAGAAAGCGGCTTATCCTCCCAGTAATCGTGCCCTACACGCCTCCACCAACATCTCGAGAATTTGCCCTTCATGTCAGCGTACCACGGGTCAATGAGTTCGGTAGCAAGATCGTCCATCCCGGTCCTACTGCTCTTCATCCCTGGGATGCAGTAAATTTTCTAGATGTCCACTTTGCACTCCTTTGGGATTTTAATATTGATAGTCAGGCTTTCAAGTAGTTTAGTGTCATTCGTGATGTCAACACTAGTAAATATTATCTGCTGGTTCACGAGAAAGTCATGAAACAGCGACCTAATCCTTTCTCCCCACCTGCATGAAAATAAATTCAGACAAATAATATAGCAATAACTTTTGCAAATAGATGGTTCAGGAACAAAAAGACAAAAAAGTCTACCTGTTCCCATCAGCCCCCATCTCGCAAAAAGGCTAGTATACGAGGATGTGCCCCTTCATGGAGAGTTGCACCACGGTGATCCTACAGTGATCACGACTGTACTCGAGGTCGAGACCTACGAACCTGCTTTCTTCGAACCGCATCCAACTAATGTAATTATTCAGAGTGTTCCTCACCGTCCGAGGGTTGGTGGTGTAGACGACATTGATCTTCTTCCCACCATGTACTTCTATGTAGAAGTACGCAGTCGCTTGCCTGCCGTTGTTTCGGACATCCAACAAGTTCATGACTATAGGCAAGAGGGAAAGGATACGGAGGAAGAGGGTGATGTCGTGGGGGACGAAATGGATGAGGCCGTGGAGGAGGAAATGAGATAGAGAAGTGAAACTGCTTACTGCAAGACTGGAACCTTACTTACTAATATTTGGAATGGTGCACAACCGTTCGTAGTAGGGTGTAGGTGGAGAAAAACGGCGGTTTGACACGCTGACGCTAGCGCTGCCAGAAATTTGTTCTGCCCCACTTGCATGCAGTGGAATCGAGGTCTGCCATGCACGATCCAAGTCAAACATAGTCAGGTTTGCGCGTGTCGACCTTCACTCACTGACAGGTGGGCCCCACATTTTTCTCTCTTATAATTTATTTTTTCACTTCCTCTAGACGGTTCCGGTGCGTTCCCTCAATAATTACGCCCCCTTCTTTATCTTCCACGCATACGAGAACCAGCAGCGGCCATTCCTCACTGGGTCACACCCTACTCGAACAACTGCCCCTCCCTGATTCTATCCCCTCTCGAATCCATCCGCCTCCTTATCACAACGCCTCCATTAATCTAGTGGATTCCCAAATCCATTTGCCGCTATGGGTAGAGCTTGGGGTAGCAGCAGGCTGAAGCGAAAGGCAGGTGATACGTTGCTAACGTATCCATAATTTTTGATGTTCCATGCTTGGTTTTATCTACTTTCTTATGTTTTGTCCACACTTTGGAGTACTTTTCATATGATTTCTTGGACTAACCTATTAACAAGAGCCACAGTGCTAGCTGCCTGTTTTCTGCTCTTTTTGGTTCCAGGAAAGTCAGAAAATGAATATTCTCGGAATTGGATGGGACAAAAGCCAAAGTCAGTTTTTCACTGAGGGGGACATGGAGCCAGAAGACGAGACAGAGAGGGGCCAGGGGCTGGCCACACCATGTGGTGGTGCGGGCTAGCCCTAGCCACGCCACTAGGTGGTGTGGGCCCCTTCAGCCTCCATCAGCCTTGCCTCTTCGCATATAAGAAGCCTCCCGATGCATAAACCCTAAATCGACCAGCCTCCAGCCATAAAAAGTTCCGCAGCGCCGCCGCCACCGAAGGGGAGATTCGGGGGACATAAAGTCTCTGTTCTAGCACCCTGCCGGGACGGGGAAGAGCCCCAGGAGCCATCTCCATCGATCTCCACCGCCATCTCCATCACCGTTGCTGATTCCCATGACGAGGACGGAGTAGTTCATCCTCGAGGCTAAGGGTTCTACCGGTATCTATGTGTTTATCTCTCTCTCTCTATGCATGATCATATTGTGATCATGAGCTTTGTAATCAAGTAGATCTACCTTGCTACTCAAGTGCTTTAATAGATCTCTGCTCTCCCCATGTGTGTGAAGTTGACAGTGTGCACACCATGGTGGCACATAGGCTAGAGATTACAAATACTTGTTATGAGTTATATTTGGAGTTGGATGTCTTTATGAAATTGTGGTGTTTGTTGGAACCATCTAATGCTCAAGGTGACAGTGTAGGGTTATCTAGATGCGGAAAGCGAACTTTGAGGTGTGCTGTTATAGCCCTACCATCGATTAGAGTGTTCAACCGAAGAGTAGTTCAGAGTAGTATCATAAAGAGAAGATATTTATATGAGAGTGTTCACTAGCGAAAGTATGATCCCTATGCCTTGTTTCTAAACATTGAAACACCGTTTGCAATTATATCTGTTACATGTTTTCTTGTTTCCATCTTTATTTCAGTTTGCCTTTAGTCTCTTCCACGCCATCAAATTATTTTCTAGCACCGTTGTCTTTTATTGGGTGTGTTGGGGACACAAGAGACTTCTTGTATCTTGATTGCAGGGTTGCTTGAGAGGGAATACCTTTGACCACTTCCTCCCTGAGTTCGATAAACCTTGGGAGATCCACTTAAGGGAAAACTTGTTGTTGTTCTACAAACCTATGCACTTGGAGGCCCAACAACTGTCTACCAGAATAGAAGTCCGTAGACATCAGCAGACGACGACGACGACACGGATGGCCAGGGCGACCGCCACCGAGAGGATTGGGGATGGCCAAACCTCAGTGCTGTGAACGTGCAAAGGATCGCCACGGGGTTGGACATCATCTCTGTTGGTCGCCTCGCTCGCTTCATCCCTCGCTACCGCTGCACGATGCGGTACATGGATGAACAACCGTTCGGCACACCAGGCCTTCTTTACCCCGATACCAGCAAATGGCCAAACGACCGCGATGCCACATAAGTTCTAGTATCTTGCTTATTGATTCAGTCATATCGTTGATTCATATGTGTTGAACTCTCATCGGAATCCTATGTTCCTTTTATTGAATGTGTTGTGTGCACGTGCGATTTGAACAAATTGAACCATTTAATACTATTCTGTATAGCGCAAGCTCTGCTCGTACCTGATATTCTGGTATTTTCATAGTGACACAGTCTAAATTTAGGTGATAGACGAGTTGTCACTTTCGATTTGCAATGGAATGCCTGCTAGGTGATATTCTGTTTCCTAAAAAAACAGATTAGACGATTTAAGGCTATTATGCCCCTAGCTGTTTATGATCGTCGTCAGGAGTTCGTTCGGGGGGAGCTCTACTCGTACTCCATATTTTGGGTATTTTCGTAGTGCCACAGGCACAATTTAGGCGATATCTGAGAAGACACTCGTATTTGGGAGCTCTACTCGTACTCCATTTTTTGGGTACTTTAATCTGAAGGTTTAGTTGTCAAATTGTATTTTCAATGGAATCCATGCTAGGTGATTCTACCAACTGATAACAAACTCTGCAGAATATTCATGCAAAAATGATGCTAGTGGATAAGTGGTCAGAATCAGTAGTGGTGAATATCAAGGAAGAAGAAGAGATGTAAATGGGAGATAACTAGAACTAGGTGGGTGGCAACGGCGAGTGGCTGGTTCTTTTAACCCAGGATGGGAGTACTTGGAATATATAAAAATGGCTACACATCATTGAGATTTACATTGCCATCTTTGGAGGCTGCCGGCATTACTGTATTCAACAATGGCTGGCTGCCGCCCATTTCCGAATTCGCTTACAGCTTCAACATTGCAGAACTTGAGCTCCTGAAGGTACAACTCCCACATAGACCGCGGGGGTGTGGAATACCTAGGAGTACGACCTCTTAGCGGTGTTCGACAAGGAAATCACATTCATTAGATTCCTAGAAGACAAGGAATGGACGGTCTTGCGTGACCACTTCCTGTGGCCGGAGAAGTATGTCGACATCGTCTTCACCTCTAGCTACCATTCCAACAAACCGCAAAGCATTTATGTTGTCACTGAACCTAGCAGCAACGTGTGTGTTTGGGAGTTGTTCATCTAGGGTGAGTCATGGTGTCATATAGCATGTAAAATTTGATTTAAAATTTTGCTTACTGACTGTAAGTAAAATGCAGGTACCCATGCAGCCCCATGCGTCATTCCAGCTCCGATGATCAAATATGCAGTAGAAGATGCTAAACTTGGATCACGGCGCTGGTTCCTAGCACCTCTCGGAGGCAACATGAAACAAGATGTTGAACTCATGTGGATTCATATAAGGGGAGCACTAAACAGCGTTGATGATACAATAGAACATATGGGGACACAACTTTCTTCATAACCATCGCTGTGGTGTCACGTTTTCTCGAGGTCCGCATGCCCATCCAAATACCTAGTAGAGCAAGTCTGGAGCAGAGTTGACAATATGAAGGGAGAATCCGTGTTTCTGGGGATCAACTACCCTTTCTTTGTCGGATCCCCTAGAGCTGTTGAACCTGTAATTGCTTAGGCAACCCTGGCTCCTGATGCTACTACTACTGCTGGTGGAGCTGACAAAGAACTAGCTGCTGCTGCTCCTGGTGAAGCTAACAAAATACTTGGTGATGCTGCTACTGGTGAAGGTGACGAAATATTTTCTAATGCTGCTACTGGTGAAGCTGATGAAATACCTGCTGAGGATGCTGCTGGTGAAGCTGATGAAATACTTTCTAAGGCTACTGCCGGAGTCCAGGAATAACATGCTGGTATTGTTGCTGAGGTTCCAGCACTTCGATTGTTGATAGCAGAATATGTGTTTGCTGCACACGCACGTGTTTATCATGTTGACACTCCATATCCGACCTGGAGCCGAATCCATGTCAGGGGGGAGGGGGCCTACAATTGGCTCATCAGTGGGGTAGTATGATTTGATGGAGAATGAGAGACGACCAAACACAGCATTCTGGTTCGTTCCGACGATACCACCAATTCCAGGGACCTAGTGCTCATACTGACAGATCAGATGAACCATTTGTCTTTGTCTTTGTCTTTATCTTTATCTTTAGTTCCCCCTAGTTCTACGAAGTAAATGATTCTTTGGTCAAGACTCAGTTACGCTTATTTGTGTAAAGACTAAGTTGTGCTTATTTGTGTAAGACTAAGTTAGGCCTAACTACGTAATATTCGGTGAAGCCCAGCTTTTCTTTCCACGCCCATAACAGGAAAATTGTAGCATAGAACAGACAAAGGTAATGTGCATACTAGGCATTTTTCTCAGGATAACAACCACTTCAAGTAAAAAATACATGGTGTACGCATTTGAACTCATCACTAGAATGTACCACCTATTGATGATTGATGACATGGATCTAGCATTTCTGCGCATATTTTCATTGAATCTCTCATTGGTTTGTTCATAGATTTTTGGCAATGGCTGATGAACTCCACTCTCTTGGTAACATGCTTCGTCAGGGAGCACTTGTTGATACAATGCAAAGTACAGAACATGGCCTTCATTGTCATTCCATTTAGGTTCTCTATGTTTTGTCATCACGGAGCTAATAATTTCAAATGAAAATATAGTAAACAACATATGTGTACATTGTTAGAGTATGATACAGACATGGTACATACATGTTTTTCTACAATCACAAGAAGAAAACTTGATGCATTTTCACCTTGTTGGCGTTGTGCCGAACTGGGTGGATGTGACTTTGGGGTTCAAAGAGGAAGGCGCCGTGGCTGGTGCGGGTGCGACCACGGTGACAGCGAGCTCAGATTCTAGAGGAGAAAAATAGGACCGACCATGGTCGACACGGTGACAGATCTCACGGGGAACCAATTCTCGTCCCCGCGCCGTGGCATGGGTGTGGCCATGGTGAGGGCGAGCTCCCACTCGGGATGGGGAGGAGAACGGGGCTGAGCAGGTTCGTCCATGTCCGAGCTCCGCACCATGGCGGCATGGCCGCGACCACAGATTGCTGCTCCGGGAAATAAGAAGATGCATAATGGATGCAGGCGCCAATGCTGCAAGCCTACAGGGAGGAGAGCGGGGCGGAGAAGGTTCATCCACGTCCTAGATCCGCTCCATGGCCGCGACGCCACCATAGATTGTCGTTCTAGGGAAGAAGAAGACATGTAATGGATGAAGGCTCCAATGCTACAAGCCTACATGGAAGTCACGACGAGAGCGACATAACGACAAAAACTCATAGGGGGCCCAACTTGATGGCCATTAGCCTGATATTATGTATTGAACGTAAAGTTGAATTCGTGCCGAAAAAGACCCTCTGAGTATTTGGCACGCCAACTATGGTCATCGCGGCTGTTTATAGGCAACTTGGGTAACGCGTTGCCTGGGCGCCTCAACTTTCTGGCCGCAAAAATGATATTATCGGGATTAAGTCTCTTAATAGCGCAGTAATTTGATTGATGTCGATTGCTGACTGTTGTGCTTATGAGGATGATGTGAGCAGTGGTTGCTGCCTATTTCTCCAAATACGGAGTTCCTCCCACACATACACGGTTGAGAATGTTCATGATAATAATCTTTACCTTAGTTCCTTATAATGCTAGAGGTGTATCCAGTACTCCCTAAGAACGCCTTTTCCCTATTACAGTTCCAATCTCTCTTACATACACGATACTTATTTTCCATGTTCAGTTGTTTTACTTTACATATTGTTGCTCTTACACCAAAAACCCAAAAACACCATTTTACACAATACTCGCATTTTATCTTGTCACTTAGAACTTTATTTAGCATTTCTATTGTAGTATTTAATTCAAGAGTTATTAGACTTCAGACTCCTGCTCCCTGTGGGATCGATATCTTTGATTTGAAACTAGCTACAAATGATCTGTGCACTTGCAGTCATCAAGCTATTTTCTGGCACTATGCCGGGGAGCTAAGAGCTGTAGGTCTTTTAGTTTTTGCTTATTTATTTTTGTCTTGCTAAGTTTTGTTTTGAGTTACAGGTTTCCACCAACATTATGGAGTTTGAGCATATGACTCGTGCTAACCCACTCAGCCACTTTGGAAAGCCCTATGATATTTATAAAAGAGACAACTCCAACGAGAATACAAGGGGGTTTGAAATAAATCCTCTATTATTTGGTATTCTACACAAGAAGCAATTTACTGGGGATGAAGAAGATCCTGATCCATATGATCATATTGCATGTTTCAAAGATATATGTGGCACTTTTCAATTGATAGGATATACCGCTAATGAGGTAAGGGTTAAACTTTAGTTATACTTTGACTAGTTTAGCTCTCTCATGGTATAGATCTCTACCACCAGAAGCCACTACTACTTGGGATAATTTAGCCTATGAGTTTCTTGCAAAATATTACCCATTATCAAAATCTTATAATGACTTGGAGGAACCGTCATAATGAAGGACTAGTAAGATCTTATATCAGATTTACTTAATCTATGTCCTCGTCATGATTTGCTTGAATGGTATTTATTGCATGTCTTTTATGGTGGTCTAATCGAACCTAATAAAATTGAACTAGACTCTTTCGCGAAAGGAGCCTTTATGAATCTTCCTGTAACTAAAACTTGGGCTTTACTTAATAGAATTTGCAATCATAGAGTTTCATGGAATTTTGGTGTAGGAAGCGAAGGAGACGTAGAAATAGATCATGATTGTATTCATGACTATAATAAAAAGGGCCATGTTAAAGAATTATCTAAGGAACTTTAATTGGACTTAGATCTTGTGTTGCAAGTTGTTCAAGATTTTGTAGAACACATCAAAGCTCCAAAAGAAGGTTTGGTCAAGTATGATCCACCACCCGAACCATAAAAGAAGAAAGAAGTTAAAGCAACACTGGCCTCCCTAGAACCAACATATGAGGTAAGTTTCCCTAACACTACACAAAAGCACATTTTTTATTATGAGCAGGTTAAAGTAGTATAGGAGAATAAGGAAGAGGAAATTATGCTAGAAGTTGTGGAACATCTGGAAGAAACCAAAGATGAAGAGGTAACCAAGGAAGCAATTATGGCTATGTATGCACATGTAACATAGTTGAAATTGATAAAGAGACTTCTATGTTGGTTGAAGATAAAACAAAGGTAAAAGATGTGGGTAAGCCTATCCTTCCCTACATATTTAAAGAAACCTCGCATTATGGTTTATGAGATCTTGGCACCAAAGTTAATGTTATATCTTATGATTTATATTACGCCAAGACCCGCCACTGGCTGATTCCATAAGCACAGAAAGAAGGGTTTACGAATCAAAAAAAAGCTACTCATTAGGGTCTCTTTTCATATTAGAAGTAAAATAAGAAATAGATCTGGCTACAATTGAAAATACTGATATGATAATAATGTTAGCCAATAAAACTCTTAGAATTCCAATAGGAGTAGTTGAAGATGCAACTGTCATAATTAGCAACAAAAGCTTTCCTATCTAATTTTTAGTTGTTGATATGCCAGCTGACAATCTTTGCCCAATTCTATTTGGAAGAAACTTTTTGAGTGATGTAGGTGCCAATGTTGATTTCAAAAAGGAGATTGTGTCTCTTAAGCTTGGGGAAGCAGAGAAAGAATTCTACTTTTCCAAATTTAAGACAGGCCTCCACAAAACCAAGAAGAAGAGAAAGAGAAAACTATTGAGGAAATGGCAGCTCTCTTCTTTAGTGATCAAAAAGAAGAAATAAATGAAGACTTAAATTATGAAGAAATAGTGATGGAGGACAAGTACCTAGAAGAACTAGAAGATGAACTCAATTCACTTCCCATTATAGGGCCTCCAACTAATGAGGCTTTTGAAGAGCTAGAAAAGAGAGGGGACGAGGAATTACCACCCCCTGAATTGAAGACTCTACCAGATAATCTTAAATACAATTTTTTTAGATGATACAAATAAATTTCCTGTTATGATTAGTGCAAAAGTTTCAGGAGAAGAAGAAGAACTCATGAAAATACTTAAGGAGCATCGCAAGGCCTTTGGGTACTCAATGGATGATTTGAAGGGCATTAGTCCCACGATAACCGTCCATCGAATATTCATGGAAGAGGGTGCTAAACCAGTTGCGGAATTTAATAAGAGACTGAAGCCCAAAATGAAGGAAGTGGTAAGAAAAGAAATTGTACGCCTATTGGACGTAGGTATAATATAATCTGTAAAAGAAAGTGAATGGGTAAGTCCTGTTCATTGTGTCCCTAAGAAGGGTTGTTTTACTGTTGTTCCTAATGAAAAGAATGAATTGATACCTACTAGAACTATTGTTGGACATAGGATGTGCATAGACTTCAGGAAATTGAATAAAGAAGCTAGGAAAGATCACTATCCTTTACCGTTCATAGATCAAACTTTAGAAAGGTTAGCAAACCACACTCATTTTTGCTACTTGGACAGATACTCTGGTTTTTCTCAAATAGCTATTCATCCTGATGACCATCTTAAAACAACTTTCATTAGTCCCTATGGTTTACATGCTTACTGACGTATGCCTTTTGGATTATGTAATGCTCCAGCTACTTTTCAAAGATGCATGACTGCTATTTTTGTGTATTTTATAGAACTGATAATGGAAGTATTTATGGATGACTTTTCTATCTATGGAACTTCGTTAACTAGTTGCTTGGATAATCTCAAAAGAGTTTTGCAGCGTTGCAAAGAAACCAATATTGTTCCAAACATGGAGAAGTGCCATTTTATGGCCAAAGAAGGTATTGTCCTTGGACATAAGGTATCAGGTAGTGGAATTGAAGTGGATAGAGCTAAGGTTGAGGCCATAGAGAGAATGCCACAACCTAGGGATATAAAATGTATAAGAAGTTTCCTTGGTCACGTGGGTTTTTATAGAAGGTTCATTAGAAATTTCTGGGAATATCTAAACCTTTGACTAACCTCCTACAAAAGAGAGCAACATTTAATTTTGATGATAAATTTCTTATAGCCTTTGATAAACTAAAAATGCTTTATCCCATGCTCCTACCATTAAACAACCTATCTGGGATATGACTTTTGACTTAATATGTGAAGCTAGTGATGATGTTGTAGGAGTAACTCTGGGACAACACATAGGTCATAGATTTAATATTATACGTCATGCTAGTAGAACTCTTAATAGTTCTCAAAATAATTATCCTAAGGAAGAAAGGGAACTTTTTGCTGTATTTTTATCTTGCGATAAATTTCGAACTTATATAGTTGATGCAAAAGTAAGAGTTCATACGGATCTTGATGGTTTAAAAGAAATCCTTGAGAGGAAAAATCAAAAGCCAAGACTGATCCGTTGGATTCTTTTACTTAAATAATTTGAGTTACAGATCATGCAGAGGCAAGAAATAAAGATGTTGGATGCAGTGTCCATATTTGCTAAGAAAGACACCAATCTTATTGAGAGGAACTTTAGTCCTGGTGATTTTCGCGTGCAAGAATTATTCAATGAACTAAGGTCAATTCCTCCAAAAGAGAAGAAGTCTTTCTTGTGGAGGATCTTGTCATCCCCGAATAAGTAAACGATAAGTTCAAGATAAGTGTTCTTACTCAAATAAGTGATTTATTTTCATAGATTTTACTCCTAAATTTTTTGCCTTTGGATTTCTTGTGTTTTTCTGAAGTTTTTAGAGGGTTTTACCAGCTATACGGGCGGAAGACCAGAGAGAAATCTCCTGCCATATAGTTGGTCGTTAAACCCTCTGTATCTTCTCTGCGAAATTGCTTTCGATGTCTAGATCTATACGGTCGCAACTATACGACCGGAGGAAATAATTCCGGCCATATAGCTGGTCATTGAACTCTGAGGCACTTTCGATTTTTGGTGTCTATATCTATACGGTTGCAAATATATGACTGGAGAAAAAATTTCGGCCATATAGTTGGTTGTTAAACTCTAATACATCTTCGTTTACTATTCCGTTTTTCCGATTATTGATAAAAAGCGGTATTCTCAGTTCTGAGTCGTACCTTAACCGACCTGGACTCAAGATATTTGGAAATATTTTCCCAGAACCAACTATATGGCCGGAGCTATACGGGCCGCGCCCGTATAGTTGGTCGTTACGCGGCAGGACTCCTCCAAATCCGTGATTTCTTTTCCTATTCCGTTAAGATTCTTCTCTTGGGCGTGAATTTGGTGTTTCTCACGAGTTTTACCGACCTCTGTCCCCCCTTATATACCGCAATTGTCTCTCTCTCGAATCACAATCTCCAGGAACCAATCTAGTAATGAGCTATCCCGTCCCAGGCTGTGGAAAACCCCTAGGTCTCATTGCTCCTTCCAAGGACCGCTCTAGCAGCCCGTCCACGGAGGATGATGACGAGGAGGTGGAGAGGTTTAGCCCATGGTACCAGGAGTACGTTGAGCCAAGCTTCTACAACAATAACTCTAATGAAGTGAGCAACATCTACATCTGCCGTGATGTCTATGATCCACTAGAGATCAACTGGCGGCAATGAAGAGAGCTCAAGAAGAGAGAGAAGGTCGCAAGCCGCACAGAAAATGGCGTGTGGAGACGCTCAAGTTTTTCACCACGAACCTCGGGCCGCACAAGCGTAAGGAATTACCTAATCTTGGTGTAGGTGCTAGAAATGGAGCAACATCGCCACTCTTGAAGCCTACTATTGGTGCCCGTATGAGGGTGAAACCTCAAGAAGACTGGAGGAACGGTTTCCACTTCCCCGATCCATCAATCATGGATGAGGAAGAGGAAGCTGCTCCTAGGACCAAGGCCGCGTGCGAGCACTAGAGATATATCAGAAGCAAGAGCTACTCCATCGCGTTGAAGTCCGCCCCCATCTCAAGGAGATAGAGAAGAAGGATGATCTTGTCCCCTTGGTGACTAAACTCGTGGATAAAGTAGGCACTTTGCAATCTGATTTGCGTAGGTTGTACAATCGCATCACCACTCTGGAGGATACCAACAAGAATATATGCACCGCGGTGTTACATGCCATGGCACCACAGTGATCTACAATAATCACGGTATCAAATAATCGGAAGGGATTATTTGATCCCGCCTGGCTTGATTCCAATCTTGGGGAGATCTTTAAGACCTTGTAATCTATCTTATAAGTTTTACATTACTATTTTACTTTTGCATTAGTTCAAACTAGAAATAAAGTTTGCATCAGTAGAATTCCCTTCAGGAACAGTTGATCCCTTTTATGAAATTCCGAGTTTATTATCATATATGGAGAAATATTGAGTTTGTGTTTGTCCTATTGGATATATGAATGGCTTTAGTATAATCTTACTTGCACTTAATGATAGCAATAGGAGTCTTCCACACCATTGGTATTAATGGAACATACAAAGATAATTTGGTCAATATGTTGTAAGTACATGGTTTGATTTACAAACAAAGAAAAATTATCTAATCAATTAAATTGAAAAGGAAATCTTGAACAAAGGAAAATAAAAGTTCTATTAAATTAGAGTTAGAAAATTACTACATGAAGTGGAATGTATAGCTATCTCCTTTACATAGCATTTAAACAAAAGTGTGAGCATATATTAAAAAAATGAGAATAAGAAAAGAAAGAAGAAAAAGAGCTAATGTGCAAAGAGCAAATAGTCATACACCACTATATTGTAGCATGACAAAGAGACATTTTGAGATTTTGAATCCCAAGTAAATATGTTAATCCTAAAACACATGGGACTACCTCGCTAACTCATTCGGTTGAACTGAATACTTTTACATCATATTATTCGGATGGTTCGAGAAAGGTACTATTCATGAACTTATTCCTATGTATCATGTACGATAAACACATGCTGCAACTACCTCATTTATTTTATCGACTCAGCTTCATGAATATGAGGATCACATCCATTAAGCTAACTTGCTCGGGACGAGCAAGACTCTAAGCTTGGGGAAGTTGATGAGTGCATATTTGTATAATGTTTTATATTATTATTTTGCATTATAGATGTGGGATCTTGGTATTTTACGGTGCTCGTCCGCACATTTTATGTCTGTTTTCACCAGGATCAGGAGAGATGATGGATACAATGGACACAATTCTTGGAGAAGTTGTACTGGGGAGAAAAGGAGTCAAAAACAATGTAAATTTCTTATTTGGGAAATATTAATAATACCAGAAGAAAACCCGAAGCGAACAAGGCGTACAGACGGTTGAACGACCAACTATACGGTGGGAATAATTTTTTTGGCCGTATAGTTCCTGCCGTATAGTTGGCGTCGCCACTGCCTACTCAAATAGTTTCACCCCATGCAACTGGATCAGGGAGATGACATACAGAACAACGAGAAATCACCAAAACCTCACCTCCGGAAGGCATCTGAAGGGGGAACTCGTGCACCGGGGATCCATCTTCTCCCTACGCAGATCTGAGAGGCTAAGGCATCGATCTTCATCATCAACCACTACATCACCACCATCTCCATCCATCCCATCTACATGTTGTCTAGCTCTTGTTGTAATTTGTGTACTCATTGTGGATTTATACAAGTACTATTCATCTATGATATATTCCATTGTTATTGCCATGATGTTGATTGCCTCCATGTCTGAGTAGATCTCTAGTTCTTGGGAAGATGGAGAAACCCTAGTATGATATTGAAATAAGATAAAGTTTACTATGATATTCATCGCTATGACCATGTGTTAGATTGTCTTCATCTTGATGTTGGGAGAAGTCGACCTCTCAATATTTGCCTCTTATGGGGACTTGAGGGAGGGAACTAATTGTTGGGGGACGGAGGTGTGTTAGCACTTACAGTGACTATAAAGCTATTGGAACTCCTTACGTATCAACTTGGGAACCAAGGTAACTCATAGATCACTATCCATGCCATGGGATATGTCCTACAGGATTAAGTCCCATAATAGCACAGTAATTCGATTGATGTTGATTGCTGAATGCTCTGGTTATGAGGATGATGTAAGTAGTGGTTGCTGCCTATTTGTCCAAATAGGGAGTTCCTCCCAGACATACACGGTTGAGAGCGTTCATGATAAGAATCTTTACCTTAGTTCCTTATAATGCTAGAGGTGTATCCTCTACTCCCTGAGAACGCATTTTCCCTATTGCAGTTCCAATCTCTCTTACATACATGATACTTATTTTCTATGTTCAGTTGTTTTATTTTACTTATTGTTGATCTTATACCAAAAACCTAAAAACACCCTTTTATGGAATACTCACATTTTATCTTGTCACTTAGAACTTTATTTAGCATTTCTATTGTCGTATTTAATTCAAGAGTTATTAGACTTCAGACTCCTGCTCCATGTGGGATCGATATCTTTATTTTGAAACTAGCTACAAACAATCTGTGCACTTTTAGTCATCACTTGCTGAACGAGGCCAAGCTAGAAAAGTTCGTCTTGGTCGGAGACGGCCTTGACAGCAAATAGGAAAGTGCACTCGTCGATTTCCTCCATGAGAATCGGGATATCTTTGCATGGTCCCGAAGGACATGCTTGGTGTTCCGGGGGAATTCACCGAGCACTCTTTACATGTCAGGCCGGTGCAAAGCCAGTGAAGCAGTCACTACGCCTCTTCGCGGAAGAAAAAAGAAGAACCATAGGTGAAGAGATCATCCGACTGCTCGTAGCCGGATTCATGGTGGAGGTTTTCCACCCGGAATGGCTGGAAAACCTAGTACTGGTGCTGAAAAAGAACAAGACTCGGCGCATGTGTGTTGGCTACACCAGCCTCAACAAAGCATGCCCCAAAGATCCATTTGCCCAGCCAAGGATAGACCAAGTGATCGACTCCACAGCCGGTTGCGAACTGTTGTCTTTTCTGGATGCATATTCCGGCTACCACTAGATCCGGCTGAACCCCGCTGATCAAATAATGACAGCATTCATCACACCATACGGGGCCTACTGCTACACCACCATGTCGTTTGGACTAAAAAATGCAGGCGCCACATATCAGCGCTGCATGCAAAAGTGCCTACAATCGCAAATTGGCAGAAACGTGCACACCTATGTCGATGACGTGGTGGTCAAGACAAAGGAGAATCAGACACTTGTAAAATACCAGAAGGAGACATTCGCCAACCTTCGCCGGTTCCAGATGAATCTGAACCCAGATAAGTGCGTGTTCGGCGTCCTAGCCGGGCAGCTCCTCGGTTTCCTCGTCTCAGAACGTGGGATCGAGGCCTACCCAAAGAAAATCGGTGCAATCGAGCGCATGCAGCCACCGCAGAACCTGCGACGTGCAGAAGTTCACCGGATGCCTGGCCTCCCTCAGCCGGTTCGTCAGCCGACTAGGAGAGAAGGCACTCCCCCTGTACCAGCTCATGAGGAAAATGGACAAGTTCATCAGGATGACGCAGGAAGACGAGGCCTTCCATGACCTCAAGCACATGTTGTCCTCTCCACCGATACTGGCGGCCCCAGCCGCAAAGGAGCCAATGCTGATGTACAATGCGGCTACCAACCAGGTCGTCAACATCGTACTGGTGGTAGAGAGACTAGAAGAAGGAAAGGCCCAACCGGTTCAACACCCGGTGTACTACTTGAGTGAGGTACTCTCGCTGTCAAAGCATAACTACCCTCAGTATCAGAAGCTGGTGTATGGCGTGTACATGGCCGCCAAGAAGTTGAAGCACTACTTCCAAGAGCACTCCATCTAGGTAGTTGCGTTGCCCCCTAGCGGAGATCATCGACAACAAGGATGCCACAGGCCGGGTGGTGAAGTGGGCAATAGAGCTCGCCGCACACTGCATCCTATACGAGCAAAGAACGGCGATCAAGTCTCAAGCCCTGGCGGACTTCCTCGTTGATTAGGCAGAGATGCGGTACCTGCCTCCATGTCCAGACTCCACGCACTGGAAGCTACACTTCAACGGCTGCAAGATGTACGGTGGGCTCGGAGTCGCGGTTGTCATCACCTCTCCAAAAGGAAACCGGCTGGAATACGTGCTGCAGATCCACTTCTGCGCATCCAAGAACATCGCCGAGTACGAAGCACTCGTCCACAGCCTTAAGATGGCAAAAGAGATTGGCATCAGGCGCATCCTCTGCTTCGGCGACTCAGACCTGGTGGTGCAACAAGTATCGGGCGAGTGGGACGCCAAGGACGCAAATATGGCACTATACCACTTCTTCGTACAGTAGCTATGTGCCTGTTTCGAAGGATGCAAGTTTCACCATGTGCCTCGAGCGAACAATGAAGCCGCAAACATGCTAGCTTGTGTAGGGTCAACAAGAGCGGCAATTCTGCCTGGAGTCACCCTCCAACACATGCGCAAGCCCTCCATCACGCCATCACCGGAATCCGACTCCATCATGCTGGACGTGGACCCGAGGACCGCCGGCTCCATCCTAGGGACTACCACGCTACACCCGGGGACTGCCGGCTCTATCCCAGGGACTTCCAGCTACACCCGGGGACTGCCATGCCGCACTCGGGGACTGCCGCCTCCATCCCGGGGATTGCCATGCCGCACCCGAGGACTGCCACCTCCACCCAAGGGACCACCGAGTCGCAGGTCGCGACACCACCAGCCGGCTCCAGCAACCCGGGGACTACCGGCTCTGGTCTCCCACCCGGCAGGCTGCCTGACGAGCATGAGCCGTCCGGGAGTGAGGAAGTCAAGCTGATCATGCAAACTGTCCTCTCCATCAGGGAAACACCACCATGGGGCAAGCTGTTCATGGACTTTCTGGACAAAGGAGAGTTGCCGGATGAAGAGATTGCGTCAAGATAGGTGAAGCGCAGGGCAAGTGCATACACAATCATCAACAACGGGCTTTACAAGTGTATCATGGGAGGAATATACTAGCGAAGCATAAGCCAAGAGGATGGAATCCGGCTGCTAGTAGACATTCACCAAGGCGAATGCGGTCACCACGCATCGTCAAGAGCAATAGTGTCAAAAGCATTCCGCCACAGGTTCTACTAGCCCACGGCACTGGAGGACACTGAGCGGCTGGTGAAGGCATGGAATGGATGCCAACGGTTCGCCCGACAGAAACACACTCCGTCATCAGCGCTCAAGACAATCCCTATCACCTGGACGTTTTCCGTCTAGGGCCTGGACATGGTGGGCGCATTCAAAACAGAGCGATCCGGCATGACACACTTGCTGGTGGTTGTGGACAAGTTCACCAGGTGGATTGAGGCAAAGGCAATCAAGAAACTAGATGGACCGACAGTGGTCAAGTTCTTCACCGACATCATCACACATTTCGGCTACACCAATAGCATCATCACAGACAACAGCACCAACTTCGTCGAAGGGGCCTTCGCACATTTCTATGGTGACAAGGGCATCCGCCTAGACCTAGCCTCCGTCGCACACCCCCAATCCAATGGATAGTGCGAGCGAGCAAATGGTCTGGTCCTAGCTAGAATCAAGCCAAGACTGATCGAGCCGCTGATGTGTACACCTGGATGCTGGATAGAGGAATTGCTGGCAGTGCTATGGAGCCTATGCACAACTCCCAACCGCTTTACCGGCTTCACGCCATTCTTCCTCATATATGGGGTAGAGATAGTCCTACCAACCGACATCGAATTTGTCGTGTCGCGGAAACTGCTGTACACAGAGCAACAAGCCAAGGAAGCACGACAAGACAATGTTGATCTCCTTGAGGAGGCTCGAGAGCTGGCCTTGTCCAGGTCCGCCATCTACCAGCAGAGCCTGCGATGTTATCACGACAGCCGGATCTGCAATGTCTCATTCCGCGAGGGTGACCTCGTCTTGCGGTTGGTACAAGACACCAAGGGGATGCACAAGCTAGCTCCGCCTTGGGAAGGGCCATTCATCATCAGTCGGGTGCAGCATAAGAACTCATACTACCTGATCGACGCCCGCCAGCCGTCAAAGAACAAGATGGACCGCTCCAGCGAAGAAACTGAGCGCCCGTGGAATGCGAACCTGCTTCGTCCATTCTACACCTGAGTAAAGGGCAAATTTATCTTACCTTTATGTAATGAACATGTTGAGGGGCGTCGACATAGTCTCGGGGACTCCCTAATAATTTTGCATTTTCTGTTGCACTTAAAAACCTCCGTCTGCATTGTTTTTTACCTCGGACCTAGCAGTTTCCTCAGGGACTCGCTGGATGGCGCAGACAGCCGCAAACTCAGAAGGGATGAAGTATTCTACGTAGTTCCAAGAGATCCCTCTTTGATTCCGGTTGCAGACCGCAAGCTGGCTGATAGACACGACAAGAGAAAACAAAATCGAAGGATCATACAGGAAAAATCCTAAGAAAAATAAGACGTCTTGACATTCCGGCTGCCCCGGCTCCTTTGAAGTTGGTAGCCCAAATCTGAAGTATTGCGCAGTACGCCAACTAAGAAAACACTTGCTTTCGGCGAAGCACTGATAAGGGCATAGCTTCAAAGGCCAATGCTCGCTAAGAAAAGGACAAAGCTACAAGCCTTGCGCGAAACGGCAAACTTTTCAAACAAAAGAGAAGCTAAAGACTATGTTCATCTTACACATGTCTAACGCACAATCTACTGCTTATGTTTGATTTCCGCATGAGCCAAAGTGCCAGAGCCGGAGGTCAACACCTAGACGGCAAAGAAAGAGCTTTGACCCACCTGGATTCTCCAGCCGGCTCGAACCTCGGGGACTATACCCTGTGGGTGCGCTCGCGTGCCCCCACACATGAAACCTGTAACAAACAACAACACAAAGGAGCTTCGACCCGGCTGGATCCTCCAGCCGCCCCGAACCTCGGGGACTACATCCTGTGGGTGTGCTCACGTGCCCCAACAGAGAAGAAAGCACACATCAAGTGCAACAAAAGATAACATCACAAAGGGGAGGCAAAACTCCAAACGGAATTTGTCAAATGGAAAAGTCAAGTGTTCACTAAAGAACATAGTCAGTACCACAAACAAACAAAGTTTTTAGCCAAATACAACTACACCCAGCATTCTGGGGATCAGTCCTGAGGGTCATCAGAAGGGCCAGAGACACCGGATGGAGCGTGACTGCTAGATGCAAGGTCGGCGGAGGCAGGGCCTAGCGCAGCCAGGGCGTCGTCACGCATTGGGCTGTGTGATATCCCTCCAAGTCGGACGGGTCGGCAAAATCCTGAGCCAGCTGGACGAAGCTCCCAATTTTTACCCCGCAGGAGCGGATGTCAGGAACTATAGCCTGAAGCTGGTCGTAGATGGTCCCTTGACGAAACCCTCTAGAGAGACTTCGCAGGTTCACGTCTGGGTACTAAGACTTCAGTAGCACCAAGACCATCTCGGCACCGCCAGGAGTAGCCTAGTCTCGCTCCACGTCCATGAGCTCCAGGGCGCCAGAGAGCGTCCTGGCCAAGGCGGCCATCATGCCCGAGCGGTCGGTGTCAGGCCGGACATAGTCAAAGACCTCAAGGGAAGCGTTGCACAGCCGGTTGGCCTCCTCACTGATGACCGTCGCCAGCTCCACCAGGTGCAGGTCGTGGCCGATGTTCATCTCGAGGACACGCACCAAGGCTTGGTCAGTCGCCTCAGGATACTAGGTTGCACAATGCAAAAGGAAATTGTGAACTTTCCACTGTAGCAGGAGGAGGAGCAAGCTCGCCAAAAGGATTACTTACTAAAGACCATCTCAACGATTTGGCATAGCTCCCCTAGAGCCGCCTTCTCCCGAGCCTAGGCGGTCTTCAGATCCTCCAGCTGACGAGCCTGGATCCTCTCGAGGTTCTTCAGCGCCTCAGCCGAATGTCGGCGGTCTTCTTCGCCTGGCCGGCCTTGACCTCCATCTGCTATTGGTGCGACAACACTTGGACGATCTAGGCCTGGTGCACTGCGTTGGACTCCTCGAGTCGGGCGACCTCCGCCTTCAGCCTCTCCAGCTCACAGTCCCTGTCCGCTAACAGAGCTGCAGGGGGTACCTAATGGTCAACAAGAAGCACGAAAACTCGTGCAGCCAGGAAGACAAAGCAGAGCAAGAAATCTTACGCCCCAGGTCCCGTGAGGTCTTGGCGGCTTCGGCAAAGGCTTTCTGCAAACAGAGCAGAAGGACTAAGAAGAGAATGGCAAGAAGGGCAACAAAATACGACAGAGGAATTATTTACCTTAGGGGACACCCCGAGCGCCCTGGCTTCGCCATGCCCCTGCTTCATCATGTCCACCAAGTGGCGAACCTAGCCAAGCACAAGGGGTGCCGACTCGGAGAGCCGCGCCAGGACGGAGTCCGGTGGTGGCGCAACTAGAGCCGACCGACTGCCAGTAATTTGGAGCTCGTTGTCGTCGCCAGAGGGAACGCGCGACACCTTCGGAGCCCCCGCGCGACACCTTCAGAGCCCCCGCGCGACACCTTCGGAACCACCTCCCTACCTCTGTATCTGGCTGCTGAGTGCGCAGGGGCCTTCCTCTCCACCTCCACGGGCTCCTCCACTTGGTAGGCGGCGGAACCCACCTGAGCCCGCATCGGAGCCAGCAACAGATCGGCGGCCCATGTGGCGGCAGACGCCCAATGCAGGAACAAAGATCTAGCCAGCACCACCGTCTTGGCCGCGTCCGCCGTGGCCTCGGCCGCGTTGGCAGCAAAAGTTGTAGCCTCAGCTGGCTTCGCAACGGAGGCCATAGCCTCAGTCGCCTTGGTAGCAGAGGCATCAGCCTTGGCTACCTTCGCAGTAGAGGCAACGGCCGACCCCTCAGCTCCAACTGGAGTAGGGTCGGACGCGGTGGCGATGGTCACGGAGCTGGTCAAGGACATCGAGTCACTAAAAGAAGGGCAAGCGGAGCACAATAAATAAAGGCAAAGATCAAAAAACAAGCATGGGAAAAGGCAACAAGGGCACATGCCCGGCAACGCTCAGCACGATGGCTGCAGCCCTTGGACGGCGGGTCCTCTTTGCCCCACCCCCGGTCGGAGTGGCGCTGGTCAAGGCAGGCCACTTCCCACGAGCCTTCGATGCGGTGGCCTCAGTCAGGTCCGCATCCTTGCCATGGGCGGCTACGCCAAGACATGGGAACAACATCAGGCGCATGACAAAAGAAGAACAAAAAAAATCCGGGCAAGAAAAGCAGCTCACCAGGTGGAAACTCGCAGCCCTCGTCGGCCCGGGTGGGGAACCTCTCCGGCTCCATCGGTAGGAACCTCGGCGGCTTGTGGTCGGCGGTGAGCACTTGTACTGAGCATTGGCTCCCCATATAGTAGATCCTTGCAGGAATAGGAGTGTTACCTCGACAAGAGGGCTCCGAACCTGGGTACATCGTTGTGTTTGCATTATATGTGCCCAACCCATTGCGAGTAGCCATCGATAGCATCCTGATCGTCCCCTCTCATGCCATCCCCGATGGCACTGTCGTGTTCCACACTACGACACTTAGTTAGCATGGTCGCTAGACATGAACACTATTTTGAACACCGATATTCAAAAACTAGTTTCTCAATGATCTTCGAAAATTTCTAACCCTTCTCTTACCCTAAAGTAAATGATTTCCAAAAATGGTTCCCTCTAGCCCTCATCCAAATTTCAAACCTATGGACTTCAAAAAAATACTTCCCCCATTCCTTAATATAAGGTGTATAGTTTTTTGTGAAAAATTCCATAATATAAGGTGTATAGAGAATTTTGGGATTTTTTCCTCTTATTTAGGAGGCAATTAATCCGATCAGGAGACAGAGGATACCCAAATTTTGTATGTTCCCTCTATATCATGTCAATCACCTCGGGTATTCAGGTTTGAAAGAAACGAAATTTCCCCTCCCAACCTGTGCGTTAATATTCGTGCAAGAAAACTATACACCTTATATTAAGGAATGGAGGGAGTAGGAGCTAGAACTAGGAGAAGACAATGATAACAAGATGAAGAGAAGCAACTACCAGCAAACATAAGGGTACTCCGTGAAGTTCAGATTTGAGGTAGTCCGCCCAGCCTAAACCATCGAGGTATCGAGTCTGGAAGGAACAAAAGATCATCCCTCGCGATAAGGCTGAATCTACTCAACTCTCTGTGCATCCAAGAACACTGAAGTTCAAACTCTACCAACGTAGTAACCATTTTCAAAGACGGAGTCCCTAAGATAGTACACATGAGGCACCTAGCACTAACCCGACTCAAAATCCCCTAACCCTACTCTCCCAAATCTCGGGACAAGGTTCTTTTAAGGGGGAAAGGTCTATAACATCCCAATATCAGCAACCCTGATTAGAGGTATAGAATGCAAAAATCAGGGGGAACAAAAACGTTTTCTTTTCTAAGAGATGCAATGTTTGCATGCCTACTTATTATGCTGACGCATATGAATGTGTAGCAGATGATATACTCCCCACCAAAACCTCATTTGACAAAATCTACTTTCCCAAAGTTATCTTGGCTTATTTTACATATTCTCAAATGTTTTGGCATTTCTAAAACTTGAGCCAAGATGCCCTTGCAACGTCAATCTTTTCTTAGCATCTATTTACAAAACTATGGAGATAAATATGATATAATCTTCCTATGTTTTCTAGACAAAGCCTTCAACTACTCTTATCCCTAATTTTTTTCAAAAACTTTTTTTATAAAACTTATGAACTCTACCCTTGGTTGAAGTACCAAGGACTCTCACCTTATTGAACTCCAACTTTTCAAAATACCCATCTCTACCTCAAGCTAGGCTTTATGGTATCCATAGAAGTAGATTGATTTGTTTGGAAGATGAATTGCCTTGATCTGTTATTTGATTTGTTTGCTTAGGAACCAGAGTGAGCTACCCTAGGAGCTCATCCTCTATAATCCAACAAGAATAAGATGACAAACCCTATGAAAGCTTCGAAAGTTGGATCTAATCTCTAGCCACTAAGGTGACAACATAAACCCTTAACCAGATCAGTTTCAGAACAAATTCTCCTAGAAGCTTCTAGTTCAGTGAAGACTAGTACCAAGCATGGATCCTTTCTACTCAATCTATCCTTCAACATCATCCACTTAGTGATGCTTTGGTACCTTGCCACCAATCAAAAACTACCCCTCTTGTACTCTAGTCAAATTCCTAAAAACTGCCAAATTTGACCAAGTCTGGAAACTGTTTCAACATCACTTCTTTGAATACCTCCCTTTCTCAACCCCTGTGCATTTTTGGAAATGCCCTTGAACCATATTCTAAAACCTCCTAAGGAATACCAAGGCCCACTCTTTTCCTTGGCTAGGTCACCTTCTAACCCACTTGTTCTTGATGGTTTTGTAGGCAAGAAAATAACTTTTTCTCCAAATCTTATCAACTAGCCTACTTTGCTAGAAGCTCATATCTCCATTTTAACTTATTTTTATCACCTCTTTGCATGTTTGTGTTCTACTTATGAAGGTATATCAATCCCTACTTCAGTTTTTCCCATTCGATCCTAGTTCTTCCAAAACTCACAAGGTTTTGAAGGCTGTTCGATAATCTATTGTGGCACCCTTATTTTATTCAAAGCTTGAAATAAATTCTTGGAACCCTCAAGCATGAAAAAGCTCAACTTCTTGTACCATGGTGTTATACATCACTTGGTCTATCCATATATTCCATGACCTAAGGGGAGCTCTGAGCTCCAAGATCCAACAAGGATTTGAAGGTAATAAAATAACATTACCCTAGATCCTTAATCCCATGTTTTCCACCAAAATCAACTTTGATTCTCAACACCCAAGGTTGAAAATGATAGATACCCATTTTATACATCATCTACATTGATTATAAAGATTTACAAAATATTATCCATAATTATTAGGAACCAAAACCTATTTAACCTCTTAAGTTGACAAAAACTCAAAAACTTAATCTATAAAGGAAAAATTGATTTTCTCCAAAACACATCCCCATATTTAGGCTCATTTGAAGTCTAATTATCATACCCTATTCTCCAACTTCAAATTTTTTTTTGAAGAGCTCTGTTATTTATTTTTTCCCATTTTCTTAAATGGAAGAAATGGAATATTAATTGTTTTAAATACTTTTAACTTCCAATAAATCATGGGAAAATTCCTCAAAGTATGGATTCATAATTAGGACCATCTGTGTAATATCCCCAAAACCCTAATCAAGATTATCAAGTTCTAATCATCCCAATTTAGGGTTAACAAAATTTTTATTAATAATTTGAATATGAATGCATGTGTGTTTTGCATTAGTGGAGAATTGATTGAAATTGCGATGCTTGATTGCTACAAATGATGAGAAATGTTTTAAAGATGAATACTACATCATCTAGGCCAATTACAAACAAATTCAAAAGAAAATAAATCAAGTATGAACAAATAAAGCAAATGGTCATTTTGGCCAAAGTTAACCCTTAGGTCACTTTGAGTGTTCCTAGAAGAAGAATTCTAACAAAAAGATTTCTACTTCTTTTCACCCCTTGTTAGACTAAGTAAAAGTGTATCCAGGCCCCCTTTACAAACTTACAAAATCATTCTCCAAATTAATTCAATGGATAGTTGAAAATTGAATCTAATTCATATGTGAAGATCACACTTTTTCAATAACCTATCAAACCAATTCCACTTGACCTCTCCAAGCAAACATAGATACTCAAGCTTAAGTTAAGATCACTCTAAAACTTTCATTCAAAAATTCCAAAGTAATGTTCTTGTGGCCATTACAACAAACACCTGGCTTACACAAACAAAGCACTGCCTAACTCCACTGTTTTGGAGCAGTAATCATCCACCCCTCTGTCCACTCTTCACTCCCTTGTCCCCTATAGTGTTGAGCAACACCTAGACCGACCCCCTTTGGCCGTTATGCATAGTGGAGCGCCACCCAGTTTTGGTCATTGCCGGCCGACAGTGGGCAACGCGCCAGGAGTATCGCCGCCCTGACCCACGACGCGCACCAGACATGCCTCGGTCCACCACCACCCCCTGTCCAAGCCTCGACCGCAGAAAAGCCCTGGACCACCCTAGCACCACCGCACGCTATGCCTCTGTGCCATGCTAGAGCGCGCGAGCTCGCCGCACCCAACCGCCTCGCATAGAACGCGCCTCCCCCTCCCCATGCACGCTCACGCTCACCATGATCACCCCAACCCCACAGACACGCCCGTTCGCCACCGTGTGACCCATAGCTTCTGCACACTGTCGCAAACACCTCTGCATCCGCATGGAGCGCCGCACGCTCCCGACCAATCCACACCGCTCCGTGCCTTGCTATTATGCCCATGAGAACCGCTAGGGAACTGCGCACCGGCCCCTAGCCTCAGCCGCGTCGATAGCAGTTTGTAGCGTCGTCACCGATGAGCCCCCGCCCACGCCGTTCGGTCCCCTCACCGCAGTATAAGTAGAGGCCTCCCCTACCTCCATTCTCCACACCACTGCACTCCCCACTCCTCACAACCACTCCCACACTTCTCCCAGGAGCAAGGCGAGCTCTCTCTCGTCGTAATTTGGCCGGAGCCTGCTGCTGCTGGAGGAGAAGGGCGCCGTTGATTTCGACCACCCCAAGACCTGCCGTGACCACGGATCGAACCGACGTTGTCTACCACATCGATCACCGCCATCGCCCACTCTAGCTAGAGCCCAGGTGAGCCTTGCCGGAAACCCACTGCCGTGCTAGGTTAAATTCCTCGCCGGAGCAGTTTGTCGTCGATGATGAACCATGGCCGTTGGATTATATTTTGATCGTAGGGCTCAGATGCGTGGATACCGTTTCGGGTAGATTCACTCGCTGACTGGTGGACCCTATCTGTCAGTAGCCTGCTGCGCCGTGCAGTGCAGTTGGGCCGACCCGTTTAAGTTTCCCGCGCAGGCCTAGGGATTCAAATTAGTATTTTCTAATTTAGTTCAAACCCTATTCTATCCGTAGATTCAAAAATCAATTCAGAGAGTTTCACCGAAACAAATGGCATGATTCCAATTTTGTTAGAAATATATTTAAATTATCTATCGAAGCCCGTTGGATTCAAGTCATTTGGAATGAGAGATAATCTATAGTAAAAAATAACAAGACAGAGACTTTTCCAACATTAAACATTTTTCAAAAATCAACCATAAATGCTTTTGAGTTGATTCCAACTCTCAAAAATCACATTTCACAAGATCTATCTGAATATGTAAAAATATTTAGGTTTGCATGCAGTGACTTTAGACTAGTACCAAAATAATGCTATATAGGCATTTCTAGTCACTTTAAATCTATTAAATAATAATCTTAAACTTTATAAAATGTGACCTACACTTTAAATCACATTCCCATGTATTAGAATATGTGGTGATGACATGTGTCAACATGATCCCATATTTTAATTGGAAAATATTAAATCTTAATTAATTTCAATGAGTAGAAATTAATTTTCTAAAATAAGATAAATAAGATTAAGTCTTTATTTCATGTGATGATTGTGAAGATGCTAGATCATCAAGTGTGAGCCTTAGTGTGCTAAATAGAATTAGTTAAGTATTGTTTGGTGATTGTGTACCCCGTATTGTTTTATAGACGATAGTAGCAACCAAGGATACGAGGAGGAGGAGTACTACCAAGCAAAAGACGAAGAAAACTTCAATCACTGCACCAACCAAGGCAAGCTATTATGAGCAAGCTAGAATTATACAAGTTCACCTTGCAAGACAACACTTGAAAGTATTAACCTCAGCGATGCATTAGGCATGCTTTGGTTATATCCCTTTTATTTATACCAATCCCAAGTTTTACTTGCAAGCGTTATTCTGTGACTTGACCGAAGTTCTTTACTTTTAGTTAGTGCTTTGTGAGTATTTGGAAAAGTAGAATAGATAGAATAAAGAGTATTAAACTAGGCCTATACCAGATGTCATTCTATGGCATGAGATTGAATATTAGCACCCCTAATTAGTGAACACCCTTAACTTTAGTGGCTAGTGCTAAGCATAAAAGTAGATCACTTTAGATGGGAATACTTGGTGAAAATGATTATGAAAACCTTGGAATGATGATTCACTCTATTGAGATGTTTTGACATGTGTTGAGAAATACAAAAAGATTTGATGATGAAAATGTTGAGGCATGAGCCTTAGCACTTTTTAAAAACTAATGGTTGGGTTCGGATGCGATACCATACCATCTTTACCGTACAACCACAATACCTAAATTGGGTAGGGCTTAGCCGGAAGTTTATATGCATTAGTATGGGTTCCCTCGCGGAAGAGGTTTGAGCTAAGGCTACCTCTTGATGATGTCCACCTATGTAGTGCCCAGGATGGCAGATGGCCATGGCTGGGAGGCCAAGCTCATAGGGGAGGTGGCTATACTAGGGTGTGTAAAGGAAAGGGTATGATTGATTATCTGCATACTAAGTATGATGATTCAGGGTTATCCCGGACAGATGTATCGAATTTTGTTGTGAAAGTGTACCACCTCTACAGAGTGTCAAACTATTCGAATAGCCGCGTCCACGGTCTTGGACAGTTGGAGTGGCCATATTGTTCCGTCGTTAGATGTTTTCAAAATGACTTGTGAAATGAATTGTGACCTTGACTTGACAACAACAGGGTTGTGGATATGAAAACTGGTTTCCCACTTAAGTGATTAAGAACATTAAATTAGTTTTCTTTACTTCTAAACTCAGTTTAGATAAATCTAGTTTTTTTTGCAAATAAACCTAGAGCTTAAGATTCCTACTAGAACCTATGAGGAGGACTTGTTAGTGATAGTTTGCGAGTACTTAAAGAGTAGTCATGGCTTTGTCACTGGCTATTCACGTGGCTAGACTATGAGGAGGACTATCAAGATGATGGACAGCAGGAAGTCTATGACAAGTAGGATCATTTCCCATCACCAGCATTGCCGGTGACCCTGAAGATGGAGCCCACTACTATGCTTTATTATTCCGCTGCTTGATTGTATTAAGACTGGATCATGAGATCCTTTATTTGTAAAACCTTACAATGGTTTGTAATGGATGATGTACTATGATATCCAATCTATTATGTCTAACAGGCATCTGGGATTAAAAATCCGGGTGTTGACAAGTTGGTATCAGAGCCATCCTGACAATAGGAGACCCTAGTTAGAATGGACGTCCGAACAAAAACTTAGTTTCAAAACAAAAGAAGTGAGTATTTATGAAAACCTATTCCCACTCTTATACTTGATCCTGTCGAAACAAATCATGTTCCTCAAAAATTCTTACATTCCTACATAAAATTTGACACACTTGATCACCTCACTAACTTACTCATCCTAAATTCTTATCGATGGAAGTTCAGTATTGCGAGTTCTACTAGTTGGGCAACGGAGGCCAACTGATCTTTGAGAGGGATATAGATGCACTGTCAGAGTACCTTGAGCGCCCACTTCCGGAATTCTTCGGAGCCCAACTCAACAATCACATCGGAGGAGATCTACAATGGCTGATAGTTGCAGATCGAAGAGGCAAGATGGAAGCACCCACTTCTGAGAAGATCCAATTCACCTTGCGTGAGAACAACTGGCTAGATGGATTAGCCAGGTCTATGCGTGAAGCTCTTGCCCGTCTGCGTGGGAAAAACATCAACTTGATCCAGGGAACTCACTTTGCTCACTTCGCAAGGCGTGATTCTATGGGAATGCCCTTGGAGATGCCAGGACATCTAGAACTGAAGCACCAAGTGGACAATCTTGACTTCATGTTGTATGATAGGTAGGAGTAATTGGACAACGCTCGAGGTTACGCCAACCACAACCTTTCCATTGTCATCTGGAAGGACCAGACTATCGCCATGCTCGTCAAGGATCGCCAATCACTTCGTCGTCAACGCGAGAAGAAGGATCGCACCATCGATCGTCTTCGCAAGAAGGTGGCTGCTCTCGAGAAGACCATTCGTGAACATGAAGTCCAGCTTGAAGCAAAGGAAGAGGAGGAAGGTGAAGATATCCAGGGAGATCTTTACTCTTACCTCAGTGATGACAACGACTACCTGGAGGATGATGCCATGGAGTTCCACACTGATAATGATGATTCCGACTTCATTGATGATGATTAGATGCACTTGATCACTACCGTAGGAATGAGTTGTACCAGTCCCACTGTATCTTAGTTTCACAGAATGGTTCTTAAACCATCTGTTTTCCCATTTGTGTGTGGTGTGTGTTTCTATGGTGTGCTTTGAATGAATGAGTGACAGGAAGTTGTAGTTTACAAAACCTCAGTCAAACTTAAAGGTTAAAGCTTTTGAAACAAAACCATGAATCTTACAAATTTCCCTCTTATCTCATTATCTATCTCAATCTTCAGATGACTCGTGGAAACCCTGGAGGAAGCAGCTCGTCGCAGGACCCGATGTTGCAGATTCTGCAAATGCTAGTTTCCGACTGTGAAGCTAGTAGAGCCGAACGTCAAGCTAATCTAGCCACTCTTTAACAGATAGCTCAGATGGCCTACAATAATCAAGAACTTCTAGAATACCAACCCACCGACCTTTAATAAGTCCAAGGATCCCTTAGATGCTGATGATTGGTTACAAACCATGGAGAACAATCTGGAAGTAGCAGGAGTTGAAGCAAACGAGAAGGTACTGATTGCCACCCATTATCTAGAAGGAGATGCAAGACCCTGGTGGAATGGCACCCGTACCATGAACGATGGTCAAATGATGAATTGGGAATCATTCAAGAACAAGTTCAGTCGCACCCATGTGCCCCAAGGTTTAGTCACCAGAATGAGAGATGAGTTTAGAGAACTAAAGCAAGGCAGGATGACGGTAGTTGAGTACCGTGACAAGTTTCTGTCGCTAGCTAGATATGCCCCTGTTGAGATTAACACTGAAGCCAAGAAGATGGAGAGGTTGCTAAACGGATTGCATGATGAGATGCAGACTGTTTTAGTCAACGTATGTTTTGGAGATCTAGAAGAGCTTGTAGGCTCTGCCATTCAGATGGAAGGGAAGATCAACCAAGCCAATGACAACCGCAAGCGTAGGATGATGCACTAGAGTGGATCCAACCATACCCAGAAGTATCGGCCCAACCTGTCTGCAGGATATGCCCCAAGAAACAACAGACCCCCTATGTCCCGTCCAAGCTACCCCAATCGCAGCGGAGGAAAATTGAAGTCTGCAGGAAACCACAACAATAACCCCGGAAACTCCAACAACTTCAACCGTGCACCGCCCAAGTCCAACAACAACAACCCTACTGCCCCAAAGACTGGAAGCAATGTTGTGCCAGTTGCAACCAAAGACAAGTCCCGGATTACTTGCTTTGAATGTGGAGTCAAGGGTCACTACTCCAACGAGTGTTCCATGAAGCTTGCAGCAACCACCAACGTGAATGCACCCGCTCAGCGACAGCACCGTGTTGAGCCTGGAAGGAGATTTGTGTCAACACCCGAATTTTTAATCCCAGATGCCCGTTATGCCATACCTCGCAATCCCAGGATTACCATTTTTGCGAGACATAACGGATTGGATATCACAGTACATCATCCATTACAATCCATACATAAGGTCTTACACAAATAAGGATCTCATGATCCAGTCTTAATACAACAAGCAGCGGAAATAAAAGATAAGCATAGTGGTGGGGTCCATCTTCAGGGGCACAAGCAATGCTGGCGAAGGCAGATAGTCCTAGTTACCATAGCCGTCCTGTTGGCCATCATCTTGATAGTCTCCTTCATAGTCTAGCCATGATAATAGCTAGGGACAAAAGCCATGAGTACTCTTTAAGTACTCGCAAACTACCAGTAACAAGTATTATAGTTCTAAGTTAAAGTGCTAAATCTAAGTTTAACTATACAGTTAAGTTTGAAACCTAAGCTGAGTTTTGAAGCAAAGAAAGATAAAGTAAAATTCTAGAATCACTTAAGTTGGGAAGCTATTGTCATAAACACAACCCTGTTGTGGTCAAGTCAAGATTCATCATTCATTTCAAGTTATTTGGAAAACATTTGACGACGAAACAGTATGGCCATTCCAACTGTCCATAACCGCGGACACGGCTATTCGAATAGTTTGACACTCTGCAGAGGTGGTACACTTTCACCACAAGATTCGATACATCTGTCAGGGATAACCCTGAATCATCATACTTAGTATGCAAATAATCAAACATAACCTTTCCTTTACACACCCTAGTATAAGCACCTCTCCTATGAGCATGGCCTCCCAACCATGACCATCTGTATAGGTGGACTGCATAGGTGGACATCATGAGAGGTAGCCTCAGCTCAAACCTCTCCCGCGAGGGAACTAATACTAATGCATATAAATTTCCAGGTAAGCCTGACCCAATTCAGGTAGTGTGGTTGTACGGTAAATTTGGAATGGTATCGCATCTGAATCCAACCATCAGTTTTATAAAAGGGTTAAGGCTCATGCCTCAACATTTTCATCATCATCAACCATTTGTTTTTCTCAAGACATGTCAAAACATCTCAATAGAATGACTCATCATTCCAAGGTTTTCATAATTCATTTTCACCAAGTGTTCCCATCTAAACTGACTCAAGTTGTTGATCTACTCTAAACTACTAAGTTAAGAGTGTTCACTAAGATGGAAAAGATGGGTTCAATCTCATGCCATAGAATGACATCTAAAGGTTTCTAAATAGGTCAAGTTTTATACTTTTTACGCTACCTTCAAAACAAGTAAAGAACTTTGTGTAAACTAAGGGAGGTAAAACCTATAAATAAGACTTGGGGTACTAATAGTCAAAAGGGGGGGGGGGGTGATCAAAGCATGCCTAAGGCATCTTTGCTAAACCATCTAGTTTGATCCTAGCTTGCTAAGCACTAAACTTGCAAGTGTTAGCTTGCATTGTTAATGGTGTCTTGCACTTGGATGGTGCTAGCTTGCTAATAGTATCTTGCCTTGGGTAGTGAAGTGGTTGAAGTTTTCTTCTTCTTCTTCTTGGTAGAACTCCTCCTCCTCGAAAGCTTGGTCGGTACTATCGTCTATAAATACATACGGAGTACACAATCACCAAATAATACTTAACTAGGCTAAATAGCATTCTAAAAGACACATTTGATGATCTATTCTTATCACAAGCATCACAAGTTTAATTCAATAGTTTCATCCTTTTAAATTTAGAAAAGCAATTTCTACTCATTGAACAATTAACTAAGATTTAATATTGACTACTTAAAACATGGGATCATATTGACACATGCCATCACCACATATCTTAACACATGGAAATAAGAATTAAAGGTTGGATCAATATTACTTTGGTTTAAGTTTATTATTTAATGATTTAAAGTGACTAGAAATGCCTATATAGCATTATTTTGGTACTAGTCCAAAGTCACTGCATGTAAACCTTAATATTATTACATATTCAGATAGGTATGGTGAAATGTGATTTTTGAGAGTTGGAATCAACTCCAAACTATCTTAGTTGATTTTATAAAAATGTTGCAAGTTGCAAAAAATTCTGTTTTGTTATTTTTACTAGGAGAGATCTATAACTCTAATTGGATTAAACCCAACGGGGTTGGATAGATCATTAAACCCAACGGGGTTGGATAGATCATTTAAATTAGTTTCATGCCATTTGGATTTGTAAAACTCCCAGAATTGAATTTTAAACTAGTGGATAGAAAGTATGTTCAACTAAAAAAGAAAAATCCAATTTTGAACTGCTGGGCTAGCGCGGGAAAGAACATGGGCCGGCCTAGTGGCGCTTCACCTCGCGGGGGTCAGCTGACAAGGCGGTCCCGCTGGTCAGTGGCACTTAACATGCGAAACGGTACGCGCGTTGTGGGCCGTAGGATTAGAAGTGGGATCTACGGTTGAGAGTCGTCGTCGACAACGAACTGGTCGCTGGCGAGAGTTTTCCCTTGCGGCTCGGTGGGGGTCTAGCGGAGCCGTACCAGGGCTCCAGCGTCGACAACGAGGTGGGAAAATGAACTGGAAGACGACGGCGAGGCGAGGCGCGGTTGCGGCGGAGCTTGGGGTGCCCTAAATCGCAGGCACCCTTGTCCTCCTACTGTGGCGGCTCCGGCTCCAATTCCGGTGAGGCAGAGCTCGAGCAGTATCAGCGAGAGGTGGGTGATGTTCAGTGAGAGGTGGGAGTCTGGGAGTGTGGAGAAATGGTGTTGGGAAGGCCGGCTTATATAGGCCCGACGGTGAGACCGAACGGTGTGGGCAGGCAACTCCGGCGAGGGCGGCACAGGGGGCTAGAAGTGTGGCTTGAGGTAGGGGACAATGGCCTGTCTCCTGGCGGTGCGCTAAGGCTTAAATGCATAGCAGGGCAAGCTCTGTGCTGGTCGGGCGCATCACGCGCTCTGGGCGGCAGAGGCAGCGGGTCCGACGGCGAGCGGTGGCTGGGGTGCGTTGGGCGGCCAGCGGGGGTGTCTGGGGTGTTCCCTAGGTCATGGCGGAGCCATAGGCGCGGGCTGCGGCCGAGGGGTGGTATGTGCATGCGAGGACAGGACGTGCTCTGTGGGCGGCGTCGGCATGGTCGACCAGCTCCGGGCGCGGCGGTTCCTGGCCGCTCTGCTCTCTGTCTCTAGGCTGGGGCTGGTTGGACGGTGGCGGTGGACCACAGGCGAGCGTGTAGACATGACGAGAGAGGCTGGCGGCTGCTGTGGCGTGATGTCGCCGGTGGGGGTGCTCAAGGTGTGCTCAAGGTGCTCGGCCTTAATGGCCATAACCATTTGGTCGTGTGCACTGGGTTTGGCCGGGCTAGCAAAGGGTAGTGTTTGCACTGGGGGAACAAGGGGATAGGGTTAGGCCCAAATGGTGACCAACATCACTACTCAAAACAGTGTTTTGAATTTGGCCAGATTTGTGCCCATAAGGTGTTTGATGGAATGGCCGAAAGAGAAAAACTTTTGAATTTTGAGTTCAAATTTTTTTGGTGATCTACACTAGTGCTAGGAAGTCTCTGGGTGCAAGGGTTTTGAAAGTGGAGCTCATATAGATGGTTTTTGAAATAGGGGTGATCTATGCACATGCATTGAATTCAATTTTCACATGCCATTTGAAATAAGAAAAAGAATGTTTCTAGCAGATCAAAAGGTGGGCCTTGGTACCTCACTATGTGTACTAGCAAGGGGTGCAAAGATCATGAATTGTTTCTGTTAAGAAATGAGTGCTAGGAACACTCAAAGTAGTTTAGTGGATTAAAATGGCCAAAATGCCCGTTCTTCCTTTTTAATTTTTTTTATTTGATTTTCTTTGGGAAAACTTTGGGAATGATGTAGATGATGTTTAATTCACCTATGAAACATTTTACAAGCAATGGATCATAGAACCATGGCAATTCAAATCATTCCTAATTTAAATGCACATACACATGAATGCCTTTATTTTTAAATTGAAAAAGTTCTTGTTAACCCCAATTTTTATGATTTAGATCTTGATAAGCTTGGATTGAAGTTTTGCGATGTTACAATTTGCCCCAGGGAACTCGCTCAACCGTAACGGCCGTTTGTTCCACATGAATGCTAAAGAAGCTCAGGAAGTGCCAGATGTCGTGCTGGGTATGTTTTCTGTTAACTCAGTACTTGCAAGAGTGTTGTTTGATTCTGGAGCATCGCACTCCTTTGTTATAGAAGAATTTGCATGCACTAGTAAGATTCAACCAACCAAATTGAAGCATGTTATAATAGTTCAAATACTTGGTTCAACCACCAAAGCTAGAAACATTTGCAAGGCCGTACCTATCAGAATCCATGGAATAGATTTTTATGCCAATCTAATAGTACTTAGAACCAAAGGTTTGGAAGTAGTACTAGGAATCGATTGGATGTCGAAACATAAAGGATTGATCGACTGTGCCAAGAAACCCATAACCATGACCAGTAGCTCTGGAGTATCAGTAGAGCATGTATCGGAGACCTTGCCCCGTCAGTTCAAATGCAACAAGAGTCTAGCCCAACTAACCATAGACCAAGTCAGAGTAGTCTGTGAATACCCCGACGTATTCCCAGATGAATTGCCCGGTATGCCCCTGGATGAGGATATCGAGTTCATTATTTAACTAATTCCTAGAACTAGACCAATAGCTTAGAGACCTTATAGTATGAACCCATCTGAACTAGTGGAGCTGAAGAAGCAACTTGATGCTATGCTGGCGAAAGGTTTGATTCAACCAAGCGCATCGCCATGGAGATCGCCTGTTTTGTGTGTGGATAAGAAAGATGGAGGTAACCGTTTGTGCACGGATTACCGGAAGCTGAATGATGTCACCCTCAAGAACAAGTACCCACTTCCAAACATAGAGGATATGTTTGATCAGGTGACTGGTGCCGGAGTGTTCTCTAAGATCGATCTTAGAACTGGTTATCATCAACTCAAGATTCATGCAACAGATATTTCAAAGACCACCTTTACCACCAAATATGGATTGTATGAGTATACGGTCATGTCTTTTGGATTAACCAATGCCCCCGCTTATTTCATGAATCTCAGGAATAAGATTTTTATGAACTCCCTGGATAAGTTTGTCGTTGTTTTTACCGACGATATTTTAATCTATTCAAAGTCAGAAGAAGACCATGAGCTACACCTAAGAACCATCCTTGAAACCCTTAGAGAACATCAGTTGTATGCTAAGTTTAGCAAATGTGAATTCTGGTTGAAGGAAGTAGGATTCCTAGGACATATTGTGTCGGCAGGAGGAGTCATTGTCGATCCCGCCAGGATCAAAGATGTTGAAGAATGGAAAGCCCCAACCACTCAAACCCAAGTCCGTGCATTTCTCAGATTAGCGGGATATTACCGCAAGTTTGTTGAAGGATTTCAAGCATCGCAAGACCAATGACCCAATTGTTGAAGAAAGATAAGAAGTTCGGATGGACCGACAAATGTGAAGCAAGTTTTCAAGAGCACAAGAAGAGACTGATTTCAGCCCCAATTCTGATTATGCCAGATATCAAGAAGCCTTTTGATGTGTATGGTGATGCATCCAAGATTGGTTTCGGGTGTGTATTGATGCAAGAAGGCAAAGTCATAGCGTATTTGTCTCAACAACTGAAGCAACATGAGAAAAACTACCCTACCCATGATCCTGAACTAGCAGTCGTAGTTTTAGCATTGAAGACATGGCATCATTACCTTATGGGTAAACACTATGAGATTTATTCGGATCACAAGTCTAAAGTATATTTTCACCCAGAAGGAGCTGAATATGACGCAAAGGAGATGGATAGAGTTAATCATGGATTATGACCTTGACATTCACTATCACCCCGGCAAAGCCAATGTGGTAGCGGATCCTCTTAGCAGATTGCCGTGTAGATTAAACACCATGATCAAAGAAGCCCAACCAAGTTTGCATGAAGAGTTGGAGAAGTTTAGAACGGAATTAGTTAGCAAAGGATTTTTAGCTAGCATTGAACTTCAACCCACTTTGATTAGTCAGATCAAGGAGGCGCGAAAAGGAAATGCGAGTATCGACGGAATCAAGCGTCGTATCAGTTCAGGAAAGGTACCCGGATTCACCGAAGATGAAGAAGGAGTTTTGTGGTACAAAGGACGTATCTGTGTGCCAGCATATGCGGAGCTGAAGCAAGTTATCATGCAAGAAGCTCATGATACTCTTTATTCTATCCACCCCGGAAAAACGAAGATGTCTCAGGATTTGAAGGAGCAATTTTGGTGGCACAAGATGAAGAGAGAAATCGGAAGCTACATAGCCAAGTGTGATATTTGTCAGAGAGTCAAAGGAGAACATCAGAGACCCGCAGGACTTTTGCAACCATTGCAGATTCCAGAATGGAAATGGGATTCTGTCGGAATGGACTTTATCACCGGTTTGCCTACTTCTAGTAGGGGAAATGACTCTATCTGGGTCATAGTTGATAGACTTTCCAAGGTAGCCCATTTTATACCTATGAAGACTACCTACCAGAGTTCGAAGCTAGTAGAGTTGTACATTGCTAGAATCGTCAGTTTGCATGGAACCCCTAAGACCATAGTGTCGGATCAACAAACCCAATTTACCTCAAGATTTTGGCAGAAAGTCCAAGAAGGATTAGGAACCAAGTTGAATTTGAGCACAGCTTACCACCCGTAGACCGATGGACAGACTGCAACAGTCAACCAAATTTTGGAAGATATGTTGAGAGCTTGTGTGTTAGAGTATGGATCAAAATGGGAAGATTGTCTGCCTTTCACAGAATTCTCATACAACAACAGTTACCAAGCTAGTTTGCAAATGGCCCCCTTTGAATTTTTGTATGGAAGGAAGTGTCGTACCCCCTTGAATTGGTCGCAAGTAGGAGAGAGTCATATTTTCAGACCCGACATCCTACGAGAAGCTGAAGAGAAGGTTCACAAAGTCCGTGAGCACCTCAAGACCACCCAATCCAGATAGAAGAGTTAAGCTGATATGAGACGTCGAGACCTGACTTTCAATGTCGGAGATTTTGTGTATCTCAAAGTGTCACCCTTGAAAGGAATGCAACGTTTTCAATTGAAAGGAAAGTTAGCCCCCAGATATATTGGACCCTTCAAGATTCTAAATCACCGAGGAGAGGTAACTTATCAACTAGAACTGCTAAAGGAGGTGTTAGCCATCCATGATGTGTTCCATATCTCGTTGCTTCGAAAATGCCTAGAAGTTCCGGAAAAGACCGAAGTTTTCAAGAACATTGATCACCAAGCCATAGATATCAACAAGGATCTGACGTATCGTGAAGTGCCCTTTCGTATTTTGGAAGAAACCTTCAGAACCACTAGGACCCGGAGTATCAAGTTTCTCAAGATCCAGCGGAGCAACCATACTGAAGAAGAAGCTATATGGGAGCTAGAAGATTACATTAGGACTGAGTTTCTAGATCTCTTTAGTTCCTAGTTTTTTTTTAAATCTTGGGACGAGATTTTGTTTAAGGAGGGAAGGTTGTAACATCCCAAAAACCCTAATCAAGATTATCAAGTTCTAATCATCCCAATTTAGGGTTAACAAAAACTTTTATTAATAATTTGAATATGAATGATGAATACTACATCAGCTAGGCCAATTACAAACAAATTCGAAAGAAAAGAAATCAAATATGAACAAATAAAGCAAATGGTCATTTTGGCCAAAGTTAACCACTAGGTCACTTTGAGTGTTCCTAGAACAAGAATTCTAACAGAAACATTTCTACTTCTTTTCACCCCTTGCTAGACCAAGTAAAAGTGATCTAGGCCCACTTTACAAACTTACAAAAACATTCTCCAAATCAATTGAATGGACAGTTGAAAATTGAATCTAAGTCATATGTGAAGATCACACTTTTTCAAAAACCTATCAAACCAATTCCACTTGACCACTCCAAGCAAACATAGATACTCAAGCTTAAATTAAGATCACTAAAATACTTTCATTCAAAAATTCCAAAGTAATGTTCTTGCGGCCGTTACAACAAACACCTAGCTTACACTGACAAAGCACTACCTAACTCCACTGTTTTGGAGCAGTAATCATCCACCCCTCTGTCCCCTCTTCACTCCCTTCTACCATCTAGTGTCGAGCAGCACCCAAACCAACCCCCTTTGGCAGTTATGCACAGTGGAGAGCCACCCTGTCTTGGTTGTTGTTCGCCGACAGTGGGTAACACGCTAGGAGCATCGCCGCACTTACCCACGACGCATACCAGACACGCCTCGGTCCACCTCCACCCTCATGTCCAAGCCTCGACCGCAGAAGAGCCCTGGACCACCCTAGCACCGCTGCGCCCTATGCCTCTATGCCATTCCCAGAGCGCACTAGCTCGCCGCACCCGATCGCCTCCACAGACCGTGCCTCGCCCTCGCCGTGCACGCTCACGCTCGCCATGATCACCCCAACCCCTCATACACCCCCGTTCACCGCCGCGTGACCCGTAGCTACGGTACACCGTCGCAAACACCTCTGCATCCGTGTGGAGCGCCGCACGCTCCCAACCAATCCACACCGCCCCGTGCCTTGCCATTACGCCCGTGAGAATCGCCAGTGAACCGCGCACCACCCCTAGCCTCAGCCGCGCCGATAGCAGCTTGTAGCATCTTCACCGACGAGCCCACGCCCACGCCATTCGGTCCCCTCGCCGCAGTATAAGTAGAGGCCTCCTCCACCTCCATTCTCCACACCACTGCACTCCCCACTCCTCACAGCCACTCCCACACTTCTCCCCGGAGCAAGGCGAGCTCTCTCTCGGCGGAATTTGGCCGGAGCACGCCGCTGCTAGAGGAGAAGGGCGCCGTTTATTTCGACCACCCCAAGACCTGCCATGACCGCGCCTCGAACCACCGTCGTCTACCACGTGAGCCTCGCCGGACCCCACCGCCGCGCTAGGTTAAATTCCTCCCCTGAGCAGTTCGTCGTCGACGATGAACCACGACCGTTGGATTAGATTTTGATCGTAGGGCTCAGATGCGTGGATACCGTTTCGGGTAGATTCACTCGCTGACTGGTGGACCCCATCTGTCAGCAGCCTGCTGCGTTGTGCAGTGCAGTTGGGCCGGCCCGTTTAAGTTTCCCGCGCAGGCCCAGAGATTCAAATTAGTATTTTCCAATTTAGTTAAAACCCTATTCTGTCCATAGATTCAAAAATCAATTTGGAGAGTTTCACTAAACCAAATGGCATGATTCCAATTTTTTTAGAAAGATATTTAAATTATCTATGCAAGCCAATTGGATTAAAGTCATTTGGAATGAGAGATAATCTATAGTAAAAATAACAAGACAGAGACTTTTGCAACATCAAACATTTTTCAAAAATCAACCATAAATGCTTTTGAGTTGATTCCAACTCTCAAAAATCACATTTCACAAGATCTATCTGAATATGTAAAACTATTTAGGTTTGCATGGAGTGACTTTGGACTAGTACCAAAATAATGCTATATATGAATTTCTAGTCACTTTAAATCTATTAAATAATAATCTTAAACTTTATAAAATGTGACCAACACTTTAAATCACATTCCCATATATTAGAATATGTGGTGATGACATGTGTCAACATGATCCCATATTTTAATTGGAGAATATTAAATCTTAATTAATTTCAATGAGTAGAAATTACTTTTCTAAAATAAGATAAATAAGATTAAGTCTTTATTTGATGTGATGATTGTGATGATGCTAGATCATCAAGTGTGATCGTTAGTGTGCTAAATAGAATTAGTTAAGTATTGTTTGGTGATTGTGTACCCTGTATTGTTTTATAGACGATAGTACCGACCAAGGATACGAGGAGGAGGAGTACTACCAAGCAGAAGACGAAGAAAACTTCAATCACTACACCAATCAAGGCATGCTATTATGAGAAAGCTAGAATTATACAAGTTAACCTTGCAAGCCAACACTTGTAAGTATTAACCTAAGCAAGATGAATTAGTGATGCTTTGGTTATATCCCTTTGATTTATACCAATCCCAAATTTTACTTGCAAGCGTTATTGTTTTACTTGACCAAAGTTCTTTAGTTTTAGTTAGTGCTTTGTGAGTATTTAGAAAAGTAGACTAGATAGCATAAAGAGTATAAAACTAGGCCTATGCCAGATGTCATTCTATGGCATGAGATTGAAGATTAGCACCCCTCATTAGTGAACACTCTTAACTTTAGTGGTGAGTGCTAAGCATAAAAGTGGATCACTTTAGATGGGAATACTTGGTGAAAATGATTATGAAAACCTTGGAATGATGATTCATTCTATTCAGATGTTTTGACATGTGTTGAGAAACACAAAAGGATTTGATGATGAAAATGTTGAGGCATGAGCCTTAGCCCTTTTTAAAAACTAATGGTTGGGTTCGGATGCGATACCATTCCAATTTTACCGTACAACCACAATACCTGAATTGGGTAGGGCTTAGCCAGAAATTTATATGCATTAGTATGGGTTACCTCGTGGAAGAGGTTTGAGCTGAGGCTACCTCTAGATGATGTCCACCTATGTAGTGCCCAGGATGGCAGATGGCCATGGCTGGGAGGCCAAGCTCATAGGGGAGGTGCCTATACTAGGGTGTGTAAAGGAAAGGTTATGATTGATTATCCACATACTAAGTATGATGATTCAGGGTTATCCCTGACGGATGTATCAAATTTTGTGGTGAAAGTGTACCACCTCTGTAGAGTGTCAAACTATTCGAATAGTCGCGTCCACGGTCATGGACAGTTGGAGTGGCCATACTGATCCATCGTTAGATGTTTTAAAAATGACGTGTGAAACGAATTGTGACCTTGACTTGACCACAACAGGGTTGTGGATATGAAAACTAGTTTCCCACTTAAGTGATTAAGAACATTAAATTAGTTTTCTTTACTTATAAACTCAGTTTAGATAAACCTGGTTTTTTGCAAATAAACCTAGAGCTTAAGATTCCTACTAGAACTACCTTACTTGTTAGTGATAGTTTGCGAGTACTTAAAGAGTACTCATGGCTTTGTCCCTGGCTATTCCCATAGCCAGACTATGAGGAGGACTATCAGGATGATGGACAACAGGAACTCTACGACAACTAAGATCATTTCCCATTGTCAGCATTGCATGTGACCCTGAAGATGGAGCCCACTACTACGCTTTATTATTCCGCTGCTTGATTGTATTAAGACTGGATCATGAGATCCTTTAGTTGTAAAAACTTATAATGGTTTGTAATGGATGATGTACTGTGATATCCAATCTGTTATGTCTCACAAAAATGGTAATCCTGGGATTGCGAGGTATGACATAATAGGCATCTGGGATTAAAAATTCGGGTGTTGACAATCTCAAACCAAAAACTCAACCTGTACAATTCAAAAATCTCAAATGAATTCAATAAAACCTATTCAACACTTTTTGGAGTATTGATATTAAAAGGACCTAAAATATCCAAAAAAATCCCAATTAATTCAGGTACATGTATCTTGGCAATATCTATCTACCAGTGCCATTGAACTGTCTAGAAAAGATCTATGATAAAGAAGTTCCTCATGATCACCTCTCTGGCCAATTTTTGAAATTTTCCAAAACTATGATCAAAACCCAATCAAACGTTCCTCAAACTTGTCCAAGGCTTCACCACAACACCCTACACCCCCCTCTCTAGTCGAAGCTACTGTAGAAACCTGGTAGCACCCTCCTCTCCTTGGCACTTAATGCTTGGAGTATGAGGAAGAGAGCGAGAGAGATAAAGCAAATCCCATCAAATATTATTTTTACTCCACCACCTCTCTAGTCGTGCTTGGACTCACACACCACCCCCTCCATCCAATGGATGCATCCTTAGCTACCCTAGCCCCTCTCTCCTCCACTCTTGCCTCCTTGGTCAAATAAAGGGAGAAGTCGAAAATTGTGCAACAGATGACTCCCTAGTCCGCCTCTACCCTTATATGGCCCCACGCCCACCTCTCCACCGCCCTGGTTGCCCAACCACATCCCTCCTCTCTCTCCCTTTTGCCCTAGTGGACCATGAGCACCATAAGCCCTCCCACTTGATGGATAAGGGCCAAAGGCCAACACCACCTCCTCCCTGCCTCCCATTAGCTCTCCCCACCTCCACCTACCTCCCCTGGAATCAGAGCTCCCTCGCTCACTTTCCATCACCACGGAGAAGAGGAAACCTTCCTCTTGGCCTCCTTCAAGTGGTGAAACCTGTAGTCAACCTCGACCCTCCCCAACACCTCAACTAACCTCTGCAGCCCTCCTCTAGCCTCCCCGCAACCCCCCACTGAAACCCTACCTCTGCTATGATGGAGAGAAGGAAAGTCTCCCCTCCTCGGCATCCTCAAGATCTTGAATAACATGTCATCAGCCTTCCTCCCTTCTTCCTCAGTATGCATGTGTTCCCTCTACGAGCACCTACATAGCTAACCCGACCTTCCCCTCCAACCTGCAAGTGCCAGAGACGGTGCTCCGGCGAGCTACTGAGCAACCTCCACGGTTATCATCACACAAGGCTCATTCCTAGAGCAAACCCCTCGTTGCCGCCCCTCTACAGGCTCGTCATCACCATGTCACCCTGCATCCTCGGCGCCGCCTTCTCTCAGTCTGGTGACCTCCCTCGCTGCCTCTGTTCCTTCTGCTAGGGTTCCTTCCCGCAGCCACAGTAGGGAGGTGGACGACGGTCGTCGACCGTCTGATCCCCTTCTAATCTTGTGGCCTAGGGGATCCCATACCCCTTCGTTGGTTTACTGAGGCTGATAGCCAGGCCCCGTGCCCTCGTTCAAATGCCCTGGCTCCCGCGCACGAATTCACTCGCTGGGTCGAAAGCAACGTTGTGTGGCCCATCTTCCTCAGGAAACCAACCCACACCCACTTCCTTTTGATCATTTACCACAAGATCTGCAGATTTCATGTCTGGATTAAATCCATTTGGAAACGGAAACCAACCCTAGTTGACCAAATCTAAAATTCTTAGGGTTTTTAGATGTTTAATTAAACTTGCAACACTTGTAAATGCCAGATACACCTTGATTGTCAACACCAAGGTTGCAAATGCAAGATACACCTTGCATACATCATCTACATTGATTATAAAGATTTATCAAATATTATCCATAATTATTAGGAGCCAAAACCTATTTAACCTCTTAAGTTGACAAAAACTCCAAAACTTAATCTATAAAAGAAAATTTGATTTTCTCCAAAACACATCCCCATATTTAGGCTCATTTCAAGTCTAATTATCATACCCTATCCTACAACTTCAAAAATAAATATTTTTGAAGAGCTCTATTATTTATTTTTTCCCATTTTCTAAAATGGCAGAAATGGAATAATAATTGTTTTAAATAATTTTTACTTCCAATAAATCATGGGAAAATTCCTCAAAGTATGGATTCATAATTAGGACCATTGCAAACCAAAAACTCAACCTGTACAATTCAAAAATCTCAAATGAATTCAGTAAAACCTATTCAGCACTTTTTGGAGTATTGATATTAAAAGGATCTAAAATATCCAAAAAAATCCCAATTACTTTAGGGACATGTACTTGGCAATATCCATCTACCAGTGCCCCTGAAGTTTCTAGAAAAGATCTAAGATAAAGAAGTTCCTCATGATCACCTCTCTAGCCAATTTTTGAAATGTTTCAAAACTATGATCAAAATCAAACATTCCTCAAACTTGTCCAAGGCTTCACCACAGCACCCTACCCCCCACCCCCTCACTGGTCGAAGCTACTATAGAAACCTGGTAGCACCCTCCTCTCCTTAGAACTTAATGCTTGGAGTATGAGGAAGAGAGGGAGAGACAAAGCAAATCCTATCAAATCTTCATATTTACTCCACACCCAAGCTGTAGCAGGCCTCCTCCACCTCTCTGGTCGTGCTTGGACCCACACACCACTCCCTCTAGCCAATGGATGGCTCCCTAGCTACCCTAGCCCCCTTTGTCCTCCACTCTTGCCTCCTTGGTCAAATAAAGGGAGAAGGAGAAAATCGTGCAACAGATGACTCCCCAGTCCGCCTCTACCCTTCTATGGCCCCACGCCCACTTCTACACCACCCTTGTTGCACCGCCACGGCCCTCCCTTCTCTCCCTTTTGCCCTAGTGGACCATGGCCACCATAAGCCCTCCCACTCGATAGATAAGGGACAAAGGCCACCACCGCCTCCTCTCCACCTCCATGTACCTCCCGCTGGAACCAGAGCTCTGATACGTTGCTAACGTATCCATAATTTTTGATGTTCCATGATTGGTTTTATCTACTTTCTTATGTTTTGTCCCCACTTTGGAGTACTTTTTATACACTTTCTTGGACTAACCTATTAACAAGAACCATAGTGCCAAAGTCAGTTTTTCACCGAGGGACACCCGGAGATAGAATACGAGACTGAGAGGGGCCAGAGAGCGGCCATGCCACCTGGCCACGTGGCCAGGCCTGGCCCATGCCAGGGGGTGGTGTGGCCAGCCCAGGCACCCCCTCGGCCTCCCCTTCCAACTATAAGATGCCTCCGATACAGAAACCCTAAGTACCCGATCAAAATTCCACGAAAGAGTCTGTAGCCACCGTCATCTCCATCCCTAGATCGGGAGGGATCTGAAGCTCTTCCCGGCACCCTGCCGGAGAGGGGAATTCACCCTGAGGCCTTCTTCATCACCATGCAAGCCTCCGGTGTGATCCATGAGTATTTCATCTCTGGACTACGGGTCCATGTAGTAGCTAGATGGTTGGTTCTCCTCCTTTGTGCTATCATGTTTAGATCTTGTGAGCTTCGTTCATGATCAAGATCATCTATTTGTAATTCCTACATGTTGTGTTTGCGGGGATCCGATGGATATTGAGATGCTATTTCAGATTGATTATTGATTCTATCATGTATTTGTTATTTGTGATCTTGCATGCTTTCCGTTGTTAGTAGCTATCTTGGCCAAGTAGATGCTAGCAACTCCAAGAGTTAGTATTATGCTCGATAGTGGGTTCATGCCTCTGGTAATCTGGGGAAGTGACAAAAATCTCTAAGGTACTAGATGTGTTGTTGCTACTAGGGAGAAAACAACAATCCTTTATTCATAGAACAATCGTATTGTTTACTTTACACGCAATTTGTAATGCAATTATCTGTTGCTTGCACTTAATATTGGAGGGGGTTCGGATGATAACCTGAAGGTGGATTATTAGTCATAGATGCAGTTGGATGGCGGTCTATGTATAATGTTGTAATGCCCAATCAAGTCTCAAAGGATTCAAGATGATTAGTATATGCATATTGCTTTCTTGATGTTTGTCAATTGCCCCGCTGTAATTTGTTCACCCAACATGTTATTTATCTTAAGGAGAGCCACCACTAGTGAACTATGGACCCTGGTCCTTTCTTTTACAATCAACTGTTTACTTCTTTGTGTTTACTTTCTGCAAACTATTACTTTCTTCCACTCGATACGTTTAATCCTTTTTTTCAGCAAAACCGGTGAGATTGACAACCTCATCGCAAGTTGGGGGCAAAGTTTTGTGGTTCTGTTGTGCAGGTCTCCACGTTGCTGCTGGCACCGGTAGTGCACCCTACCAAAGTCTAGCAAGAAACACCTTTGAGGTGTTTCCTTGCTCCTACTGGTTTGATTAAACCTTGGTTTCATAACTAAGGGAAAACTTGCTGTTGTGCTCATCATACCTTCCTCTTGGGGTTCCCCAATGGGCTCGATATATTTTTAGCTTAGCAACCGATTTTCTGGCGCCGTTGCCAGGGAGTCAAGGACATCTTCACAAGGGGAGTCCATTATAACCAATCTCTTTACTTTCTTATTTTTGTTTTTCTTAGTTTACTTTTGCTTTGTTTGCTTGTTTCTTTATCAAAAATGCAAAAAAATTAGTTTTACAAGTTTGCTTTCTTATTTAAAAACACAAAAAATTACTACTCTGGAAAATACTAAGTTCTATGACTTCACTAGCACCAACAACAATGATTTTATGAGCACACCTATTGCTCCACCTGTTCCTGAAGCTACTTTTTTGAAATAAAACCTTCTTTACTCAATCTTGTTATGAGAGAACAATTCTCTGGTATTGGTAATGAAGATGATGCTGCCCATCTAAATAACTTTGTTGAACTTTCTGAGATGCAAAATCATAGGGATATAGATGGACATATTATTAAGCTTAAATTGTTTCCTTTCTCTTTGAGAGGAAAAGTAAAGAATGGTTGAATTCCTTAACTAGAAATAGCATTGATTTTTGGACTAAATGCAAAGATGCTTTCATTGGAAAATACTATCCTCCTGCTCAGATTATATCTATGAGCGGTGAAATAATGAAGTTTAAACAATCTGATAATGGACATGTTGCTCAAGCTTGGGAAAGAATGAAATCTTTGGTACAAAATTGTCCCACTCGTGGACAGACTTCTTGGATGATTATCCAAATTTTTTATGCAGGATTGAACTATTCTTCAAGAAATCTATTGGATTCTGATGCTGGAGGTACCTTTATGAGCATTACTTTGGGTGCTGCAACAAAGCTTCTAGATAATATGATGGTTAACTATTCTGAATGGCATACTGAAAGAGCTCCACAAGGTAAGAAGGTAAATTCGGTTGAGGAAACCTCCTCCTTGAGTGATAAAATTGATGTTATTATGTCTATGCTTGTTAATGGGAAGGCCCATATTGATCCAAATTATGTCCCCTTAACCTCTTTGGTTGCTCAAGAAGAGCAAGTTGATGTGAACTTTACAAGAAATAACAATTTTAGCAACAATGCCTACAGGAATAATTTTGGTAACAACAATTATAGGCCATATCCTCCCAACAATGGTAATGCTTATGGAAATTCCTACAACAATAATAGGAGTGCTCCCTCTGAACTTGAAGTTATGCTTAAAGACTTTATTAGTAAACAAACTGCTTTCAATAAAACCATTGAGGAAAAAATATCTAACACTGAAAGAAATATAGCATCATTGGCTGAAGCTCAATCTTCTTTGAATAAAATGACTGCTAAATCTGAAACTAATGAGAATCCCTTTGCAGCTAGTAATGCTATACAAGTTAGAATTGATGAAAATGTTAGACTATTAGCTGAATTGCATGCTAAGTGGGAAAGAGAAGATGAAATTGCTAGAAACATTAGTGTTTCTACTATCACTCGCCCTAGTGTTGAGGCTAGTAATAGCTCCACTACTTTAGATGATAATTATGATTTTGATCTTGATGTTTACAATATCTCTGAAGTAATTAAGTTCCTACAAAAGCTTGCTAAAATTCCTAATGCTAGTGCTATGAATATGGCCTTTACAAAACACATTACTGATGCTCTCATAAAGATTAAAGAAGAAAATATGAAACATAAAGCTTCTATTCCTATAAAACAAGAAGATGGTTGGGAACCCATCATTAATATGAAAGTGAATGATTTTGATTTTAAAGCTTTATGTGATCTTGATAGTAGTGTTTCTATTATGCCTAGAAGGATTTATGATATGCTTGATTTGCCACCATTGGAAGATTGTTATTTGAATGTCCCACTTGATGATAATGCTGAAAAGTAACTCATGGGGAGTATTAATGATGTTCTTATTATGGTTAACAATGACTATGTACTCGTTGATTTTTATGTTTTGAATGTTGAATGCAATGCTTTTTGTCCTATTACTTTGGGAAGACCTTTTCTTAGAACTGTTGGTTCCATTATTGATATGAAAGAAGGAACCATTAAATATCAACTCCCACTCAAGAGAGGTATAGAACACTTCCCTAAGAAGAGATATAATATTTCTTTTGCCTCTCATATGAAAACAAAATTTGCTCTTAATGCTTCTTCATTTGAGAACACTTGAATCTTTTTCTTGCTTCTTATGCCTAACTTAAAGGCGTTAAAGAAAAGTACTTATTGGGAGATAACCCAAAAGTTTTAGATGAGTCTTGGAAGTTATTACTTCTGTAATAACCATTCCTTATTCATTTTATTTTCTTTTTTTGCCAAGAGTAACCTCTAATGAGAGAGAAGTAATGATTGGGAAAGTTGTTGTCCCGAAACAGATTTATGTACTTCACTGTAAAAATTCGTGTAAAATCTCTGTATGTCCTTTTGAGGCGTGCATTTTTGGGCTAATGCCCCAGGTTGTTATCTAACTTTCTTTAGTTCAACACTTTTATATTTGAGCAATAGAAGGTCTTCTAAAAAAATCGTCTTTACCTGCTGGTCTGTTTTGACAGATTTCTGCCATTATTTGCATTTGCTTTTGTTGGTTCCTTTTTGAGTTCTTTTGGAGAATTGAGGTTTTTGAGAGAATTTCTATAGTAGCTTGTGTTTTAATGAAAGTTTTATTGGTGTTGGAACTGAACCTAAAGACTTATTATCTTGAGTGCACTAATGTTGCTAATAAAGATTGTGTGAAGTTCTGTATGAAGAAAAATTTTCAGGTGCATGGAAGGAATGAGTAATGAGATGAAGGATGGACTAAAGCTCAACCTTGGGGATGCCACACATGTCACCCCAAGAAATATCCAAGAAGTACAAGTGTCAAAGCTTGGGGATGCCCAAAGTATCCCCCTCTTCATCAATAAAAATTCTAGGTTTCTTCCAACCACTTCATTTTTATTGTTTCATGCACAGTTGTGTTGTTCTTGGAGCTTCTTCTTTTTCATTTTCGTTTTGGTTTTTCATTTTCTTTGTTTTCTTAGTTTTCTGAATAAATTGGTTGGACCCCCTCTTTCATACATTGGTTTTCAAATAGTTTGGTTTGGATTGGAAAAGAGTAGGAAAGTTCATGCTTAAGTGGTAAATAGAGCTTGTTTTTTACTGTGGCCTATGCTTTGTCATGCCATGCTTGATATTATTTTGGCTTTATGCTTAGTATTATTTTCTGTAGCATGACATGTTATAAACAATTGAGATTTCTTAATGAGCCTTGGAAGGATTATGCATCGTTTTAGCATATTAAAGCATAGTATTGTGGTATTCTCCTTTGATGCTTTATTTGGGTTGACTTGGCACATGCTCACACAATGTTATGACTATCCCAAGTCACCATAGCCTTGATGATCCTTTAGTTTTCAAATTTTAGTATCACTTTATGCTTTGATTAGTGATGTTTTGTCGCTCTGCATGATTATGGCCATTGTTGCTCTCTTAGTTGGTTTCGCTCCTAGTCTTTTGCTAGCCTCCATAACCAAGTATGAGTTCCACTCATGCATCCAACTCCCAAAACCAAGTTATTCCAAAGAGTCCACCATACCTACCTATTAGCATATGCTATTCCAAGTATATTCATGTTTTTATCTACCTTCCAAATTAAACTTATTATGTGAAAAATAGCGATTAAAGCTCTGACGAACATGATGGAACACTTTATTTTTCTTGCATTTAATAAACTTGAACCATTGGGTCCATATTTGTTGCATATATGCTTTCTCTTTATAAGTTGAAGTTAGCAGAACCATGTATCATGGGGAACGCTTTCAACATTGCACCTGTACTTTGTACCCTGTTGATATCATGTTCTTTTGCTTATGAATCCCGGCGGTGTGAAATAAAAGGGGAACTTTTAAGATCATAGAGTTTGTATGTGTGTTAGAGAAACGCCTGGGCCGCTAGCCTAAGCCATGCCTAATCATGGTGGAAACTTGCAACATCACCATAATGAGCACTCCATGAAGCATCCTCAATAAAAACCTATGCAAATAGCAAATAAAAAGATCGTTGAGATGTTGATTGTCTCTTGCCTTGTCATTTTGATTATGGGATAGCTCCTGTATCATGTGCAAGGAGTAGCTCGTTGGCGGTTCTTTATGATACATATGTACTTACAATGACAAGAGCTTACTTGTGACTACATTTGAGTAGCATGAGGTTCGGTCTTCGTAAGTAAGGGGCATGAGATTTCAGCTTATAACTTGTCAAGCATATCCTCTTAAGTTGTGTCATTTTAACCTTAATCACCTTAAAGATGCTTATGATAAGGGCAATGAGAGCTGAAAGCTAATAAGTACCATAATTTTTGGAAGCTCTTTATGAAACTTGAATCCCTACTTACTTCTATGAAGGCCTTTCTTTTACTTTTATGTTGAGTCTCCACCTTCTATCTTTATGCATCTACTTTGAGAGCATAGTGGCCATTCTTAGTTCTAGGTGCATTGTCCCAAGACTTGTTTATTGATGCATAGCTTTGATATTTCTTGTTTTAAACTATTTGTATCTAGTCACTCTTATGAACTTTGAAGGTGTCCTATGCATTTATGTTTTCTACTCTATGAGGGACAAGCTGAATGCCACTATGCTATGTTTTCTTTATGTGAAACAAACAAACGTCTTGCAAAGCATTTTTATTCATGAATATTTTGTTTGTGCCTTTTCATGTTGCAACTTAGTTGCTTTACCTTATTCTTAAAACTTTGTCGTTCATGTTATGATTGAAGTACTATGATCCCAGCTTTCAATGTTTTGCAAATACTTTGATCAAGTTTATGATGGTTCATGTCACCTCAAAAATTATTCTTTCTTTTTATCACTTACCTACTCGAGGACGAGCAGGAGTTAAACTTGGGGATGTTGATATGTTGCTAACGTATCCATAATTTTTGATGTTCCATGCTTGGTTTTATCTACTTTCTTATGTTTTGTCCACACTTTGGAGTACTTTTTATACACTTTCTTGGACTAACCTATTAACAAGAGCCACAGTGCCAGCTGTCTGTTTTCTGCTGTTTTTGGTTCTAGGAAAGTCAGAAAACGAATATTCTTGCAATCGCACGGGACAAAAGCCAAACTCAGTTTTTCACCGAGGGACACCCAGAGCCAGAATACGAGACGGAGAGGGGCCAGAGGGCGGCCACACCACCTGGCCGCGCGACCAGGGATGGCCCGCATCAGGGGGTGGTGTGGCCAGCCCAGTGTAACTACCTCGGTGAATTACGCTCTTAGTTACATGCCTGGATGAACGAAAGTGGTTAAAATAGTACGATGGGGCCTAGGGACACTCACGGTAGACCTTTCGGCCGTCCTAACCACTTTCAGAACATCGGGACAAGAACGAGCGGCGTAATCGGCAGGCGAAGGGATCAACTACATACACAAATGAGTATGTATGCAAGCCACATACAACAGTCCTCAGAGCCATTCCATCTAAAAGAAATAGAAATATTGCAACGCCATACGGCAAGATTCAAATATCCTAGATAGAGATAATAATTTAGGATAGCTCCTCATACAACAAACATCAGAGTATCAGGCGGAAGAGGAAAACAAGATCCGAGTACGGATAAGAAGCAAATCCGAGTACGGATAAGAAGCAAATTGGCATAAGATGCCACATAAATAAACACATCCCGCCCACAGATCTCACGGATCCCCGTTCCCGGAATCTCTACACCAAGTGGTCGTTGCCAACATCATTTGTCTCCTCCACCCAGTATCCTTCTTGCGAGTACACCTGTTCATTTGAATCAAACAATTTATCGTGTGAGACCCTAGGGGTACTCAGCAAGTCTTTATGCCACTAAAGGGGACACAACCTGGGGTGACGCAATTGCAACAAAATATAATATCTAACAAGTCTATAGATACTCGCTAACCATCCGCCTAACCAATAATAGTATAATTAACAGATCCATCCTCCTCCTCGCTTACCAACGAGGAAGCGGACGAACAACCCCCATCCGTTGGCAGTTTTATTAACCATTCCATGAGTGTTGCACTATTTACTAGTCAAGTACTTAGTCAAATTAAAAGCGGTACTTTAGTTATACTTGTCTATGATCGAGAAATTGTGCTCCAAGTCGTCCATAACCGCAGACACGGCTTTCAGAAAGATTTACCCTGCAGGGGTGTACGAATAGCAACACACACTCGATCAACCTCGGAAAAACCAACTCCAAACCCAACGAGGCATTCACGACAAAGCAATCGCAGGATTCAGAAATATTTCAGAGGGCCACCCCATTAAGCTACCCGCAACGAAGTTGGCTGGCTCCGAGATGGACCCAAGGTTTGCGCCAATGGCTCTAAACGACTGGGAACCCGACAATGTGACTGGGCTTGTCGATACCGCGAAAACACTCCGCAATTCTTAAACAGTATAGGTGCTCCTCGCACAATCTTAATAAAACAGTAACATGGCATAAGTACAGGATAGTAATAAAGCCCCAAACTACTTTGTGGCCCCAAGAAATAAGAATGAATCAAGCTCTGGCTCAGGGGGGTCCATAAGGCCTCCCGGATGTGGATAGTGCGAATAGTCAAGGAACAGGAATCAAGTACTCGGGGTCCTACGGGACACAAGTGAGCATGAAAAACCAAATAGCAGATATTGCTCACCGGTGCCTCTTTCATTAGTTATCCCATTACTACACAGGTTAAGTTGTTTAGGTACCTCATTATCCATCAGACTCTCACATACCCTACACATGCTTTTCTACGACTCGCATGGCTCAAACAACTCCGGTAGTAATGGCTCATGGGATGGAGGAACAAGCTTTGGTGGGGTTTAAAAGTGAAGGCTATGCAGTACTTGGGATTCAATTTAATGCAATTCGCGACTCAATGATGCAATAATAAGATAGAGGCAATAGGTACTATATGTATGCAAGCATGTGGTAGTGCTTGCCTAGCAGCTCAGTTGAAGCGAGAGATGGATCTGGGTAGTACTCCTATGATTCCCGCTAATTCTCCTCATGGGCGTCTATTCGAAGAAGATCCAAACAAACAAGGGCCAACATAAATAAGTGCACAAGCATAGGAAATAAAATGCGACAAGCAAACAAGCATGCCATGATGAATGATGCACAATTTACATGGCATTAAAGTAGCATGGCATGGTGAGGTGTGGGGTGCAAGAATAAAGCATTTTATTAATTATTTAGCCAAGTTTTATTGTCATAAACAGTTCTGATTTTTAAACATGGCATGATGCATGCTGCAATTCAGAACAAGGAGTGTATAGTTAGAACGGAGTCATCGCGCTGATCGATTTAGACATATTATTTGTCAAATTTGGAGTTGTAGAATTAAAGTTATTAATTTATTAAGAAAAGGGCATTTATTTGTAATTTGAATCATCTCGAAAATTTAAAGTGGTCAAACATTATTTTGAATGGAATATTTGAAATCCTCACATTTTTCTGATTCAAAAACATATATTATTTGTAATATTTAGATTTATAATTCAAAAGTTATTTAAAAACAGATTTGAATTTGAATTTAAACATTTACAGAAATCATTTTTATTTAAACAGAAATTCGCCAGGACTTTTTACACCCATAAGATGCTAGCCCAAGTCACTAACGGTGGGCCACTATTGACTGGGCACACGCGCACAGGAAAAAGCTTCCTCACCGTGGTGCTACCTAGCCGCTGCGATTGACAGGTGGGCCAGCGGCTAGAGGCCCACGTGACAGCGGACAAACGCGCAGAGGCTGCCAGGTGGGGGGCGTGCCGAAGCGCGGGTTGAGGGCCTAAGATCTGGGGGGCTTAACTGCAAGATTGCGAGGGCGGCTGACAAGTGGGGCTCGTTGTACCGCGGGTTGAGGCGGCAAAAGAAGCAGGGGGGTAACTGCAAAACGGGGGGCCGCGGTACTGTGGTTCTTCTCCACTGTCTGACGACCAGATCCGCGCGCGGCGCGGGATGGGGGACTCGAACCGGGGACCTGGGACTCGCGCTCGGTGGCGGCAACTAGTGCGGTAGGATGTGGGTGTTGACAGGAAGGAGCAACGCGGCTAGCTAACGCAGTGCGTCGCGGGGTCGTGCAGGCGCAGACACGCCCAGAGGGCGTTCGTCCTGTGGTCCGGCGAGACTAAGATGCGACTGAGAGAGAGAGAGGGTGTCAGCGGGGACGGTTGGCTCACCGCGGGGAGGGCGGTGGTGTCAGATCGGCTTGGGGAGCAGCAGGGCGACGACAGGGCAGGCGAACGGCGGCACTAGGGTTTGGGCGAGGCGTCGTGGTACTGTGGCGGAAGTGGGGCTCCTCCTCCTCGCTAGCGCGTCCAGGGCGAAGCAGGGGATCCTCCTCGACCTCCTCGACCACCTCCACGTCAACCACGCCCGCCGGAACGAGGGGGTGGCGGCGCTACTGCCGGTGACTGTCGAGAGAAGATGGCGTCGGAGAAGAAGAAGAAGGGGAGAGGCAGGGGCTCTGGGGTGGATCTAGCAATGCTAGGGCGCGTGAGGCGAGGGAGTAGATAGGGAAGGGGGATGGGGTGACGTGCAGGAGTGGGGTAGAGATAAAGGTGGCCTCAGCCACCTTTGCTCCTCCTTCTCACGTGCTTGCCGCGCGGCAGCCAGGGCAGGGGCAGGGATGGACAGGTGGGCCTGTAGAGAGGGGGAGGCCAGGCTCAGGTGGGACAGGAACGACAGGGAGAGAGAAATAGAGAGGAAAGGAGAGGCTCGGGTAGAGCTAGGTTAGGAGGGGTAGCTCGGGTTAGGGTTTTGGATTAGAGGTAGAGAGGGTAGCTAGGGTGGTGGTAGCTGATTAGGTTAGAGAGAGGGTTAGAGGAAGAGGGGGTCTCGGCAAGGAGGAACTAAGGTAGATAGGGTGGCTAGGGTTAGTATGTTTAAGAAGAGAGAGAGGTTTAGGATTTGAGAAAAATAAAGAGAGAGAGGGTAGGTGTTAGGGCTTGGTTTAGCCACACTAGGTCATACATGTGTGGAGGGTGAGAAGGAGATGAAGGAGAGGACACGGGATAGGGTTTTGTGATGAGCCAACATGACTAAAACATGTGATGGAGGAGATGGTGGTTTATGTGGAAAGAGCCCACATGACCATGCTTGGATAGATGATGGATGAAGAGAGAGAGATATGGTTTGGTGAGAGCAAAGAATGGCCACCTTGAATTGAATCTCCAAGGACCATGCCACACTCCCAAAAATACAAGCAAAATCCCAAAAGAAGAGAATGGTGATAATTTGCATGGCCCATGCATGAGAATTAATGACCATGTTTATGCTTGTAAAAACAATAATAATAATATGGCATTATCCTTATGCATTCCAAAATGTGGAATAAAGGCCAAGCAAAAAGAATTAGAATTAGATCCACCCCAACCCACATGAGCTAGAATAAATATCAAAAGAGAAAGAAATACAAGCTCATGGGATGGAATGGTGGCATTATAAGATGGTGGCAAAGAAAGGTGGTGGAGTGGAATAAAAGATATGCCCCCAACTCAACTTGGGCATTAAACAATATATCAAGAACCAAATACAATATATCAAAAGCCAACTACAATTAATACTGCATATGAGAGAAGAACCAAATCAAAAGGGTTTTATATGATGCTCAAATGCAAGATGGCATGATGACATGAGCACGATATAATTATGATGCAACAAATATATGTAAGGAGTAGCCATTATCTTACTAGACCAAGTAGCATTACAATTGTTAGACAATTGGGATGCTACACCCAGGAACCCCCTCGGCCTCCCCTTCCGACTATAAGATGCATCCGATACAGAAACCCTAAATACCTGATCAAAATTCCACGAAAGAGTCTGTAGCCGCCGTCATCTCCATCCCTAGATCGACAGGGATCTAAAGCTCTTCCGGGCACCCTGCCAGAGAGGGTAATTCACCCTAGAGGCCTTCTTCATCACCATGCAAGCCTCCGGTGTGATGCGTGAGTAGTTCATCTGTGGACTACAGGTCCATGTAGTAGCTAGATGGCTCTCTCCTCCTTTGTTCTATCATGTTTAGATCTTGTGAGCTCCGTTCATGATCGAGATCATCTATTTGTAATTCCTACATGTTGTGTTTTCGGGGATCCGATGGATATTGAGATGCTATTTTAGATTGATTATTGATTCTATCCTATATTTGTTATTTGTGATCTTGCATGCTTTCCGTTGTTACTAGCTATCTTGGCCAAGTAGATGCTAGCAACTCCAAGAGTTAGTATTTATGCTCGATAGTGGGTTCATGCCTCTAGTAATATGGGGAAGTGTCAACACCCGGATTTTTAATACTAGATGCCCGTTATGCCATACCTCGTAATCCTAGGATTACCATTTTTGCGAGACATAACAGATTGGATATCACAGTACATCATCCATTACAAACCATACATAAGGTCTTACACAAATAAGGATCTCATGATCCAATCTTAATACAACAAGGAACGGAAATAAAAGATAAGCGTAGCGGTGGGGTCCATCTTCAGGGGCACATGCAATGCTGACGAAGGCAGATAGTCCTAGTTATCATAACCGTCCTGCTGGCCATCATCTTGATAGTCTCCTTCATAGTCTGGCCATGATAATAGCCAGGGACAAAAGCCATGAGTACTCTTTAAGTACTCGCAAACTAGCACTAACAAGTATTATAGTTCTGAGTTAAAGTGCTAAATATAAGTTTAACTATACAGTTAAGTTTGAAACCTAAGCTGAGTTCTGAAGCAAAGAAAGATAAAGTAAAATTCTAGAATCACTTAAGTTGGGAAGCTATTGTCATAAACACAACCATGTTGTGGTCAAGTCAAGATTCATCATTCATTGCAACTTATTTGGAAAACATCTGACAATGAAACAGTATGGCCATTCCAATTGTCCATAACCACGGACGTGGCTATTCGAATAGTTTGACACTCTGCAAAGGTGGTACACTTTCACCACAAGATTCGATACATCTGTCAGGGATAACCCTGAATCATCATACTTAGTATGCAGATAATCAAACATAACCTTCCATTTACACACCCTAGTATAAGCACCTCTCCTATGAGCATGACCTCCCAACCATGAACATCTGTCATCTTGGGCACTGCATAGGTGGACATCATGAGAGGTAGCCTCCGCTCAAACCTCTCCCATGAGGGAACTAATACTAATGCATATAAATTTCTAGCTAAGCCTTACCCAATTCAGGTAGTGTGGTTGTACGGTAACTTTGGAATGGTATCGCATCTAAATCCAACCATCAGTTTTATAAAAGGGTTAAGGCTCATGCCTCAACATTTTCATCATCATCAACCATTTGTGTTTCTCAACACATGTCAAAACATCTCAATAGAATGACTCATCATTCCAAGGTTTTCATAATTCATTTTCACCAAGTGTTCCCATCTAAAGTGACTCAAGTTTTTGATCTACTCTAAACTACTAAGTTAAGAGTGTTCACTAAGATGGAAAAGATGGGTTCAATCTCATGCCATAGATTGACATCTAAAGGTTTCCAAATAGGTCAAGTTTTATACTTTTTATGCTACCTTCAAAACAAGTAAAGAACTTTGTGTAAACTAAGGGAGGTAAAACCTGTAAATAATACTTGGGGTACTAATAGTCAAAGGGGTGTGATCAAAGCATGCCTAAGGGATCTTTGCTAAACCATCTAGCTTTATCCTAGCTTGCTAAGCACTAAACTTGCAAGTGTTAGCTTGCATTATTAATGGTGGCTTGCACTTGGATGGTGCTAGCTTGCTAATAGTAGCTTGCCTTGGGTAGTGCAGTGGTTGAAGTTTTCTTCTTCTTCTTCTTGGTAGAACTCCTCCTCCACAAAAGCTTGGTCGGTACTATCGTCTATAAATACATATGGAGTACACAATCACCAAACAATACTTAACTAGGCTAAATAGCATTCTAAGACACACATTTCATGATCTATACTTATCACAAGCATCACAAGTTTAATTCAATAGTTTTAACCTTTTAAATTTAGAAAAGTAATTTCTACTCATTGAAAAATTAACTAAGATTTAATATTCACCACTTAAAATATGGTATCATATTGACACATGTCATCACCACATATTCTAACATGTGGGAATGAGATTTAAAGGTTGGATCAATATTACTTTGGTTTCAGTTTATTATTTAATGATTTAAAGTGACCAGAAAGGCCTATATAGCATTATTTTGGTACTAGTCCAAAGTTACTGCATGTAAACCTTAATATTATTACATATTCAGATAGGTATGGTGAAATGTGATTTTTGAGAGTTGGAATCAACTCCAAACCTATCTTAGTTGATTTTATAAAAATGTTGCAAGTTGCAAAAGCTTCAGTTTTGTTATTTTTACTAGGAGAGATCTATAACTCTAATTGGATTAAACCCAAAGGGCATGGATAGATCATTTCAATACCTTTCAGGCAAAATTGGTTTCATGCAATTTGGATTTGTAAAACTCCTAGAATTGAATTTTAAACTAGTCGACACAAACTAGATTCAACTTAAAAAGAAAAAATCCAATTTTGAAAGGTTGGGCTAGCGCGGGAAAGAACATGGGCCGGCCCAGTGGGGCTCCGCGGCGCGGGGCTCAGCTGACAGGAGGGTCCCGCTGGTCAGCGGCACTTGACACGCGAAACGGTACGCGTGCTGTGGGCCGTAGGATTAAAAGTGGGATCTACGGTTGAGAGTCGTCGTCGACGACGAACAGGTCGCCGGCGAGAGTTTGCCCTAGCGGCTCGGTGGGGGTCTACCAGAGACGTACCAGGGCTCCAGCGACAACGGCGAGGCGGGAAAATGAACTGGAAGACGACGGCGAGGCGAGGCGTGGTTGCGGCGGAGCTTGGGGTGCCCTAAATCGCAGGCGCCCTTCTCCTCCTGCTGCGGCGGCTCCGGCTCCAATTTCGGCGAGGCAGAGCTCGAGTGGCATCGGCGAGAGGTGGGTGAGGTTCAGTGAGAGGTGGGGAGTGTGGGAGTGTGGATAAATGGTGCTGGGGAGGCCGGCTTATATAGGCCCGACGGTGAGACCGAACGGTGTGGGCAGGCGACTCCGGCGAGGGCGGCACAGGGGGCTAGCGGCGTGGCTCGAGGAGGGGGACGGTGGCCTGTCTCCTGGCGATGCGCTGAGGCTTAAATGCGTGGCAGGGCGAGCTCTGTGCTGGTCGAGCGGTCACGCGCTCTGGGCGGCAGAGGCGGCGGGTCCGACGGTGAGCGGTGGCTGGGGTGCGTTGGGCGTCCAGCGGGGTTGTCTGGGCTGTTCCCTAGGTCATGGCGGAGCGATAGGCGCGGGCTGTGGCCGAGGGGTGGTATGTCCACGCGGGGACAGGGCGTGCTCTGCGGGCGGCGTCGGCATGGTCGATCAGCTCTGGGCGCGGTGGTTCCTGGTCTTTCTGCTCTCTATCTATGGCCTGGGCTGGTTGGACGGTGGCGGTGGACCACAAGCGAGCATGTAGACATGGCGAGAGAGAGGGAGGCAGTCTGCTGCTGCGAGTGCATGGTCGGCCGGCGTGGGGTGGCTCGGCATGGCCTTGTAGTGCAGCTAGGAGGTAGAGGACGTGTTGGTGTTTGTCTGGTTAGGCTTGGGGGAGACAAGGGTGATCAAAGCACTCCAATTTGCTAGGTGTTTGATGGAATGACCGAAAGACATGGCCACTTTGATCTTGACCACCAGGTGTTTGATGGAATGACCGAAAGAGAAAAACTTTTGAATTTTGAGTTCAAAATTTTTGGGTGTTCTCCACTAGTGCTAGGTAGACTTTGGTTGCAAGGGTTTTGAAAGTGGGGCTCAAATAGATGGTTTTTGAAATAGGGGTGATCTATGCTTATGCGTTGAATTCAATTTTCACATGCCATTTAAAAAAAGAAAAATAATGTTTTTAGCAGATCAAATGGTGGGCCTTGGTACATCATTATGTGTACTAGCAAGGGGTGCAAAGATCATGAATTGTTTTCTATTAAGAAATGAGTGCTAGGAACACTCAAAGTAGTGTAGTGGAATAAAATGGACAAAATGACCATTCTTCCTTTTTAATTGTTTTTGAATTGATTTTCTTTGGGAAGAGTTTGGGAATGATGTAGATGATGTTTAAATCACCTATGAAACATTTTACAAGCAATGGATCATAGAACCATGGCAATTCAAATCAATTCCTAATTTAAATGCACATACACATGAATGCCTTTATTTTTAAATTGAAAAAGTTTTTGTTAACCCCAATTTTTATGATTTAGATCTTGATAAGCTTGGATTGAAGTTTTGGGATGTTACAAACCTTCCCCCCTTAAACAAAATATCGTCCCGAGATTTACAAGAAAACTAGGAACTAAAGAGATCTGGGAACTCTGTCCGGATGTAATCTTCTCGCTCCCAAGTGGCTTCCTCCTTGGTATGGTTGCTCCACTGAATCTTGAGAAACTTGATGCCCCTGGTCCTGGTGGTTCTGTAGGCTTCTTCTAAGATACGGATGGGTACTTCTCTATAGGTCAAGTCATTGTTGATTTCCACAGCTCTGTGATCGATGTTCTTGAAAACTTCGGTCTTCTCGGGTACTTCCAAACATTTGCGAAGTAACGAGATATGGAACACATTGTGGATGGCTGACATCTCTTTAGGAAGTTCCAGTTGATACGATACTTCTCCTCGACGGTTCAGAATCTTGAAGGGCCCGATATATCTGGGGGCTAACTTTCCTTTTCAGACAAAAGCGTTGAGTTCCTTTCAATGGCGAAACTTTGAGATACACAAAATCTCCTACATTGAAAGTCAGGTCTCTCCTTCTCTTGTCAGCATAACTCTTATGTCAGGATTGGGCGGTCTTGAGGTGCTCACGGACTTTGTGAACTTTCTCTTCTGCTTCTAGGAGAATGTCGGGTCCAAAGATCTGACTCTCTCCTACTTGCGACCAATTCAAAGGGGTACGACACTTTCTTCCATATAGGAATTCAAAGGGTGTCATCTACAAACTAGCTTGATAACTGTTGTTATATGAGAATTCTGCGAAAGGCAGGGAGTCTTCCCATTTTGATCTGTATTCCAACACACAGGCTCTAAGCATATCCTCTAGGATCTGGTTGACTCTCTTAGTCTGTCCATCAGTTTGCGGGTGATACGCGGTGCTGAAGTTCAACTTGGTTCCTAATCCTTCCTGAACTTTCTGCCAAAATATCGAGGTAAACTGGGTTCTGCGATCTGATACTATGGTCTTGGGGGTTCCATGCAGACTAACAATCCTGGCAATGTATAGCTCTGCTAGCTTTGCACTCTGGTAGGTACTCTTGACAGGTATAAAGTGGGCTACCTTGGACAGTCTATCAACTATGACCCAGATTGAGTAATTTCCCCTACTAGAAGTAGGCAAACCGGTGATAAAGTCCATTCCGACGGAATCCCATTTCCATTATGGAATCTGCAGTGGTTGTAACAATCTTAAAGGTCTCTGATGCTCTGCTTTTACTCTTTGACATATGTCACATTTGGCGATGTAGCTTCCGATTTCTCTCTTCATCTTGTGCCACCAAAATTGCTCTTTCAAATCCTGATACATCTTTGTTCCTCCGGGGTGGATAGAATAAAGAGTATCATGAGCTTCCTTCATGATAACTTCCTTCAGCTCCGAATCTGCTGGCACACAGATACGTCCTTTGTACCACAATACACCTTCTTCATCTCCAGTGAATCCATGTACTTTTCCTGTACCAATACGACATTTGATTCTGTCGATACTTTCATTCCCCTTCTGGGCTTCCTTGATTTGGCTAATCAAAGTGGGTTGAAGTTCAATGCTAGCTAAGAATCCTTTGCTAACTAATACAGTCCTGAAATGCTCCAACTCTTCATACAAACTTTGGTTGCTTCTCCTTGATCATGGTGTTTAGCCTACACGGCAATCTGCTAAGAGCATCCGCTACCACATTGGCTTTGCCGAGGTGATAGTGAATGTCAAGATCATAATCCTTGATTAACTCTATCCATCTCCTTTGCCTCATATTCAACTCCTTTTGTGTGAAGATATACTTCAAGCTCTTGTGGTCTGAGTAAATCTCACAGCGATTACCCATCAGATAATGCCGCCATGTCTTCAATGCTAGAACCACGGCTGCTAGCTCAACATCATGGGTCAAATAGTTCTGCTCATGCTGCTTCAGTTGTCGAGACAGATACACGATAACTTTGCCTTCTTGCATCAACACACATTCGAGACCAATCTTGGATGCGTCACAATACAGATCAAACGGCTTCTTGATGTCTGGCATGACCAATATTGGGGCTGATATCAATCTCTTATTCAGCTCCTGGAAACTGGCTTCACATTTGTTTGTCCATTCAAACTTCTTGTCCTTTTTCAACAATTGGGTCATGGGTCGGGCGATGCTTGAGAATCCTTCTACAAACTTGCGGTAATATCCCGCTAATCCGAGAAATGCACGGACTTGGGTTTCAGTAGTTGGGGCTTCCCATTCTTCGACATCTTTGATCTTGGTGGGATCAACAGAGACTCCTCCGGCAGACACAATATGTCCTAGGAATCCTACTTCCTTTAGCCAAAATTCACACTTGCTGAAGTTGGCATATAATTGATGCTCTCTTAGGGTTTCTAGGATAACTCTCAGATGTTGCTCATGCTCTTCTTCTGACTTGGAGTAGATAAGAATGTCATCGATAAACACAACTACAAACTTATCTAGGAAATTCATAAAGATCTTATTCATGAGATTCATGAAATAAGCAGGGGCATTGGTTAATCCAAAAGACATAACCGTATACTCGTATAAACCATAGCGAGTAGTAAAGGAGGTCTTTGGAATATCCGTTGCACGAATCTTAATTTGGTGATAACCAGTCCTAAGATCAATCTTTGAGAATACCTGAGCTCCGGTCAACTGATCAAATAGATCCTCTATCTTTGGCAAGGGGTACTTGTTCTTGATGGTGACATCATTCAACTTTCTGTAATCTGTGCACAGACGGTTGCCTCCATCTTTCTTGTCGACGAATAACACTGGTGATCTCCATGGCGATGCGCTTGGTTGAATCAAGCCTTTCTCTAACATGGCATCTAATTGTTTCTTCAGCTCCACTAACTCTAAGGGGTTCATGCTATAGGGTCTCTGGGCTATACGTCCGGTTCTGGGGATTATTTCAATAATGAACTCATATCCCTATCCGGGGGCATACCTGGCAATTCATTTGGGAATACGTCGGGGTATTCACAGACTACTCTGACTTGGTCAATGGTGGGCAGGGCTACACTCTTGTTGCACTTGAATTGACGGGGTAAGGTTTCAAAGATATGTTCTACTGTTACTCTAGAAAACTAGTCATGGTGATGGCTTTCTTAGCACAGTCTATCAGTCCTTTATGCCTTGACATCCAGTCCATACCTAGTACTACTTCCAAACCTTTGGTTCCGAGTACAATTAGGTTGGCATAAAAATCTATCCCATGTATTCTGATAGGTACATCTTTGCAAATTTTTCTAGCTTTGGTTGTTGAACCGGGGATTTGAACTATCATGACATGCTTCAGGTTGGTTGGGTGAATCTTACTAGTGCATGCAAATTCTTCAGTGACAAATGAATGCGATGCTCCAGAATCAAAGAATACTCTTGCTAAAACTGAGTTGACAGAAAACATACCCAGCATTACATCTGGTGCTTCTTGGGCTTCTTCTGTGTTCATGTGGAAGAGACGGCCATTGCGGTTGTGCGGGTTCCCTAGGGAGAATCTCCTTCCTGGTTGAACACGACGCTGCTGCTGATCTGGGGCATTCACATTGCAATTGGCTGCAGTCTTCTTGGGACACTCATTGGAGTAGTGACCCTTCACTCCACACTCAAAACAAGTGATCTGGGACTTGTCCTTGACTGCGACAGGCACAACATTACTGCCAGTTCTGGGTGCAGTGTTGTTGTTGTTGTTGCTGTTGTTCTTGGGAGATCCACGGTTGAAATTGTTGGCATTACCGGAGATGTGATTGTTTCCTCCGGACTTCACATTGCCTCCGCTACGGTTGGGGTAGCTTGGGCGAGACATTGGGGGTCGGTTGTTCCTTGGTGCATATCCGGGTGAAGGGTTGGGATGGTACTTCTGGTGACTACTTGTTCTAGTCTGCTGCATCATGCGACACTTGCGATTGTTGTTTGCCTGGTTAATCTTCCCTTCCATCTGAATGGCAGAGTCGACTAGCTCTTCGAGATCCTGAAAACGGATGTTGACGAGGACAGTCTGCATCTCATCATGCAGTTCGTTCAAGAATCTCTCCTTCTTCTTGGCCGCCGTGTTGATCTCATCAGGTGCATATCTCGCAAGTGACAGGAATCTGTCACGGTACTCCACCATAGTCATTCTTCCGTGCTTCAATTCGCGGAACTCATCTCTCATTCTGTTGACTAGTCCCTGCGGCACGTGGGTGCGGCTGAACTTAACCTTGAATGCTTCCCATGTCATCACTTGACAATGGTTCATATTGCGGATGCTATTCCACCAAGCTCTTGCATCTCCTGCCAGATAGTGGGTGGCGAAGAGAACTTTCTCATTCTCATCAACTCCTGCAACTTCGAGGTTGTTTTCCATGGCTGTAACCAGTCATCAGCATCTAATGGGTTTTTAGAGGTGCTAAAGATTAGGGGATTGGTATTCTGAAAGTTTTTGAGCTTGGACCCTTGATGATCCTGATTTCCATGCCCTTGGTTGTTGAGAGCCATCTGTGCGATCTGCTGCAATGTTGCTAAGTTGGCTTGGCGTTCTGCCCTGCTTGCTTCACGGTCTGCAATGAGATTCTGCAAGATCTGCAGCATGGGGTCTTGCGACGAGCTGCTCCCTCCTTGGTTTCCACGAGTCATCTGAAGATTGAGATGGATGTAGGGGTAAGAGGGAAATTCTAAGGTTCATGGTTTTGGGTTTTCAAAGCTAAAACTTTGAGTTAGACTCAGGTTTTTCAACTATATCCATTTTCATTCATGCAAGCAAGCACACGATACAACACACACCACAATAATCAAAAGGGAAAACAGATGGTTTGAAGACCCATTCTGCAAGCTACGATACAGTGAGATCGATACATCTCATGCTACGACAGTGCTCTAGTGCCTCTACTCATCGTCGATGAAGTCCGAGTCCTCATCATCAGTGTAGAAGTCCACGGCATCCTCCTCTAGAAAGTCATCATTGTTGCTGAGGTAAGAGTCCATGTCTCCCTTGATGTCTTCACCCTCATCTTCTTCTTCCTTGGCGGCAAGCTAAGCTTCCTGCTCCTTGACGGTCTTCTCGAGGTCGGCCACCTTCTTGCGAAGATGGGCGATGGTGTGATCCTTCTTGGCACGCTGGCGACGAAGAGACTGGCTGTCCTAGACGAGCAGTGCGAAAGTCTGGGTGTCGTGGTGGTGTCACGGCAGATGCCATGTATAGGCTAAAGGTGGGGACTAATACACGCTAGGGAATCCAGGGAGGGATAGTGAAGTGATTCTCCACACAATAGCTTGTATTGATTTACTTCCAAGGTTACAAGTGCTCCTAGAGCTGTATTGGCGAGAGGAGGAAGAAGGAGCTCTCTTACTCTCACCCACAGATCTCACCTGAAACCCTAGACCACAACAGAATCATAGAGAGACCAACCAACCAACCCCTTCTATAGAAGCCCTAGCCCCCCTTTTATAGGGGAGGCTCGGTTTCTGCCTAGGGCATACGTGGAGGCATATTCTTAGGAATATGCCTCCTCCGAAAGTGGTAAGCCGACCGGGGTGCTTTTTCCCCCGCGTCACACATGCTTTAGCTACGTGAGCCTCTGACGGTGCCCTCGTCAGCTGACACGGGCGTCGTCATGCTTGTCGGCCACGCCCCGGTGGTCCTGTCCTTGCTCGCTTCGCTCAGGCAGTGCGTACCGGGGCTCCTTTTGACCAGCGAGATTCCTTCCTTCTCCTAGAAGCTTGCTATGACCCGGATGATGGTTCATCCGGCCACACCCTTTCCTGCATACAGGTAAAACATACACTTCCGACTTACTGCTTAAGTCGGATGTGACCTAGTTAGGCGAACGCCCCCAGGTCCGGATTATCCCGTCATTCGGCCTGCCTTGAGGTGACCCGGCCAGGATCCGCTTTGGCCTTGCCGAACCTCGGCTAACTCGGCCTTTATACCCCGGCGTGACCCTACCCGGGGGTATCCCCCCAACATTAGTCCCCGAAGCTAGTGCGGTCTTAGCTGCCTTGGCCGCTAAGGCCATACTAGGTTCAATTTTGTGCCCCGGTCATTGTTGCCGAGTTACCTCTATACCCCGGACTGCTTGGATTTACGTTCCCTTCGCACATTTCAAGTTTCCACTTGCCGGCCGGGTTACCAAAGTTCCATCCGGGTCTTGCTTCCTTCTCTCGTACGCTAACCCATGTGAAGGGTAATCATTATGTCGTCTTATTTTAAGGGACGGTACAGTAACCGCCACCGTAATTGTCAGTTATCACTGTGCGCGGGTCACGTCACGCCTGACTCCTCGTTTACCGCATCAGCACGTCACGTCACATGACTCTCTCCACCCTATGGCCTTCCGTGTGGCCCCTCACTGATTGGTCCGGACGGGTAATACACGGCCACAGCGTGTGGCCGGTCCACAGGGCACGATCCCACTCACCCCTGATGGGAGTGGTTAAATAGCGGAGGGGTGCCTCCCTTAGGATTTTTCCCCCGCCGCACCCCTCTACCCGCTGCTATTCCTCTCCGTCTTCCTCGTGACCGCGCTGCCGCCAGCACTGCCAAAAGCAGCGTCGCCGCCGCACTTCTTCGTTGCGTCTTTGCGTCACCGTCACTGCGACGCAAATCTCCTGCTACGGGTCCTCGTCAATCTAGGCCACTGTCCCCCGCCGCCTCTAGCGCCAGCGAGGGCTTCGAGGAGAAGATGACGGAAGAAGAACTCACCATTGCTGAACAAGAGATGGAGGAGGACGCCGCTGTTGCGGACCGCGGCGCGTGGGCCGCCTCCTGGGTCTACCAGGACGATCTGGACTGGCTCTACCGGACCAGACGCATCCCTGCCGCGTTGCCGCTCGCCTCGCCTCCGCCGAGCTAGCTCCTTCACCCAATCCCGGGGAGTTCGTTGTGTTCCTGTCTCACTTTCAACGGGGCTTCGGACTGCCGGTGAGTGATTTTTTCCACGATTGGCTCAGTACCTACCATCTCCAGCCGCACCATCTTCCAGCCAATGCCATTACTTCTCTCTCTGCCTTTGCTTCTACAATCAAAGGCTACGCCGGATTATGGCCCACGAAGGAGCTGTGGATCCGTTTTTTCGCCCTTCGTCGCAACGTTATTCCCGACATTCACACTGATCAGGGGAACAAGCGGCTCACTCAGTTTGGAGCGGCCTCCATCTCACCCCAGAGGTTCTCTGTTTTCCCCCGGGTCACATGGCTAGAATCCTGCAAAGGATGGGCCCGGACGTTCTTTTATGTCTAGAACACGGGCACCGAAGATTTGATCCGGTTGCTCCCCTATACACCAGGTCCGCCGAACCCGGATCTGTGGGACGCCGTTCCCAGGAAACCTACGGCCCTGGCCAACCAAGTGCACAAAAGGTTCGCGGAGCTGAAGGAGCTCGGGTTGCGCAACGAGGATGCAATGATCACTTTCGTGCGCAACCGAATCTCCCCTCTCCAGAAGCGCACCCACAAGGTGTGCCATATGAGCTACGGCCGCGATCCCAACCGGACTTCATCCTTCGAACTGAACAACATGGAGATTTATCGCCGGGTTAAGGCTCTCTTCACCACTCACAAGGACTTCTCCTCTGAGTGGACTTGGGGGATTAAGCATTTCTGCCATGACCGGCTTCCTCCCGTGGTAAGTTTCATGCTGCAAACTTACCCCGGACTAATCACGTGTCTGTTATTGTTGCATTTTTGACTCGTTTGTTTACTCTTTTCCTCAGCTATTGCTTCAGCAGACGCTCGAGGACGGCACCGATCCGACCCTTAAGTGGGCACCGGACCAGGTGACTTCGGACGAGGAGGAGCCGGATCAAGAGATGTTTCTCCCCATGACCAACGCCACGAAACGACCCACGGGTAACTTCTCTTCTGCTAGAGATTGGCCCGATGATGAAGATTACTCGGATATCGAGATAATTGAACCCTTTGAGGCTGTCCCCCTTTCTTTTGCTTTTCCGCCATCAGCTCACCCAAGTGGTCATATCCACGAGGATCCTCCCCTCGCTACGGACGAGCCAGTTCCGGTGGCGTCGAAGAAAAAATGCGGGGCTTCCTCAAGCTCTTCCTCCGGACCTTCTCAGCCCGTTAAAAGGCGCAAGAAGGCCCTAGCACGAAGGGCTCGGAAACCTAGAGCAGCCGAAACCTCGGATGCGTAAGTCCTTCTTTCTTCTGTAACTCGTTCTTCCTTACCTCGTCGTAATTTTTCCTCTGACGTTATTTGATTTCACAGTGCTCCGGTGGAGGTCCCTCAAAGTGGATCCAGCATCTCTTCACCTCTCCGGCCTAGCCCCTCACCCCATCGTGACGACGAGTCACGTCCGCTGAGCCCTATTCCGGAGGGCTCTACGGCCGCTCCGGGTCATCCTGGAGCGGGGGGAACCGGCCCAGCCGGAGCAACGGCACCCACCACCTCGGCAACGCCACAACCAGCAGCCACTAAGGCTACCTCGACTCCAGCATCCGTTCTAGTACCAGCAGCCAAACCAGCACCATCTCCAACTCCGGCATCAGCATCCACTCCGGCTGCGAAAACATGAGCGCCGGCACCAAGTCCAGCAACGAGAGTACCAGCGCCCAGTTCCTCTGCATCTTCCGAATCTTCTCAATCTCTGAAAACCGCTGCTACGGCTTCTTCTTCCCAGCAAGCCAAGGGCAAGAAGATTCAAGACGCTGCCAAGCCCAGTGCTGCCGAGCCTGGTCAACATACCCTCATATCGATGCTTCCTAAGAAAACACCTGCGGCAAAGGACGCGCCTGCCGAGCCAACCGAAGCCCAGCAATTGGTTTTCAACACCAGCCCCGCCCTTGCCTTGGTGAAGAGGAAGGAAGCACATGCAAATGGCTTGGTGATGCCCCACATGCCCACAGGAGAATGGTACCCTCCGAGCCTGATGGAATTTGCTATGAATTGGAATAAGGCCGAGGTAGTCCAGGAATCTGATCTCCCGGAAAAGTTCGGCCCCGTCGAGTTTTCCGCTCAGATGAATACCGCCACAAAGGCCATTAACCTCGCTGGACGAATGATGGAGGTACGTCGTTTCTCCTTTGCAAATTGTAGATAATAACCATTAGTCCTCGAGCCTCCGGGGGAGTAACTTGTTACTCGGCCGGATGCTCTTTATAGAACTAACGTAGCTCCATGATAACTTCAAACATGCACACACCTAGAGCCGGGTTAAGTTCCACTTGGCCCGGATTTTAGTACACTTCGAACATGCACACACCTAGAGCCGGGTTAAGTTCCACTTGGCCCGGATTTTAGTACACGTCGAACATGCACACACCTAGAGCCGGGTTAAGTTCCACTTGGCCCGGATTTTAGTACACGTCGAACATGCACTCACCTAGAGCCAGGTTAAGTTCCACTTGGCTTGGATTTTAGTACACGTCGAACATGCACACACATAGAGCCAGGTTAAGTTCCACTTGGCCCAGATTTTAGTACACGTCGAACATGCACACACCTAGAGCCAGGTTAAGTTCCACTTGGCCCGGATTTTAGTACACGTCGAACATGCACACACCTAGAGCCGGGTTAAGTTCCACTTGGCCCAGATTTTAGTACACGTCGAACATGCACTAGGCTGACTTAAGTTTCTGTATCTCTTTTAGGTGACCACCAACCGCCGAAGTGCTGAATTCCAGCGCTTGTTGGATACGCACAAAAATCTTCGCACGAAACAGGCTGCACTCATCGCGGAGTACGAGAAAAGGGGTAAATTTCTTTCTCATTACTTTCCTCATTTTTCTTCCACTTCGCTTGCCGAACTAATCTGATTGTTCGGTTTCCGCAGCTGGAGTGGAAGCTGAAAACAAGATAATGCGGAAGAACTTGGAGCAGATCAAGGGTACGTCCTTCTTGTCTGTCTTTACCGTGATTTCCATCGGCTTTCCTCCTTGGCTTGGCAAACATTCATACCTCGAACAAGCTCTGTCGGGCCAACACATGATTTCAGCATTGTTTGAAGAAAGTGTGCATGTGCCTGACATGATGCTGCATTTTCTCGAACAAGCAGGACAGCACCAAGCCGAGCTGAAGAAGAAAGATGAAGAGCTCGCCCTCCTCCGGACCAAAGATGATGAGATAGCCAAGCTCAAAGCTGAAATGGCTAAGATGAAGGCGTAGCACCAAACCGAACTGAAAAGGGCTGGCTAGGATTATACTGAAGAACGTGAGCGCCTCAAGCTCCAAAATGCTAAGGACCGTGAACTTCTTCAGGAAGCCGAGGTCAAACTTGAGTCGGCAAATGCTGAGCTCGAGCAACTTCGGAAGAGGCGTGAAGCTTGCACCAAGGAATTGACCCAGATTCATAGTCACATCTCACATAATTTCTTTTCCTTTATCCGCCTTATTTCTCCGGGTTACTTCATATGCTTTGTTTTCTCAACTTTGTCCTTTGCCTTGTTTCCTAGGCCACTTTCCGGAGGGTACTACTATTGCCAGTGCTGCTGTCGCCAATTTCCGCCGAGAAAGGGGTACTCCGGTTGCTCGTGAGGGTGAGAGCATTCCCTTTGACATGGAGGACCTGTTGGTCAGCCTGTCATCTCGCGTGGAAATCATCAAGAAGTACGGCAGGGACCTCCTCGATGTTGCATTCCGGGTCTTCAACGCCTTCTGGCCTGCCGATGATGCTCCGGAAAGAGTCACACAGCTCGCTGAAAGGCTTTCGGAAATCGAGAACCAGCTCGACCTCTGGCGAGAGTCCGCTGGACCTGCTGCAGCCGATACCATCCTTCACCACGTTTTGACATGGTATGAGAAGATAGATCTCAGCCTCCTCACATGCCTGCGCACCGGATCCAAATGGACAGATGACCCGGAGTGGGTAGCTCGGCGCCAGGCTTGCACCCACAGCCTCATCGAATATGCCCCCCTTCACGAATGGACTGAGGGTCCGAGCTTCCTGGAAGTCGCAGGCGAAGAGGACATTGAAAACGTTGAAGATGATTCGGGTGAAGATGAAGAGGACACTGCCTCGGATATCGAAGAGTGCGACGATGATGCCGAACTTCCTCCCACTGCTCCTTAAGAAAAAAACACTTGAAAATTTATGAGATCCCCGGTATGCCGGGTGGAATTGTATTCCAAACACATGTGATATTTTGCTAATGAGTACTTATGCCGGATTAAGTTGGGCGTAGTCTCCGAGTTTCTTTTTCTTGTTCGTTCAATCTTTTGGCTCGGATCGTGTCTACCTTGATTCGGTTTTACAACTTACGAATCCGAGCTTGAAAAATTGTCTTAACAATACTGGGAAACTTTTAGACTTAGCTCAAACTATATAACAATTGGAACATGAATACGGGGTTAGTTCGAAACATAAACGTCAGCTCAAATAAACTCTTTTCCTTAGTCGTTTTTCATGTGCTACGCAATTCCAAACTTGTTCTCTTGCTTGCCATGAAGCCAATTCTTGTTGGACAGCAGCAAGTCGAAGAGTTGGGTTTTTGGTGCTCACACACTACTAATCCGAGCTAAGTAGAATAACTTACTCCAGCTGACGCGCAGAAAATAACAAACATTATTAAGGCAGTCCCCGAGTTACTGCTCGAGGTGCCAACATTTCATTGATAAGCTCATTGCCGACATACATATCAACATATGAGATAACCCGGATACATTCACTTCTTAGCTAGGTGTAGAAAGGCCGAAGTAGAGCTATGTTCCATGGTCGCTTTGATTCCTCTCCGGACCTGTCCGCCTTGTTCTTTTCCTGTGGCTTTGCATCTATAAGATAGTAAGAATCATTGTGCAATGCTTTGCTCACGATGAACGACCCTTCCCATGAGAGGGATAATTTATGCATTCCAGTAGTACGTTGTACCAACCGGAGCACCAGATCGCCTTCCCGAAAGACTCGGGGGCACACTTTCCGGCTATGATAGCGTCGTAGATTTTGCTGATATATGGCGGATCTGGACAGTGCCAGTTCTCTCGCTTCTTCCAGCAGATCAACATCATTTTGCCGGGATGCTTGCACTTTGGCTTCTGTGTATTGGGTGACCCTAGGCAAATCATGCTCTATGCCGGCTGGTAATATAGCTTCTGCCCCATATACCAGAAAGAACGGCGTATAGCCTGTGGATCGATTTGGAGTTGTTCTTAAACTCCACAGTACCGCTGGTAGTTCTTCTATCCAGCACCCCGCTGATCTTTGCAGCGGCTCAATGAGCCAGGGTTTTATCCCGGATAATACTAATCCGTTGGATCTCTCCACTTGTCCGTTCGATGCGGGGTGGGCTACCGAAGCTACGTCAAGCCGGATCCTCTTATCCCGGTAGAAACGAGCAAATGCTCCTTCCGCAAAATTTGTGCCATTATCAGTTATGATACTGTGTGGATAACCATACCTCAAGATGATATCCTTGAGAAATGTTACGGCCATAGCTCCATCACATTTTCTTATTGGCTTTACCTCAATCCACTTCGTAAATTTGTCCACCATTACCAGAATATGAGTCATATTTCCCCTTGCTGGTTTGAACGGGCCAACCATATCCAAGCACCATACGGCAAATGGCCAAGTGATTGGGATGGTCTTGAGTTCCGACATTGGCATATGTGTCTTGGTAGCGTACCTCTGACAACCATTACATTTCCTCACCAGATCTTCTGCTTGCTCTAAGGCATTTGGCCAATAGAATCCGTGTCAGAAAGCTTTTGCTACCAAGGCTCGGAATGAGGCGTGATGCCCGCATTCCCCCTGATGTATATCTCGGATGATTTCAAGCCCTTCTTCCGGGCCAACACACTGCTGGAGGACATTGGTCACACTTCTTTTGTATAACTCGGAATTGATGATCGTGTAGGACTTTGCCCTCCTCTGTGTTTGCCTGGACAGCACCTCCTCAGTGGGTAATGTTCCATCCTTTAGGAATTGAAATATATGAAGTGCCCAAGCTGGTATTGGCCGCACAGGGAACACGTCCTCGTCTATCTCCATCTGATCCACCAGCATAACTTCAACTGGACCATGCTGAGCAGTCCCCGGGTCTTGCAAAGCAGTCCCCAGGTTTGCCGAAGCAGTCCCCGGGTTTTGCGCACCACTTCCCGTGTCAATGTCCATGGGCATAGCTCCGGATTCAGTTTCCTCCGGGACGTAGATTGACTCAGATTCTGGGGATGGCCCGATGGATGGTTTCTTGAGGTGCTCTAATGCTACACCCGGTGGAATTGCTTGTCTGGTTGACCCGAGCTTCGACAGCATGTCGGCAGCCTCATTTTCCACCCAGGGTACATGATGAAATTCGCATCCCTCAAAGTAGCCAGAAATTTTATGCACATGAAATCTGTATAGTGCCATGTTTGGATCAAGGGCGTCCCACACTCCGGACACTTGCTGCACCACCAAATCCGAGTCGCCAAAGCATATGATCCGACGTATACCAATTTCTTTTGCTACCTTGAGCCCATGCACAAGTGCTTCATACTCAACGACATTGTTTGATGCGGTGAAGTGGATCTGCAACACATATTTCAACTGGTCCTTCTTTGGCGATGTGAGTACAACTCCGACACCTAGCCCGGTTTTGGTCTTTGATCCGTCAAAGTGCATCCGCCAATAGTTCGGATCCGGAAGTGGTGGTTCGTACTACACCTCGGCCCAGTCCACAAAAAAGTCCGCCACCCCTTGAGATTTGATGGCTTCTCGTCTGTCATATTGCGGAGCATAAGGAGCTAGCTCAATTTCCCATTTTGCAATTCTGCCGCTTGCATCCTTGTTACTCATTATCTCGGATATAGGGGCCTCACATATGACCCGGATGGGGTGCTCCTCAAATTAGTGCTTCAGTTTCTTGGCGGCCATGTACACGCCATATGCCACTTTTTCATAATGTGGGTAGTTATGCTTTGAGGTTGACAACACTTCGCTCAAATAATACATCGGCCTTTGCACCGACTTACCTTCCTCATCGCGCTCCACCACTATCACTGCACTTACAACTCGGTTGGTTGCGGCTATATAGAGAAACATTGGCTCCTTTGATAGTGGTGAGGCTAGCACTGGTGCCGTGGCTAACATTTTCTTTAGGTGAGCAAAGGCTTCATCAGCCTGCGGTGTCCAAATGAACTTATCCGACTTTTTAATGAGTTGGTAAAGAGGCAAAGCCTTTTCTCCCAACCGACATACAAACCGACTTAACAAGGCCAGGCAACCTGTGAACTTCTGGACATCGTTAAGACACTTCGGCAGTTCCATTCGTTCGATGGCCCGGATTTTGGTTGGATTAACCTCGATACCTCGGCTGGAGACGAGAAAAGCGAGCAATTTTCTAGCCGGGACACCGAAGGTGCATTTTTCCGGGTTAAGTTTCATCCGGAACCTTCTTAGGTTTGCAAACGTTTGCCTGATATCATCAAGGAGCATTTTGCTTTCCTTGGTCTTTATAACCACATCATCCACGTACACCTGCACATTTTGACCTATTTGGTCGTGCAAACATTTTTGCATACACCTCTAGTACGTTGCCCCTACATTACGTAAACCAAACGGCATGGTGCGATAGCAATAAGCCCCATACGGGGTAATAAACGCAGTCTTTATTTGATCATCCGGATTCAGAGGTATCTGGTGGAAACCAGAATAGGCATCAATGAATGACAACAATTCACATCCAGCAGTTGAGTCTATGACCTGATCTATTCTTGGCAGCGGAAATGGGTCTTTTGGACACGCCTTGTTCAGGTTCGTGTAATCGATACACATACGCCAAACCACTGCCACGTTCGGGTCATCCTTATTCTTTTCCACCAGCACCAGATTAGACAGCCAATCCGGGTAGAGCACTTCCATGATAAATCCTGCAGCTAGCAACCGAGGTATCTCGTCCCCAATGACTTTCCTCCTATCTTCGGCGAAGCGGCGGAGAGGTTGCTTCACCGGCTTGGCTCTGGGTCTCACATTCAAAGAGTGCTCGGCCAACTCCCTCGGAACACCTTGCAAGTCCTGTGTGGACCAAGCAAAAATGTCCCGATTCTCACGGAAGAGGCTGACGAGCTCGCTTTCCTATTTATCACTTAGCCCGGCACCAATTGTTACGGTGCGCTCTGGGAACATGTCATCAACGGGAACCTTCTTGGTATCTCTCGTGGCTTGGAAAGAGACAGTTCCATGCGGGTTACTCAGCACCGGCATATACTGTTGTGCGGACTGAGCCAATGCCGCCACCTCTTGAATTTTCCTTTTTTCCTGCGCAATCACAAGTGACTCGGCTAAGTTTGATCCAGCCGACGCACACTCCATGGAACGTCGGAAGTCCCCAGCAATGGTAATCACTCCGTTTGGTCCGGGCAACTTCATCTTCAAGTAGATGATACGACAACTTGCCATAAACTTGTTCAGTGCTGGCCTTCCGAGCAGCGCATGGTACGCGCTTTCTAAGTTCACCACTTCGAACTCCAGATTTTTGGTTCGGAAATTATCCCTCATGCCGAACAAGACGTCGACCCGGACCTTGCCTATGGTCTCGCAAGAAATGCCGGGCACAATGCCATGGAAAGTTGTCCTCGTGGCCTGGAGCATGTTCTTCGAGATACCCAACTTGCGCATTGTGTCCACATACATGATATTTATGCTACTGCCGTTGTCGATCAGTACCTTTGAGAACCTTACGTTAATGCTAGGTCCAATGAACGTAGGATCCAGCACCAACGCATACGAACCAGGGCTCGGCATGAGCTTGGGATGATCCCTAATGCTCCAGGTGATTTCCTGATCGGACCAAGGCATGTACCTCGTCACTGCAGGCATTACTGCATTCACCTCCATATGCCTACGCTGCAAGCTTTTTCTATCAGTTTCTTCTGTGGTGAATACACAGTAGCTTTGGTGATGCTCCCTGTACTCGTTTCTCCCATCATTTCTGGGGTGCCTCTGATCCGGCTGATGCTGATTTTCTACCTGATGCACTTCATCCCTTCTTTCATTGTTATCATACCTCGGTGGAGGGGGAGGCAACATTAGCTGTTGTGTGTTCGCTCCGGAGAGCAATTGCTGCCAGGGTAACTCCTGCCGAGGCTGATCATTCCGGGGTGCCTGAGCATTCCCCGAACCACCTTGTTTAATCTTGCGCATCCACTCGCATTGCCTCGTCGTATCACCCGCTGGGTTGTTCGGATTTGGCATGTGAAACTTACACGGCTGGTCCAACATCAACTCGTAAGTATACCACGGACGGTCTTTCCTTTCTTGCCACTGCTTCTTTTGCTCCGGCGTCCAAGTTTTCTTGCCATCGTTCCTTGGAGTCCATTGACCTCCAGTTTTCTGGCGCTGGCTACCCCCTGCTCCGGGTTGATCTTGATTCACAGCTGCAACTTGATGCGAACCGTACCTGTGGTCCGGTCTATCATCTCTCCTTTTTCCTCTGTAATCATTCCTCTAGGATGATCCGGATCCATCTCTCTGATAGTACTCATCGTTTGACTCGTTGGACGCGAGCCTTGGTTGGGTCGGGTCACCCAACGCATACGAATCTGCAATTCGGATCATTTCTGCCAACGTAGCCGGCATTTTCCGTTGCAACTTCATCCACAACTCGCGTCCATATCTGCACCCCTGTGCAAACCATGCTATGGCCTGTGATTCTATCACGCCCTCGCATGAGTTTCTCACGGTACACCACCGGGTCAAAAACTCCCGGTCTGTCTCATTGGGTCTTTGCTTGCACATAGCTAGGGTCTGTGGCCTATTTGGCCTTTGATACGTACTCGAAAAATTGCTGATGAACATCTCCTCGAAATCTATCCAGCAGTTGATGCTTCCTGGTGGCAAATTGTTTAACCACACCCTTGCCGGGCCTTCCAACATCTGGGGTACATACCGTACAACCCATCTCAGGTTGCCTGTGGCAATTTTTACAGCCGTAGCATAGTTTATCAGTCAATCCTCTGGCTTGGTACTACCGTCATAGGTCTTGGTGCCCCTGGGCAGCTGAAAGTTTGGTACTGGTGGCTCTTTCATGATCCGGGGTCCAAAACATGCTGGACCCGGTGGACCTTGACATTCAATCTGTTTCGACCTATATAGTCGATCCAGTTTCAACCTTGCATCGTTCGGCATCAATCCCTACTTCCCAATCTTGACCCTATCACATGATAGTCCGGTCTGGGATACCCTGCATTTTCCATCTCCGAATCACCATCATTGTACCGGTTTTGCTCTCGTGGCGCACCTTTCTGTTGCATACCTCGGCCGGCACTATGCTCTTGCCTTGGCATGTTCCGCTGCTGCGGTTGTCTTGCTCCGGCTGAGTTTTGCTGCCCGGCATTGCCGTTGACAACGTTCCTTTGACCGGCATTGCCTTGGTCACGCTTACCTCGGCCAGCTTCGCCTCGGCTCACACTCCGTCGATCATCATTTTTCTGCGCTTCTTTTTCTTTCCCTACCCGTGTCGGGTCATACGGGACAATCTGTTTGTTCCGTCTAGCCGAGGTTACCACCTCCTCTCTCCTTTGACCACCATGAGGGGACGATGCGGCTCCAACGGATTTCTCCGGGTTACCCATCGCTGAATGGACGATCTTGGAGGCCCTAGCTCTCTCCGGGTTTGCCCTGAGTAGTTCCTCGTTTTGCCTATTTGCAATCCGAACCAGCTCGTTAACCCGATCTTGCTGCCTTTGTCGGGCTTCACCCGCCAGTCCCTCTAACTCGGATGCAGCTGCATCCGCCGCTCTGAGATTCTTGGCCGGGGTACTATACCTCGGCAGCCCCACGGACAAACAGTTTTCTAATTCCTCGATTCCAGCATCACCTTCTCTGTTCATCTCGCTCATCAGATTTCTCCCTTTGACTTTTACATTATCAACCTTGTTCGCCTTAGCATACTCACGCAGCGTCATGTTCAAGTACTGCTGGGCCGCGGCTATTTTCTTTGCGCCCTCTAGTATTTTCTGCCTAGTTTCTTCTAGCTCGGCCTGTGCATGAGCCGGATCTACCGCTGCTACTACAGGGTTTGCCAAGCTATCCATTACCTCTCTCAACACGTTTTCCGGCGTCTCTAGCGGAGGACCTCTACCTTTCCTTGGTGCCTTGGGCGTCACCTCCGGATCTGGCGCTGGATCTTTGCTCGCACCCGCACCTGGCGCTGTCATCATTACCTCTGCATGGTCCAGGGAACGAGCGTACGCTCCCCGCGAGCCACGGTGAGGGGCGGTTCGTCCACTTCGACGACGTGGCGCGTATGAACGCTAGGCACGTCCATCGCAACGTAGACCTTGTGCGTGCCGAGCTTGACGAAGATGCCGTTGCGCGGGAGAGGGCGTGTGCCGAAGCAGCCTGTGTTGTCGCTGACGAAGTCCCACGCTCCAAAGCGCTGAACAAGCCCGGAGACGATGCGCTCGCCGGTGGCGATGAAGTTTCCCGTACAGATTTTGACCCCTGCTAGCGCCGCTAGCCCCACGGTGGGCACCAACTGTGGTGGTGGTGTCACGGCAGATGCCATGTATAGGCTAAAGGTGGGGACTAATACACGCTAGGGGAATCCAGGGAGGGACAGTGAAGTGATTCTCCACACAAGAGCTTGTATTGATTTACTTCCAAGGTTACAAGTGCTCCTAGAGCTGTATTGGCGAGAGGAGGAAGAAGGAGCTCTCTTACTCTCACCCACAGATCTCACCTGAAACCCTAGACCACAACAGAATCATAGAGAGACCAACCAACCAACCCCTTCTACAGAAGCCCTAGCCCCCCTTTTATAGGGGAGGCTCGGTTTCTTCCTAGGGCATACGTGGAGGCATATTCCTAAGAATATGCCTCCTCCCAAAGTGGTAAGCCGACCGGGGTGCTTTTTCCCCCGCGTCACACATTCTTTAGCTACGTGAGCCTCTGACGGTGCCCTCGTCAGCTGACACGGGCGTCGTCACGCTTGTCGGCCACGCCCCGGTGGTCCTGTCCTTGCTCGCTTCGCTCAGGCAGTGCGTATCGGGGCTCCTTTTGACTAGCGAGATTCCTTCCTTCTCCTAGAAGCTTGCTGTGACCCGGATGATGGTTCATCCGGCCAGACCCTTTCTTGCATACAGGTAAAACATACACTTCCGACTTACTGCTTAAGTCGGATGAGACCTAGTTAGGCCAACGCCCCTAGGTCCGGATTACCCCGTGATTCGGCCTGCCTTGAGGTGACCCGGCCAGCATCCGCTTTGGCCTTGTCGAACCTCGGCTAACTCGGCCTTTATAGCATGGCGTGACCCTACCCGGGGGTATCCCCCCAACACTGGGCCTTCTGGTCAGCAATGGCACGGTTCTGGTTGGCTAACTCTCTAGCATTGTCCAGTTCCTGCTGTCTGCCATGAAGCAGGAAGTCAAGATTCTCCACTTGACGGGGGGTGACTTGGCATCTCCATTGGCATTCCCATGAAGTCACGTCTTGCATAGTGGGAAAAACGAGTTCCTTGGATCTTGTTGACGTTGAGGGCAGATAAACGTTGGAGAGCTTCATGCATTCCCCTGGATAATCCATCTAGCCAGTTGTTCTCTCTCACGGAGAACTGAATTCTCCCAGAAGTTGGTGCTTCAACGCTTCCTCTAAGATCTGCGGTGACTAGCCACTATAGGTCTCCTCCTGGGGGTCCTGGAAGTTGAGCTCCAAGAAACTCTGGATGTGGGCGTCCTAGTAACTCTGACAGTGAGTCCAGATCCCTCTCGAAGATCAGCTGACCTCTGTTTCCCAACTAGTAAAACTTGCTGAACTGAGTCTCCATCTACAAGAACTAAGGATGAGGAAGTTAGTGAAGTTATCAGGTGTGTCAATTTTTAAGTAGTAGTGTAAGAATTTTGAGGAACATGAATTGTTGAGAAAGAAAGAATTCACAAGGCTAAGAGAGGAGATAGTTTTTCATAAATACTCACTTTGGTTTTGAAACTAAATTTTTGTTTGAACGTCCATTCTAACTAGGGTCTCCTATGGTCAGGATGGCTCCGATACCAACTTGTCAACACCCGGATTTTAAATCCCAGATCCCTGTTATGCCATACCTCACAATCCCAGGATTACCATTTTTGCGAGACATAACAGATTGGATATCACAGTACATCATCCATTACAAACCATACATAAGGTCTTACACAAATAAGGATCTCATGATCCAGTCTTAATACAACAAGCAGCGGAAATAAAAGATAAGCGTAGCGGTGGGGTCCATCTTCAGGGGCACAGGCAATGCTGACGAAGGAAGATAGTCCTAGTTATCATAGCCGTCCTGCTGGCCATCATCTTGATAGTCTCCTTCATAGTCTGGCCATGATAATAGCCAGGGACAAAAGCCATGAGTACTCTTTAAGTACTCGCAAACTACCACTAACAAGTATTATAGTTCTAAGTTAAAGTGCTAAATCTAAGTTTAACTATAGAGTTAAGTTTGAAACCTAAGCTGAGTTCTGAAGCAAAGAAAGATAAAGTAAAATTCTAGAATCACTTAAGTTGGGAAGCTATTGTCATAAACACAACCCTGTTGTGGTCAAGTCAAGATTCATCATTCATTGCAAGTTATTTGGAAAACATCTAACAACGAAACAGTATGGCCATTCCAACTGTCCATAACCGTGGACGCGGCTATTCGAATAGTTTGACACTCTGCAGAGGTGGTACACTTCCACCACAAGATTCGATACATCTGTCAGGGATAACCCTGAATCATCATACTTAGTAAGCATATAATCAAACATAACCTTCCCTTTACACACCCTAGTATAAGCACCTCTCCTATGAGCATGGCCTCCCAACCATGACCATCTGTCATCTTGGGCACTGCATAGGTGGACATCATGAGAGGTAGCCTCCGCTCAAACCTCTCCCGTGAGGGAACTAATACTAATGCATATAAATTTCTAGCTAAGCCTTACCCAATTCAGGTAGTGTGGTTGTACGGTAAATTTGGAATGGTATCGCATCCGAATCTAACCATCAGTTTTATAAAAGGGTTAAGGCTCATGCCTCAACATTTTCATCATCATCAACCATTTGTGTTTCTCAACACATGTCAAAACATCTCAATAGAATGACTCATCATTCCAAGGTTTTCATAATTCATTTTCACCAAGTGTTCCCATCTAAAGTGACTCAAGTTTTTGATCTACTCTAAACTACTAAGTTAAGAGTGTTCACTAAGATTGAAAAGATGGGTTCAATCTCATGCCATAGAATGACATCTAAAGGTTTCTAAATAGGTCAAGTTTTATACTTTTTATGCTACCTTAAAAACAAGTAAAGAACTTTGTGTAAACTAAGGGAGGTAAAACCTGTAAATAAGACTTGGGGTACTAATAGTCAAAGGGGTGTGATCAAAGCATGCCTAAGGCATCTTTGCTAAACCATCTAGCTTGATCCTAGCTTGCTAAGCACTAAACTTGCAAGTGTTAGCTTGCATTGTTAATGGTGGCTTGCACTTGGATGGTGCTAGCTTGCTAATAGTAGCTTGCCTTGGGTAGTGCAGTGGTTGAAGTTTTCTTCTTCTTCTTCTTGGTAGAACTCCTCCTCGAAAGCTTGGTCGGTACTATAGTCTATAAATACATATGGAGTATACAATCACCAAACAATACTTAACTAGGCTAAATAGCATTCTAAGACACACATTTGATGATCTATACTTATCACAAGCATCACAAGTTTAATTCAATAGTTTCATCCTTTTAAATTTAGAAAAGTAATTTCTACTCATTGAAAAATTAACTAAGATTTAATATTCACCACTTAAAATATGGGATCATATTGACACATGTCATCACCACATATTCTAACATGTGGGAATGAGATTTAAAGGTTGGATCAATATTACTTTGGTTTCAGTTTATTATTTAATGATTTGAAGTGACTAGAAAGGCCTATATAGCATTATTTTGGTACTAGTCCAAAGTCACTGCATGTAAACCTTAATATTATTACATATTCAGATAGGTATGGTGAAATGTGATTTTTGAGAGTTGGAATCAACTCCAAACCTATCTTAGTTGATTTTATAAAAATGTTGCAAGTTGCAAAAGCTTCGGTTTTGTTATTTTTACTAGGAGAGATCTATAACTCTAATTGGATTACACCCAACGGGCTTGGATAGACCATTTCAGTACCTTTCAGGCAAAATTGGTTTTATGCAATTTGGATTTGTAAAACTCCTAGAATGGAATTTTAAACTAGTGGACAGAAACTAGATTCAACTTAAAAAGGAAAAATCCAATTTTGAACGGTTGGGCTAGCGCGGGTAAGAACATGGGCCGGCCCAGTGGCGCTCCGCGGCGCGGGGCTCAGCTGATAGGGGGTCCCGCTGGTCACCGGCAAGTGAAACGGTACGCGCGCTGTGGGCCGTAGGATTAGAAGTGGGATCTACGGTTGAGAGTCGTCATCGACGACGAACAGGTCACCGGCGAGAGTTTGCCGTAGCGGCTCGGTGGGGGTCTACCGGAGATGTACCAGGGCTCTAGCGACGACGGCGAGGCGGGCAAATGAACTGGAAGAGGACGACAAGGCGAGGCGCGGTTGCGGCGGTGCTTGGGGTGCCCTAAATCGCAGGCGCCCTTCTCCTCCTGCTGTGGCGGCTCTGGCTCCAATTCCGGCGAGGCAGAGCTCGAGCGGCGTTGGCAAGAGGTGGGTGAGGTTCAGTGAGAGGTGGGGAGTGTGGGAGTATGGAGAATGGTGCTGGGGAGGCCGGCTTATATAGGCCTGACAGTGAGACCGAACGGCGTGAGCAGGCGACTCCGGCGAGGGCAGCATAGGGGGCTAGCAGCGTGGCTCGTGGTAGGGACGGTGGCCTGTCCTAGCGGTGCGCTGAGGCTTAAATGCGCGGCAGGGCGAGCTCTGTGCTGGTCGGGCGCATCACGTGCTCTGGGCGGCAGAGGCGGCGGGTTCGACAGCGAGCGTTGGGCGGCCAGCGGGGGTGTATGGGGTGTTCCCTAGGTCATGGCAGAGCGATAGGCGCGGGCTGCGGCCGAGGGGTGGCTTGTGCACGCGAGGATATGGCGTGTTTTGCGGTCGGCGTCGGCATGGTCGACCAGCTCCGGGCGTGGCGGTTCCTGGCCGTTTTGCTCTCTGTCTCTCGGCTGGGGCTGGTTGGACGGTGGCAATGGACCACAGGCAAGCGTGTAGACATGGCGAGAGAGAGGGAGGCGGTGTTCTGCTGCGAGTGCATGGTCGGCTGGCGTGGGGTGGCTCAGCATGGCCTTGTAGTGTATCTAGGAGGTAGAGTAGGTGTTGGTGTTGGTTTGGTTAGGCTTGAGGGAGACAAGGGTGATCAAAGCACTCCAATTTGCTAGACAATATCAAGCCTAAAACAGTAATAGTTAGGCCACTTTGATCTTGCCCACCACGTGTTTGATGGAATGGCCGAAAGAGAAAACCTTTTGAATTTTGAGTTCAAAATTTTTGGGTGTTCTCCACTAGTGCTAGGTAGACTCTGGTTGCAAGGGTTTTGAAAGTGGCGCTCAAATAGATGGTTTTTGAAATAGGGGTGATCTATGCATATACATTGAATTCAATTTTCACATGCCATTTAAAATAAGAAAAATAATGTTTTTAGCGGATCAAAAGGTGGGCCTTGGTACCTCATTATGTGTACTAGCAAGGGGTGCAAAGATCATGAATTGTTTCTGTTAAGAAATGAGTGCTAGGAACACTCAAAGTAGTGTAGTGGATTAAAATGGCCAAAATGACCATTCTTCCCTTTTAATTGTTTTTTATTTGATTTTCTTTGGGAAAAGTTTGGGAATGATGTAGATGATGTTTAAATCACCTATGAAACATTTTACAAGCAATGGATCACAGAACCATGGCAATTTAAATCAATTCCTAATTTAAATGCACATACACATGAATGCCTTTATTTTTAAATTGAAAAAGTTTTTGGTAACCCCAATTTTTATGATGTGGATCTTGATAAGCTTGCATTGAAGTTTTTTGGGATGTTACAGGAAGTGACAGAAATCTCTAAGGTACTAGATGTGTTGTTGCTACTAGGGAGAAAACAACAATTCTTTGTTCATAGAATAATCGTATTGTTTACTTTACACGGAATTCATAATGCAATTATCCGTTGCTTGCAACTTAATACTGGAGGGGGTTCAGATGATAACCTAAAGGTGGATTATTAGTCATAGATGCAGTTGGATGGCGGCTATGTATAATGTTGTAATGCCGAATCAAGTCTCAAATGAGTCAAGATGATTAGTATATGCATATTGCTTTCTCGATGTTTATCAATTGCCCCGCTGTAATTTGTTCACCCAACATGTTATTTATCTTAAGGAGAGCCACCACTAGTGAACTATGGACCCCGGTCCTTTCTTTTACAATCAATTGTTTACTGCTTTGTCTTTACTTTCTGCAAACTATTACTTTCTTCCACTCGATAAGTTTAATCCTTTGTTTTCAGCAAAACCGGTGAGATTGACAACCTCATCGCAAGTTGGGGGCAAAGTTCTGTGGTTGTGTTGTGCAGGTCTCCACGTTGCTCCTGGCACCGGTAGTGCGCCCTGACAAAGTCCAGCTAGCAACACCTTTGAGGTGTTTCCTTGCTCCTATTGGTTCGATTAAACCTTGGTTTCATAACTGAGGGAAAACTTCCTGCTGTGCTCATCATACCTTCCTCTTGGGGTTCCCCAACGGGATCGATATATTTTGGGCTTAGCAAGCTCCCTCTCTCGCTTTTCATCGTCATGGAGAAGAGGAAACTTTCCTCTCGGCCTCCTCCTAATGGTGAAACCTACAGTCGATCTTGACCTCCCCAACACCTCAACTAACCTCTATAGCCGTCCTCTAGCCTCCTTGCAACCCCCCACAAAAACCCTATCTCTGTAGTGACAGCGAGAGGAAAGTCTCCCCTCCTCGGTTGTCCTCAAGATCTTGAAGAACAGCTCATCTCCTTGCCTCCCTTCTTTCTCGGTATGCATGTATGCCCTCTACGAGCATCTACATAGCTAACCTAACCTTCCCCTCCAACCTGCAAGCGCCAGAGAAGGTGCTCCCGCGAACTCCCGAGTGCCCTCCATAGCCGTCGTCGTGCAAGGCTCATTCCCAAAGAAAAACCCTCGCTGCCGCCCCTCTACGAGCTCGTCGTTGATCACCGCATCGCTCTGCATCCTCGGTGCAGCCTTCTCTCAGCCTGGTGAGCTCCCCCGCTGCCTCTTTTCCCTCCGCTAGGGTTACTTCCCACAGCCGCCGTCGGGAGGTGGACAACGGTCGTCGACCGTCCGATCCCCTTCTAATCCTGCGGCGCAAAGGAGCCCATGCCCCTTCGCTAGTTTACTAAGGCTGCAGTCGGGCCCCATGCCCTCGTTCAAATTCCCCGACTCCCGCGCACGAATCCGCTCGCTAGGCCAAAATAAACGTTGTGTGGCCCATCTTCCTCAGGAAACCAACCCACCCCCACTTCCTTTTAATCATTTAACACCAGATCTACAGATTTCATGTTTGGATCAAATTTGTTTGAAGATTGAAACCTAACCCAATTGACCAGATCTAAAGTTCTTAGGGTTTCTAGAAGTTTTCTTAATAATGCAACACTTGTACTTTTCTGAAATTAATTTCCATAATTTACTAGAAATAAATATAATAAAATGTTTCTCTTTCCTTAAATGAATTACCCAGTGATCTATACATGTCCAAATGGTATGAAACAAAGTTCCCCTGAAAGGACTTTTCTATACCTACAAGTTATCCATTATCTCTTGTCAAGGTGAACTATGGTTTTACCATAGTAAATATAACAAAAAACAGAGCATATATACCTTTAGGATTTTCTCTAGGCCAAACCCTGATGTGAAATGACCCAATTCCAACTCCCCGAGCACACGAACATCAATATCTTACAAACCCCAGAAGCCCAAAATTTATCAAGACTTGGTTTGTTTATTGTGAATTAAGGCTTTTTTGTGGAGGGCTAATTCACTAATAAATTCACCCCAAGAGTTCTATAGATCCTAATTTAGTGATTAGCATTTCTGCAGGAAGGTATTTCATATTCTTAACAGGTGCCCTTAGATTCATATCAAAATCTTCTGTAGATTTTATCTGGTGAAAAAGACAAAATAGCTCTAGAAAAAAATTTGGGAATTTCCTGAGGGTAATCTGGTAAAAAAATTGAAGTGAGTCCATGTCCCCTTGAACCATACCATCAATCCCTACCTATACGTAAGAGGAAATAAGTTTTGGAACCATAGATCATTTCTGGTGAATTATTTCCTAAAACTAGAGCTTTTATCACTAGAAAATGCATAGTAAATCAAAGGAAATTGATAAAATAGTGAAACCACTTTTGTTGGGTTCATATTATCAGTACCTATCTTATGGTATCATTTTTATACTATGGTATCATATAGAACCTGGACCTTAGATTAAAACCCCTCAATTAAGTAATTTTTGGCCTCCAAATCATTAAAGAAAACCCACAAATGCTTTTCAAGTATTTCCACTTGCTTTGAATCCAACTAATCAAAACCTACTGAATTGTAAGCTTGTTTTGTTCATTGCTTGTTGTATGTATTACTACTTGTATGCTTGTTATGAATGTGGTATTGTTTGTTTGCATGTATGCTCAATGACATCGATAGTTGCGATTGTGGTGACATCGAGAAGAAGGGAGCGTTTTATGGTTATTATTGGTTTTCTCGTTATCTAAAGAAGAAGTGCAACGACATATTGCCATATTGCTGATCATAGGGAAGCCACCTTTTTGCTCATAAGCCTTGTCCTACTGTTTTACTTATGCATGTTTTACCTACCGGTTTATGAAGAATTGCATTGTTTTACTATATAATGTTTAATACCTGGTAGTTGCTTGGCTCCTCCAGCCAATACCATTTGTACTAATAAGTACAACCCATTCGATGATACCTACTTGCCCCTAGTATGGTAGATGGTGTAGAACACCATACCCCTTTGGAGACCCGCTTTAGCCGAACTAAAACTAGAGGATGGGAAGACCTTCGGAAAGTTCACAAAATATTTTATGATAAAGCCTTGGTGAGGTTTGACCTGCCAAGATGAGTTTGAGAAAGGAAAGATGTCTTGATTTACAAGATGCTGAAAGAAAGAGGAGGAAAAATGTTTACAAAAATGCACCCAGTTCTTTGCAGCTTTAGCTATAACAACTTAAATCGTGCAACCACATTACTCTGGAATGGGATAGGGCTAGACTTGAAGTTTGCTACTCTGGTGTGGGAATTCTCATAACTTCTTATAAGGGATCATCTCCCTCTAATTTTGAGCTTGCCTTTACAGAAAGGGTCAACTGTTAGACAAACACTTGGAGGAAGCAGGATCACCCAAGTGAGTGACCGGGCAATACTATGAGCCTCTCATTGAAAGTGCCCACTCTCGAGGAATCGGAATGCGCTCCGGTTGGTCCGTCGATCCTCGACGTCCTGGTGTTGAGAGGAACAACTCATAGGGTAGGGCCTATGCTAGAGTGGCATCCGGAGAGTCTTGATCGGTTACTCGACCCACGATCAGTGAGGATCAGGGTAGGGTACTCGGTTGGTGTGGGTAAAGTGTACATCCTCTGCACAGTGTAAATCTGTTCGAATAGCCGTGTCTGTGGTTATGGATGGGTTGGACAAACTAATGTAGAGCGGTGCTGGTGTTGCTTCCAAAAAGGATTTCGGAAAATCAAAGGCTTTGGAAATGTATTGACCATGGGATGGTCGGAAAGGAAGGAAAAGAGGTTGGTCATGGGATGACCGGAAGGAAGGAACATATGGGTGACCCAATCCTAGTGTTTTCCCAAAACTTTTCAGGAAGGATTCCAAAATGTTTTACAAAAGTTTTCAACAAAGATATGTAGATGCTACATCTACAAGAGAAACTATTTTAGAAAAGAACCTCTCCTGGAGCACTCCTACCACCACAACCATATTTCATATCATCTTGTTATTATTATTCTCCTAAGGTGGTTTGTGAGTACATTCAAAGTACTCACTAGCATTGTCCTTGGCTATTAACTTGGTCAGATTTGAGAAGTACATCAAGAAGAAGGTGGTGATGGTGGCTATGCAAGCTAGGACGTTCTCTCAGTCAGTTGCCTGTCGGTTAAGGTGTGGCTCGAGTGCTACGCTTGATGAAGTTCCGCTGCTGTTGATCGATGTAGCCATAATGGCAAATGAGGTATGAAATGTATCCTCTTAAGTAATGGATATTTACTTTGATTCTTGTCGGTTATGTGCCACAATTAACTGATCACGGGATCGTGGTGTATGCATAACAGGATTCTCGAGGAATTAATCTGGGGGCCCCACATTATATTTGTGTAATAATGAGGTTGTACTCCAGCTCTGTGTGAGCTTTGAAACACTCGTTTTGGGCTTGTTCCAACACTTTGCTTTTCCTTTTTCTTTTCCTTTCTTTCATTTGTTTGTTTTATTTTCTTAGTATCTTTCTTGGTCACAAGCCTTTTCTATTCTTTAATCCCCATCCTCAAAAATACAAAAGGTTTTTTCCTTTTTCATAAGAGTAGATTTTACTATTGCCTCTTTGCTCCAATATTATTATGAGGGTGATTTGATTTGAGCTTTGAAGGAACACATCCCCATAAGGAAGAGAATTATGAAGTCACTCATGAGAGGTATGTCCTATGTCTCCCACTTTAGAAGCTTGAAATGTTTATCCTAGTTTGTTGATTTGACAAGATGGTATGCTAGTGGGAGTAATTCAAAATAGTTAGAGTAAAGCTTTTTATTTGTATGAGTAATTAGTTGTGGAAGATTTTTCTCTAGTTCTTGTAGTTAACCGAGTCTTACCATGGAAATAATATTGCAAAACAAGTACAACAATAAAACTTCTCCAATTTTTAACTTGTATGTTGAGTGATTGTCTTAAGAGTTTACCTTTTAAGATACTTAACCCCATAGATATATTGATAGACTTCATGGAACTCTTGAAAGGAGTTGTGTGATTGAATTGAAGTCTAGTGGTAATTGTGATTCATGCCAAAGCTAAAACATTGTGGATCAAAATTTGATATTGTTTAAGTTCATATATATATTTTTGTTGCACACCTTTGGATGCCAACAACTCCACTAGCTACAAATTATCAATGATACAACCCCTGATTTTGGCTATGAGTTGACGACATGGGTAACACTTGTTAACACAATGGGAAAGGTATTGGTACTCTTGAAGGTTGTGCAAACCGTTGCTTAAAGAGATCACTCAATGATTCTTGTCAGAGATTATCTTTGAAAAATAAAGACTCACACAAAACAGTCTTTGGCATGGGCTCGTTACTACTCTATGACTTTTCTTCAAAGACAAAGAATGGAACAATAGTGTTTGATAGTATTGATCTATTGATGTGGGCATCAATAAGACACTTCACTTTTATTCTACTTAGGACATGATCTCTCATACTTAATTCTGCTATTATGAAATATTCTAGTGTTCCTTGGAAAGATGAGAGTTAACAAGGGGTACGAATGATTGTTACACTTCTAGTTGTTTATACTTATATCAAACTCCATTTTGACTCTTTTGAGTTAAAAAACCTTGTATAGTACTCTTGGTACTTCTCCAACTTTTATGAGCTTTTAAAATGGAAGAAGTGTTGGATGCATACGATTACCAACCATAAGTGAAATAATCTTCTCGTTATTTCAGTTTACATGCTTAGTTCTTAATGGTTTTGTTTGTTTCTTACTCAAGGACGATCAAGGTTTGAACTTTGGGGAAGTTGATGTATGTGAAAGTAGCTATCTTTCACCATGTTTAAATCACATTTTTAGTCAAACAATTGACCAAGAATCTCTCTAGCCTTGCTACTAATGATTAATTATTAGAAAGATTTGCAATCCTTTGTCTTGACTTATGTTGTGCGGGAAATCACACTTTTAAGGCGAAATCAAGAGCATTTACTGATGATTATGATGTTTCCTACTCAACCAAGTTAACTGGGGTTGAAAACAAGCCTCCAGAAGGTTCAACGACTTGTAGTACGGGCAAGGCCCTCCCATACCATCTGCCTATACCATGTGGCAGCGACTCATTTAGGTCAAACGCATCAAATTTTGTGAAGGCGCCTATATATTTCAAGACTCCAAGCGTTGCGCAGCGAGCCTCCTTTCTCAGATTGCATTAGAACACCACCAAAGGTGATCCACCACCATAGTTCATCCTCTCCACCTTCCATCCACTCCATATCCATAGCCATCATATTGTACTTGAGATGTCCTTGTGAATTGGCGACCATTGTAATAATATTTGATTTCAATCTAAGTATTGCACAATGTTTTCTATCCTTGATCTTCTTATTATGAGTGAGTATTCCTCACGAGCTATGGGTTGGGGTGAAGCCTCACAGTGATTTTGCGCATCTAATTCATGGGAGTATTGTGTGGTGATTGAATAGAGATTTGTATATTTGTAGTTTTGCCTACTTGTAGGTACCCAAGATCCCAATAATTGGTAAAGACTTGAGGTGAGATGAGTGGTGAACATCAATTTCACGTGAAACCTAGTAACAACATGGGGAGTATGGGCTTTGTTTAAGGATCCCCTTGGGAGTAATAGCAACATCACTTCTTAATTCTTTGATCTGTATTTTATTTCATAATTGTTATAGCCCGGTGCTTTGTGGTATAGCGATTGGATTAAAATACTATGCCTATGCATGTGGCTCTCAGGGGCTTTAGTATATTTGGATGTGTTGCCCTGAAAATTATCTTTATTAAATCATTTCACATGAATATGTGTATTATTATCTTTATCCCATATGATGTGCAACTGTAGGTGAATCTTCAACCCTGGCATATTTCCATCCATTATAACAACCAACGACTCAAAGTAAACTAGAAAGGTCCGGTAAATGTAAGGTAAAACAAACAAACAAACAAGTATTGTAGATGTGCCCCATTTATTTTCCATTTAGCATTGTCTCCCAAGTTTCGATTAAACCTAGGGCTACTAGGGAAAATCTACTATATTGCATCCATAAAACTAGATTGAAGGTATTAATACTTTTTCTGATGTCGTTGCCAGGGAAGCAACACGCTATCCTAGTGAGGTCACTAGAGACCTTGTCTTTAGTTTTATTTTTGTTTTTAGTTTAGTTCTTGTTATCAGATTACTTTTTTATCTATTGAAAACCAAAAAAATAGTTACTTATTTAATTGCTTATCTTATTCCAAAAATACCAAAAAGAAAAGAGCCATGGCTCAGAAGAAACTTGGGGAGTATGCTACTCCCAATGATGATTTTATTCGTGCACCTATTACTCAGGCCACTATTGATCGGAAACTTATGAATTAAGCTTAACTTGTTGAGTTTGGTTCAACATAATCTTTTTGGAGGCTCATCTGCTGAGGACTCAGGTTTGCACCTTAACACATTTATTGAAATTTGTGACATGATGCGTATTAAAAATGTTGACCCCAATGCAGAAAATTACGTTTATTCCCTTTCTCTTTAAGAGGGAAAGCTAAGGACTGGTTGCTAGCATTTCATAAAGGAACTATTACATCTTGGTAGGAATGCACTAATCGTTTTATGACTAAATTTTTCCCTCCAACTAACACTATGCAGCTAAGATCCAACATAACAAGTTTTAGACAAGAAAAACCCGAGCCACTATAGCTTCCTTTGGAAAGAATAAAAGAAGCCGTAATGAATTTTCCTAGTCATGAGATGGAAGAATAGTTTATATTACATTTTTATAATGCTCTTAACCCTATGTTTAAGTCTATGCTAGATACCGCAGTTGGAGGCACCTTCATGGGGAAGCAAGTGAATGTTGCAAAACAACAACCATGCCCAATGGAATGTAGAGAGAGCCTATTCTAAAAGGGTGAATTAAATCACCAAGGAGCATAATGAAGAGCTTAATACAAAGGTAGATGAGTTACTTAATATTGTGAAGGGTAAGAAAGATACCCAAATTATTTCTATCACTACCGATGCTAATGAAGTAAATTTTATAGTGTGTAATCTATATAACCCTGCATGGAAGAGTCAAAACTTTGGTGCGAATTTTCAAAAACAATATTCTAATCCTGCAGGTGCTCCACATAATAATAATTATAATAATCATTCTGGAGCAAATCATGGCAACCTACCATTTGAAAATAATATTAGAACATTGATGCAAGATCAAACGGAACAAGATAATATGCTTATTAAAATCACGGAGAATCATGATAATAGTATTTGTAAATTATCTAACCATGCCAATTGCAATTAGAAATGATATGCATGATCTATTGGAAAGAACCAATATAGTGGAGGCACAATTGGGCAAGATAGACGAGAGTCAAACTCTCATACTTGTAAGATCCGCTACAAAGCCCGAGACAAACCTGGTGGAAGACCTCAAGATGATGAGGGACGAAGGGAAAGATGAGAAGCTTTAAGAGCTAGACTATAGCACAATGCGCCATCACCAGATTATACCGTGGAAGATGTTTTAAAGATGATCACAGTGAAGAATCCCGGTAATGAACAAGGTAACGATGCCACATGGCAACAATCTAATAAATAACTAGCATCTAAAGTTCGTGAGCTGGAGATGGAATATAAGAAGCTAGCTGATAAACTTCCAACTAAGCTAGATGATATTTTTGAGCCCACTATCAAAATTAAAATAGGAGTTAATGAGATAGTTATACTTTGTGATCTTGGAGAAAGCGTTTCAACAATTTCTAAGAGTTTATTTAATAAACTAAATCTTGAGCCATTTTCAAACATTGAAATGAGACAACATCTGGTTGATTCAACTTATAAACAATTTGTTGGGATTAAAGGAAATATAGTTGTTGAAATTAAAGTATGTCATGCTCTTATTGATATTGTTATAGTAGACATGCCTGAAGATCCCATAGCACCTATGATTATAGGTAGGCCATTCCTAAGAACTACTAAAGCTTTGATTAATTACATGAAGGGAATGTGAGAATAGGACTACCATCTATAAATCTGTTTATAGTACACTTCCCTAGGAAGAAAAAGGCCAAGACTAATGATGATGGTGTAATCACATTAAAATCTAACTATTTCAGAGTGGGTGTTCCACTTCCAAAACTCAAATGATCACCGTCTAGGTCAAGCTAATTGACCTTAACTATAAGCTCTTTAATGGGAGGCAACCCATGTGAAATAAAGTTTTTACTTGTGTAGTTTTTGTTTTGTCTGTTTTTGTTATTTTTTATAAAGAGTGTTCAAGAAGGTCCTTTGAAGAGAGGATAAGAAATCAAGGTAGCCCTCACTCTATGATATTCACTAACAAATGTCCATAAGGTATTGCAATTTTAAGAAGTATAGTCGATGTCCAAAGGCGTATGATGTTTATCACTGAAAATTTTCAAGTTTTGAAGCTTACTGTACGCTTAACAACTAGCCGTATGACTGGAGCCGGTCATACCATGCGCCCGTATCACCTATTCGGCCAAGATTTAACACTAGGGAAGAGGTAAAACCTAAACCTAAAATCAGTTATTCTCTTTCTTCTTCCTCGAAACTCCAAACCACCTCTGTTGGATCTTCAATTCAACTTGTTCTTTCTTCAATTCCTCGCACCCAATCTATCTAAGGTATATTTCTCTTTTGATCCCCAACTTATTTGCATCAAAACCTTGCTCAATCTTTCACCATATCAATTTAGACTTAGGTCTTATTCTTGAGCTAATCTTGATTATGAGCATGCTTAATTTTTTTTTAGAGGAGTTTATTTTGTAGGAAGTGTAGAGGATTACTTTTGCTATTTCTATTGGATCAAATTTTTAATTAGCTTTATTTTTTAATTTTAGATGAACACAAGGAGTTGTACACGTGTGGTGGCTGTGGAACAAGCAGCAACACCTAGTGATGACCTAACCCTCGAGTCACTTGGTATCGAGTTCATTGAGGAGTACCACCTCACTTGTTTCAACCATCTAAAGAGCCGAGAAATCAAGTCCACCAAATGGGTGTGTCCCTATATCCTTAACCAACCAGGACTTAGCCATGCATTAAATTTACTTCGCAACAATGTTGGTTTGCTTCACTTTGTTTTTTAGGACACCGCCACATACCACTTCTTGATACTTGAGTTCCTCGCTACCTTGACGCATATGGTGATTATTTATTACTGCTCCGAGGTAGATGTCCCAGGAGTTGATCATAGCACCTTCCACCTAATGAACCATGAGTACACCTTAACACTCGAGCAATGGGATCATCATTTTGGGTTTGTTAAGAATACCACCAACATACGCTCCACCAATTTTGTTCTTAATCATACACCCTATGAGTTCTTTAACTCTATGAGAATCCATGGAAACACACCCAAGAGAAATCAAATTTATTGTCCTGGTGTTCGTTATTTGTTCTATGTTATTGCTAACACCTTGCAAGCATGTGGTGAGTTTACTAGAGTCAATGAAGAGGACATGATGATCCTCACAAGAGCTTCTATTCTGAACTATAACTTGACGCCAAACTTGGGCGCCCTTCTAGTGTTTTATATTAATCATCAAGATCTTCAATCTTGTGGTTCCATATGCGGAGGAGGAGTTGTCACCATTCTTAATCGAGTACTCCTCATCAAGCTAGGTAATATCCAACCATTGGCAGGTGCTCGCCGTCTCGGTTTCGGTACTCTCAAAACTTGTGGTATGATTTCTAAATCAAATGGTAGATATTTATTTGATATACCTGGAGCCGATCACTTGATCCCAACTTCTTTTCCTAATGGTTTGTTCTCTATCGAGAATGGATGTTTGTGTTATGACGCGCAGGTTGAAGTAAGTCTACCCCAACAAGTAGTACATGTGGATGAAGAAGGAGAAGATGAAGAAGTAGAACAAGAAGAACCTGAACAAGAGCAGCAGCCACCAAACTACTACACCACCTATGATGATATTTACTCACTCGAAGGAAGCATTCAGAATATGAGCAACCTCTCCATCAACCTTCGAGACTCCACCGCGAACCTCTCAACCCAGTTCACCAATTAGAGCGGCCTATGGAACTTGGGAGGTTATCCAGCGCCACCACAATGAGAAAAAATAGGGCAAAAGCCTGATCTTTGGGATGAGTTCCCTAATAATTTATATTTTTGTAATAATGAGATTATACTCTAGCTCCGTGTGTTTTGAAACACTTGTTTTGGGCTTGTTCCTTCTTTTGCTTTTTGTTTTTGTTTCCTTTCTTTCGTTTATTTGTTTCATTTGCTTAGTAACTTTTATGAGCTTTTAAAATGGAAGAAGTGCTGGATGCATACGACTACCGACCATAAGTGAAATAATCTTCTCGTTATTTCAGTTTACACGCTTGGTTCTTTATGGTTTTGTTTGTTTGTTGCTCAAGAACGATCACGGTTTGTCCTTTGGGAAAATTGATGTCTATGAAAATAGCCATATTTCTCCATGTTTAAATCACAGTTTTAGTCAAACAATTGACAAAGAATCTCTCTAGCCTTGCTACTAATGATTAATTATTGCAAAGATTTGCAATTGTTTTGTCTTGAATTGTTTTGTGCAAAAAATCACACTTTTAAGATGAAATCATGAGCATTTAATGAAGATTATGACATGTCCTACTCAACCAAGTTAATTGGGGTCGGAAAGGAGCCTCTAGAAGGTTCAATGACCTATAGTATGGGCAAGCCCCGCCTGTACCATCCGCCGGTACCATGTAGCAGCGACTCATTTAGGTCAAATGCAGAAATTTTTGTGAAGGTGCCTATATATTTTGAGAGTCCAAGCATTGCGCAGAGAGCCTCCATTCTCAGATTGCATCACAACAACACTAAAGGAGACCCACCACCATATTTCATCCTCTGCACCTTCCATCCACTCCATAGTCATAGTCATCATCTTGTACTTGATATCTCCTTATGAATTGGCGACCATTGTAAGAATAGTTGATTTTAATCTAAGTATTTTGCACAATGTTTTCTATCCTTGATTTTATTGTTATGAGTGAGTAGTCCTCACAGGCTATGGGTTGGGGTGAAACCTCACAGCGATTTTGTGCATCTAATTCATGGGAGTATTGTGAGGTGATTGTATAGAGATTTGTATCTTTGTAGTTTTGTATCTAGTCTTGATCCATGTACTTGTAGGTACCCAAGATCCCAAGGATTGGTAAAGACTTAAGGTGAGATAAGTGGTGAACGACAATTTCACGCGAAACCAAGTAACAATAAGGGGAGTACGATCTTTGTTTAGGGATCCCTTTGGGAGTAACAACAACATCTCTTCTTAAGGCTTTGATCTGTATTTTATTTAATAATTGTTATAGCCCGGTGCTTCGTGGTATAGCGGTTGGATCAAAATACTATTGCTATGCATGTGTCTCTTAGGAGCTTTAGTATATTTGGATGTGTTTCCCACAACATTATCTTTGTTAAATCATTTCACATGAATATGCATATTATTATCTTTATCCCATATGATGTGTAGCTGCTGGTGAATCTTCAACCCTAACATATTTCCATCCATTACAACAACCAACGATTCAAAGTAAACTAGAAAGGTCCGGTAAATGTAAGGTAAAACAAACAAACAAACAAGTATTTTGGATGTGCCGCATTCATTTTCCATTTAGCATTGTCTCCCAAGTTTTGATTAAACCTAGGTCTACTAGGGAAAAGCTACCATATTGCATCCATAAAACTGGATTGAAGGTATTAATACTTTTTGATGTCGTTGCAAGGGAAGCAACACGCTATCCTAGTGAGGTCACTAGAGACCTTGTCTTTAGTTTTATTTTTAGTTTTTAGTTTAGTTCTTGTTATCATATTACTTTTTTATCTATTGGAAACCAAAAAAATAGTTACTTATTTAATTGCTTCTCTTATTCCAAAAATACCAAAAAGAAAAGAGCCATGGCTCAGAAGAAACTTGGGGAGTATGCTACTCCCAATGATGATTTTATTCGTGCACCTATTACTCAAGCCGCTATTGATCGGAAACTTATGAATTAAGCCTAAATAGTTGAGTTTGGTTAAACAGAATCAATTTGGAGGCTCATCTATTGAGGACTCTGGTTTGCACCTTAACACATTTACTGAAATTTGTGACATGATGCGTATTAAATATGTTGACCCCAATGCGGAAAAATTATGTTTATTCCCTTTCTCTTTAAGAGGAAAGGCTAAGGACTAGTTGCTAGCTTTGTCAAAAGGCAGTATTACATCTTGGGAGGAATGCACTAATCTTTTTATGACTAAACATTTCCCTGCAGCAATGACTATGCAGCTAAGATCCAACATAACAAGTTTAGACTAGAACACTGCGAGCCACTAGCGCTTTCTTGGAAAAGAATGAAAAAAGCCATAATGAAATGTCCTAATCATGGGATGGAAGAATAACTTATATTACATTTATTTTATAATGCTCTTAACCCTATGTCTAAGCCAATTCTAGATATCGTAGCAGGAGGAACCTTCATGGGGGAAAAAGTGAATGTTGCAAAACAACAACCATGCCCAATGGCATGTAGAGAGAACCTCCTCAAAAGGGTGAAATCAATCTCCGAGGAGCATAATGAAGAGCTTAATACAAAGGTAAAGTAGTTACTTAATATTGTGAAGGGTAAGGAAGATACCCAAATTATTTCTATCACTACCGATGCTAATGAAGTAAATCTTATAGCTCGTAATATATATAACCCTGCATGGAAGAGTCAAAACTATGGCTCAAATTTTCAAAAACAATATTCTAATCATGTAGGTGCTCCACATAATAATAATTATGATAACCATAGTGGAGCAGATCATGGCAATCTCCCTTTTGAAAATACTATTAGAACATTTATGCAAGCTCAAACTGAACAAAATAATATGCTTATTAAAATCATGGAGAAACGTGATAATAGTATTGGTAAATTATCTAACCAAGCCATTGCAATTTGAAATGATGTGTGGGATCCACGAGAAAGAACCAAGATCGTGGAAGCACTATTGGGAAAGATAGCCGAGAGTCAAACTCTCATACTTTCAATACTTGCTACAAAGCCCGAGCCAAACCCGGTGGAAGCCCTCAAGATGATGAGGGCCGAAGGAAAATATGTGAAGTTTGAAGAGCTAGACTATAGCAATGCACCATCAACAAATAATACCGTGGAAGATGTTTTAATGATGATCAGAGTGAAAAATCCCGGTATTGAACAAGGTAACGATGCCACATACCAACAATTTATGAAATAAGTAGCATCTAAAGTTCATGAGCTAGAGATGGAATACAAGAAGCTAGCTGATAAACTTCTAGCTAAGCTAGATGGTATTTTTTGAGCGCACTATCAAAATTAAAATAGGAGTTAATGAGATAGATGTACTTTGTGATCTTGGTGCAAACATTTTAAACTAAATCTTGGGCCATTTAAAACAACTGAAATGAACTTATAAACAAGTTGTTGGGATCAAAGAAAATATAGTTGTTGAAATTAAAGGATGTCCTGCTCTTATTGATCTTGTTATAGTAGATATGCCTAAAGATCCCATAGAACCTATAATTCTAGGTAGGCCATTCCTAAGAATACTAAAACTTTGATTAGTTTACATGGAGGGAATGTGAGAATAGTACTACCATCTCGAGATCCGTTTATAGTCCACTTCCATAGGAAGAAAAAGTCCAAGCCTAATGATGATGGTGTAATCACTTTAAAAGCTAACTATCTCGTAGTGGGTGTTCCACTTCCAAAACTCAAATGATCACCTTCTGGTTCAAGCTAATTAACCTTAACTAGAAGCGCTTCATGGGAGGCAACCCATGTTGAAATAAAGTTTTTACTTGTGTTATTTTTTGTTTTGTTTTTTATTGTTCTTTATAAAGAGTGTTCAAGAATGTCCTTTGAAGAGAGGAGAAGATATCAAGGTAGCCCTCACTCTATGATATTCACTAAAACATGGCCGTAAGGTACTGTAATTTTTATGAAGTATAGTTGTTATCATTCTTTTGTTAAAGTAGATGTGCAAAGGTGTATGAAGTTTATGACTGAAAATTTTCAAGTTTTGAAGCTCATTGCATGCTTAACGACTAGCCGTACGATCGGAATTGGCCGTACCATGCGCCCATACCACATCTCGACACAAAAGAATGCATTTTCTAATTTTTGCCACAAGATATAGAGGGTTTCACGACATGTAGTATGACCGGGGGTGACCGTACCGTCCGCTCGTGCCGTACCCCGGAGCAAAACATCAATAGTGAAGCAAAGGTACTAGATGCTTAACGATATGCATTACGGGCGTGGGCACCTGTACCGCGCGCCTGTACTGAGTGTATTGTCTCAAGGAGCCATTGACCCGAAGGTAACGACACTCGAGGAGGCTCCAGCCGCACCACCCGCCCATACCACCTGTTCGGTCGCGGTTTAGCACCAGGGAAGAGGTAAAACCTAAGCCTAAAATCACTTATTCTCTTTATTTTTCTTGAAACTCCAAACCACCTCCATTCTACCTTCAATACTTCTTGTTCTTTCTTCATACCTCGCACCTAATCGATATAAGGTATGTTTCTCTTATGATCCCCAACTTATTTGTATCAAAACCTTGCTCAATCTTTCACCATTATCAATATAGACTTAGGGTCTTGTTCTTGAGCTAATCTTGATTCTAAGCATGCTTAGTTTTGTTTTTAGAATAGTTTATTTTGTAGGAAGTGTAGAGGATTACTTTTATTGTTTTTCGATTGGATCAAATTTTTAATTAGCTTTAATTTTTATTGTTAGATGAACACAAGGAGTCGTACACGTGTGATGGCTGCGGAACAAGCCACACCACCTATTGATAAGCTAACCCCCGAGTCTCTTGCTATCGAGTTCACTAAGGAGTAACAGCTCACTCATTTCAACCATATCAAGAGCCGAGAAATCAAATCCACCAAATGGGTGTGTCCCTATATCCTTAACCAACTAGGCCTTAACCATGATTTCAATTTACGTTGCAACGTTGGTTTTCTTCACTTTTATTTTAGGACACCGCCACATACTATCGCTTGACACTTGAATTCCTTAGCACCTTGACGCATATGGTGATTCCTTACTACTTCTCCGACATAGATGGCCCGTCATATCACCTTCCGCCTAATAAACCGTGAGTACACCTTAAAACCTAATTAATGGGCTCAACATTTTGGGTTTGTTAAAAACACCACCGACATATGCTTCACTAGTTTTGTTCTTAATCCTACTCCCTTGGATTACTTTAACTCTATGACATTCCATCGAAACACACCTAAGGGAAATCAAATTGATTGTCCTGGTGTTCGTTATTTGTTCTATGTCAATGAAGAGGACATGATTATCCTCACAAGAGCTGCTATTCTGAACTATAACTTGACGCCAAACTTGGGAACCCTTCTAGTATTTTATCTTAATCATCAAACTCTTCAATCCCGCTATTCCATATGAGGAGGAGGAGTTGTCACCGTTCTTGCTCGAGCACTCCTCATCAACCTAGGTAATATTGAACCGTTGGCAAGTGCTCACCGTCTCAGTTTTAGTATTCTCAAAGCTTGTGGTATGATTTCTAAATCAAATGGTAGATATTTGTTTGATATACCTAGAGATGATCACTTGATCCCAACTCATTTTCCTAATGGTTTGTTCTTTATCGAGAATGGACGTTTGCGTTATTACACGCAGGTTGAACAAAGTATACCCCCACAAGTAACCGTGGATGAAGAAGGAGAAGATGAAGAAGTAGAAGAAGAAAGCCCTGAACAAGAGCAGCAGCCACCAAACTACTACACCACCTATGATGATATTTACTCACTCGAAGGAAGCATTCAGAATATAAGCAACCTCTCCATCAACCTTCGAGACGCCACCGCGAACCTCTCGGCCCAGTTCACCAATTAGAGCATACAATGTGTAACACCCCAAAACTTCTAATCAAGATTATCAAGTTCTAATCACCCAAAGTTAGGGTTAACAAAAACTTTTATTAACAAAATGAATATGAATGCATGTGTGTTTGCATTAGTGTATAATTGAGTGTATATGCCATGCTTGATTGTTCTAAATGATGTGAAATGGTTTAAAGATGAATACTACATCATCTAGACCAATTACAAACAAAACCAAAGGAGAAAGAAATCAAATATGAATAAATAAAGCAAATGGTCATTTTGTCAAAAGTAAACCACTAGGCCACTTTGAGTGTTCCTAGAAGAAGATTTCTAACAGAAACAATTCCACTTCTTTTCACCACTTGCTAGACCAAGTAAAAGTGTATCAAGGCCCACTTTACAAACTTACAAAAACATCTAGCAAATCAATTTAATGGACAATGGAAAATTGAATCTAATTCATATGTTAAGATCACACTTTTTCAAAAACCACTCAAACCAATTCCCCTTGACCTCTCCAAGAAAACTTAGACTCTCAAGCTTAATCTAAGATCACTCAAAAAATTTGAATCAAAAATTCAAAAGTAACACTCATGCGGCCATTTCATCAAACACCTGGTTAGCATAGAATTAACCTCTGCCTAACTTCAATGTTGTGCACAGTAAACCTTGACCATTTGGTCCCCTCTGCACTCTCTGGTCTCCCCTAAGTCTAACCAACACCTAGACAAGCCCCCCTTCGTCATGGAGCATAGTGGAACGCCGCCCAAATTTGGTCATTGCTGGGCGACCATGGCCAGCTTGCAGCAAACCGCCCCCCGCCCATCCAGGATGTCCAGGAGCTATATCGCACTCTACCGCCACCCCCTGTCCAGGACACAACCCCAGCCAAGCCATGGACCACCCTAGTCGCGCCGCGCACCGTGCCTCTGCGCCATGTCCAGAGCGCACTAGCGCACCATGCCTGACCAGCCCCGCCAGATCGCATCTTGCCCTCACCGTGCACGCGCAGCCTCGCCATGATCACGCCAACCCGGCAGTCCCCCCCCCCCATTCGCTGTCGCGTGACCCACAACTGCCACACGCCGCCGCAAACACTTCTACCGCCGCACGGAGCACCGAACGCTCCCGACCGAACCAGACCGCCCCACGCTGCATCATTAAGTCCGTAAGAACCGCCAGGAGACACCCCACCCTCCTACGCCCTCGCCCATGCCGTTAGCCGCTTGTAGCGACGCCACCCTCGAGCTCACCGCCGCACCGCTCGGTCCCCTCGCCGCGCTATAAAAGGAGGCCACCCCCGCCTCCATTCTTCACACCAATCCACTCCACACCTTTCACTGACCTTCCCCACTTCTCCCCAGAGCAAGGCGAGCACCACCGCGTCGGAATTTGACCGGAGCCCGCCGCCGCTGGTGGAGAAGGGCATCAGCGATTCTGACCACCCCAAGCCCTGTCATGACCACGCCTCGCCTCACCGTCATCTACCACGTCGATTGACCTTGTCGCCAACCCTAGCTGGAGCCCAGGTGAGCCCTGCGACACCCCCACCACCGCGCTAGGTTACATTTCTCACCGGAGCTATTCGTCGTCGACGATGACGCTCGGCCGTTGGATTAGAATAGGATCGCACGGTATAGATGCTTAGATACCGTTTCGGTTAAACCGAGTCGCTGACTGGTGGCCCCCATCTGTTAGCAGCCCGCTGTGTTGTCCAGTGCAGCTGGGCCGGCCCGTTTAGCTTTCTGCAGCCTAGGAAATTCACATATTGATTTTTCCATTTTAGTTAAAACCCTATCCTGTCTAGAGATTAAAAAATCAATTCAGAGAGTTTTACTTAACCAAATTGCATGATTCAAATTTTTCTAGAAAGGTAATTAAAATATCTATCCAAGCCCGTTAGATTTAAATCATTTGGAGTTAGAGATAATCTATAGCAAAAATAAGAAGACAGAGGCTTTTGCAACTTCAAACATTTTTCAAAAATCAACCATAATAGCTTTTGAGTTGATTCCAACTCCCAAAAATCATATTTGATAATACCTATCTGAATATGTAAAAATATCTAGGATTGCATGTAGTCACTTTGGACTAGCACCAAAACAATGCTATCAAGACATTTCTAGTCACTTTAAATATATTAAATAATAATCTTAACTTTATAAAATGTGACCAACACTTTAAATCACATTCCCATGTTTTAGAATATGTGGTGATGACATGTGTCAACATGATCCCATATTTTAATTAGAGGATATTAAATATTAATTAATTTCATTGAGTAGAAACTACTTTTCTCAAATGAACTAAATAAAACTAGTTCTTTAATTCAGGTGATGATTGTGATGCAACTAGATCATCAAGTGTGAGCCTTAGTGTGCTAAATAGACTTAGTTAAGTATTGTTTGGTGATTGTGTACCCTGTATTCATTTATAGACGATAGTACCGCCCAAGGATACGAGGAGGAGGAGTTCTACCCCGAAGAAGACGAAGAAAACTTCAATCACTGCACCAATCAAGGCAAGCCATCACTACTAAGAAAGCTAGACCTTTGCAAGCTAACACTTGCAACATAACCTAAGAAAGATGCATTAGGCATGCTTTGGTTATACCATTTTGATTATACCAAATCTCAAGTTTTACTTGCAAGCTTTATTATTTTACTTTACAAAAGTTCTTTACTTTTAGTATAGATAGCATAAATAGTATAATACTAGGCCTATCTAATTGTACTTAGATGTCATTCTATGGCATGAGATTGAAGATTAGCACCCCTCATTAGTGAACACTTAACTTACTGGCTAGTGCTAAGCATAAAACTTGATCACCTTAGATAGGAATACTTGGTGAAAATGATTATGAAAACCTTGGAATGATGCTTCATTCTATTGAAATGTTTTGACATGTGTTGAGAAACACAAATGGATTTTATGATGAAAATGTTGAGGCATGAGCCTTAGCCCTTTATAAAAAATGATGGTTGGGTTCGGATGCGACACCATTCCAATTTTACCATACAACCACAATACCTGAATTGGGTAAGGCTTAGCCGGAAGTTTATATGCATTAGTACGGGTTCCCTCTTGGAGGAGGTTTGAGCTGAGGCTACCTCTTGATGATGTCCACCTATGCAGTGCCCAGGATGGCAGATGGCCATGGCTGGGAGGCCAAGCTCATAGGGGAGGTGCCTATACTAGAGTGTCTAATTGAAAGGTTATGTTTGATTATCTGCATTCCAAGTATGATGATTCAGGGTTATCCCTGACGGATGTATTGAATTTTGTGGTGAAAGTGTACCATCTCTGCAGAGTGTCAAACTATTTGAATAGCCGCGTCTGCGGTCATGGACAGTTGGAGTGGCCATACCGTTCTGTCGTCAGATGTTGTCAAAATGACTTGTGAAATGAATTGTGACTTGACTTGACCACAACAGGGTTGTGACTATGAAAACTAGTTTCCCACTTAAGTGATTTTAGAACATTAAATTAGCTTTCTTTACTTATGAACTCAGTTTAGATAAATCTGGCTTTTTGCAAATAGACCTACATCTTAAGATTCCTACTAGAACTACCTTACTTGTTAGTGATAGTTTGCGAGTACTTAAAGAGTACTCATGGCTTTGTCCCTGGCTATTCCCATGGCCAGACGATGAGGAGGACTATCAGGAAGATGGAAAGCAGGACGGCTACGACAATTAGGATCTTCTCCCATCGTCAGCATTGTTGTGACCCTGAAGATAGAGCCCACTACTACGGTTATTATTCCACTACTTGTTTGTCATAAGACTGGATCAGGAGATCCCTTATTTGTGTAAAACCTTATTATGGTTTGTAATGGATGATGTACTGTGATATCAGTCTGTTATGTCTCGCAAAAATGGTAATCTTGGGATTGCAAGGTATGGCATAACAAGCATCTGGGATTAAAAAATCCAGGTGTTGACAAGTTGGTATCAGAGCCATCCTGACCATAGGAGACCATAGTTAGAATGGATGTCCGAACAAAAAACTTAGTTTCAAAACAAATGAAGTGAGTATTTATGAAAACCTATTCCTACACTTACCCCTGAGATTCTTTAAAAAAATTCATGTTCCTCAAAAATTCTTACATTCTACATAAAATTTGACACACTTGATCACCTCACTAACTTACTCATCCTAAACTCTTATAGATGGAAGTTCAGTATTGCAACTTCTACCAGTTGGTCAACGGAGGCCAGCTGATCTTTGACAAGGATCTTGATGCACTGGCAGAGTATCTTGAGCGCCCGCACACCCAGGAGGAGATCTACAATGGATGATAGTTGCAGATCTCAGAGGCAAAATGGAAGCACCCCTTTTTGAGAAGATTCAATTCACCGTGCGAGAGAACAACTGGCTAGATGGATTAGCCAGGGCTATGCATGAAGATCTTGCCCGTCTGTGTGGGCAAAACATCAACTTGATCCAGGGAACTCGCTTTGAGCACTTCGCAAGGCGTGATTCTATGGGAATGCCACTAGAGATGCCAAGTCACCTAGAGATGAAGCGCCAAGTGGAGAATCTTGACTTCGTGTTGTATGATCGACAGAAGGAATTGGACAATGCTCGAGCCTACGCCAACCACAACCTTGCCATTGCTGCTAAGAAGGACCAGACTCTGGCCATGCTCGTCAAGGATCGCCAATCACTTCGTCGTTAGAATGAGAAGAAGGATCGCACCATCGCTCGTCTTCACAAGAAGGTGGCTGCTCTCGAGAAGACCATCCGTGAACAAGAAGTCCAGCTTGAAGCAAAGGAAGAGGAAGAAGGTGAAGACATCCAGGGAGATCTTCACTCGTACCTCAGTGATGACAACGACTACCTGGAGGATGATGCCATGGATTTCTACACCGATGATGATGATTCCGACTTCATTGATGATGAGTAGATGCACTTGATCACTACCGTAGGAATGAGTTGTATCGGTCCCACTGTAGCTTAGTTTCACATAATGGTTCTTAAAACCATCTGTTTTCTATTTGTGTGTGGTGTGTGTTTGTATTGTGTGCTTGAATGAATGAATGAATGAATGAGAAGAAGTTAGTTTGCAAAACCTGAGTCCAACTCAAAGTTTAAAGCTTTTGAAAACAAAACCAAGAAGCCTAGAACTTTCCCTCTTATCTCATTATCTATCTGAATCTTCAGATGACTCGTGGAAACCAAGGAGGAAGCAGCTCATCGCAGGACCCAATGTTGCAGATTCTGCAAATGCTAGTTTCTGACCGTGAAGCTGGTAGAGCCGAACACCAAGACAACCTAGCCACTCTGCAATAGATAGCTCAGATGGCCCACAATAATCAAGGCCATGGAAATCAGGATCACCATGGATCCAAGCTTAAGAACTTTCAAAATACCAATCTCCCTATCTTTAGCAAATCTGAGGATCCCTTAGATGCTGATGACTGGCTGCAAACCATGGAGAATAACTTAGAGGTCGCAAGACTTGAAGCCAACGAGAAGGTATTGTTTGCCACCCACTATCTGGCAGGAGATGCAAGAGCCTGGTGGAATAGCACCCTACTATGAACCACGGTCAAGTGATGACGTGGGAAGCTTTCAAGATCAAGTTTATCCGCACCCATGTGCCACAAGGTTTGGTCACCAGAATGAGAGATGAGTTCAGGAACTGAAGCAAGGAAGGATGGTAGTAGTTGAGTACCGTGACAAGTTTATGTCGCTAGCTAGATATCCCCCTAATGAGATCAACACTGAAGCCAAGAAGAAGGAAAGATTCCTGAATGGATTGCATGATGAGATGCAGACAATGTTAGTCGACATCCGTTTTGAAGACCTAGAAGAGCTAGTAGACTCTGCCATTCAAATGGAAGGAAAGATCAATCAGGCCAATGACAACCGCAAGCGCAGAATGATGCACCAGACTGGGTCCCACAATACCCAGAAGTATCGTCCCAACCCATCTGCAGGATATGCCTCGAGAAACAACACACCCCCGATGTCTCGTCCAAGCTACCCCAATCGTAGCGGAGGAAACCTGAAGTCTGGAGGAAACAACAACAACCCCGGCAACTCCAACAACTTCAACCATGCACTGCCCAAGTCCAACAACAACAACAACAACAATACTGCATGTCAGGGGGATGATCCCCAGGTACCCAAACCGGACAAGAAACCAGGCAGTCGGATCACATCCGGCTGGCCAGATGCAACCGGACAGGGTAAGACAGGCCGGCTATCACCCGGTAGCCAGATCAGCAAGAGGCAGCCGGATATGGTGACGAAGCCGGAACCAATCAGTGAAACAGGACGACGTGCATATCAGTGCACGGTACGCCCTGTACGATGACAAGACTGGCAACCACCCGGCCATACCGAAGACTTTGCGAGGATGACGCAAGAACAGTGGCCTGTGCTGACGACGGGCTCGCACGGCGTCCACTGTGCCTACGATAGCCATACCGCTCGTACTCCGATAAGACATACCATACCGGACACTGTGGATGACCATCCGGCTGGGGCCCGCGTGTGGGGCCCGCTAGTCGGATTGGCCAGGGAGACCGTTGCCTCTCTGCCTATATAAGGAGAGGAAAGGCCTCAGTAGAAAGGGTTGGTCATACAGCATTTAAGGCAGTAGCTAGCACATACAGCTCCAGGAGCACTTGTAGTTTGTGTATTCCACATAGTCAGATCCGGCAGGAGTAGGGGCTTTACCTCATCACGAGGGCCCCGAACCTGGGTACTTCTTGCGTCCCGCTACGCTCGCTTGTATCCAATCCCGCCTGCGGACGCCGTCGATAGCTTCCCTGCTAGTCCCCACACCTCTATCTAACCTCCTCAGGTACTGCCATTCCCAATACAACGACAGTTGGCGCCGACCGTGGGGCTAGATGGCTTCGACCGGAGTCATGTTCCGCACGAGACCCCGCACTTCAGCCGGTGAGCACGTGGCCTCCGGGCTGGTGCTCACGCTTGGGAAGTTCGACTGCATCATCGACAACGCCTCCTGCTTCGCCGAAACCTCCTTCCCAGCGAACGGCACCGTCCTGCTATTCGGTGATCTCCCCATCTACGTCGCCACCGTCCCGGAGCATTTCCCTAGGGAAATCGTCTCTGTCGCGGAGCTGCCGCACTCAGGCGGCAGCGCCTCCGCTGCATCCCACGGCGTGGAGGTCATGATGGCCTGTTCCGCCTCCCATCCCCGCCAGCCGCGGGAGCGAGGCGCGGACGAGGTCGGAACTTCCGCTCCCCCGCAGCCTCGGAACCCGGTGGAGGATGCCATTGATCGGCTCCTTGATGTCGGTTAACCTCGGGGATAACCCGGAGGAACCGGAGGCCAACTTCACCATGGAGAGACAGATCCTCCTCCATGAGGCCATGGAGCTGGCGGCAGCCTGTAAGCAACTCGAGATCACCCAGCGCGAGTACGACTGCGCGCACGGCCTTACTCCGGCTACCACGGAGCTGAGCTGGCGCGGCTAGGTACGGCGTCGGGGCGGCGAGCTAGGCGGTAGAATGGAAAAGGACGGGGAACCGGATCCCGTGCCTGCCCTCACACGGCCCACCTACAGCACGCCCATCAAGAACCTGCACGCGGCGCAAGCCGCGGCAGAGGAACTACCCAGCCTGGAGGGCGAGGAGCGGGCCCGCCAGCACGCTCGCGTGTAGGAGCTCCTCCATGTCGCGGACGAGCAGGCCGGTGCCAACCGGCAGATGCAGGAAGACCTCAGCTACTCGAGGGGGAGCAAGCTACCTGCCAGCAGCAGGGGCGCGCCGCACGACACCCAGCAGGCGTCCTCCCCTTAGCCGCCTAGGGCCCGCAGCAGGCGTCGCAGCTCTAGCAACAGGGACCCGCCGCGCCAGGAGCAGACGGTGAACAGTAACCCGCCACCTCCCCCTCCGCCGGCTGGAGCGCCCAGACCAGTCGGTTCCCGTCTATGGGGCCGGGTCGGAGCGCCCAACCCGGATTGTCCGGATGCCCGTGACCACATCGAGCTCCTCGCTCAAGCGCGCGTCACGGAGGAGGAAGATTCGACCGGCCCTGTTTGTTTCGGACGCCAAATCCGGAACGAGCCATTCCGGATAAATACTCCCTACCCAGGGACACCCCCAAGTACGACAGCAGCATGAAGCCGGAAGACTGGTTGACCGACTACGCTACGGCAGTCGGCATCGCCCACGGGAACAAGCGCACAGCCGTGTGCTACGTCCCCCTCATGTTAACCGGGTCGGCAAGGACATGGCTCAATAGCCTTGCGCCCATCAACATCAACGCCTGGCCTGACTTCGAGAAGGTGTTCGACCGCAACTTCAACGGCGCGTACAAACGTCCAGGGCGCCCCGCGCGACCTGGCCTTGTGCGTCCAGGGCGACCGCCAGACCGGCCGCGAGTACCTCGCCAAATGGACGGAGCTGCGCAATACCTGCGAGGGCATCTTGGAGAGCCAGGCCATCAGTTTCTTCATCGAAGATTGCCGGGAGGACACCACGCTTCGCCACCGGCTACTGTGTGACGAGCCGAAAACCATGGCGGAGCTCATGACGGTTGCGGACCAGTACGCCATGGCGGATGCCACCATGAAGAAGCCCCTCCGAGTAAACGCGGACGGCCGTTCGACTCCCACGGAGCCAGCTCGTGACCGACCAAGCAACCCGGTAGGAGAAGCCGGATCCTCCAGACGCCACGACAACGACAACCGGTTCCATGGGGACCGCCAGGCCGGACAGCAGTAGCCTCGCTACCACGCGCGGCAGGTCAATGCTATGGAGGGCGCGCCCGATGCACCGGCTAATGAGGCAAGAAGGCAGAAGCCACGGCTCACCTTCGACCAAATGTTTGATGGCCCGTGCAAGTGGCATAGCGGTCCCTTCAAACCGGCTATGCACACCACCCGGAACTGTAGTTGGACCCGCCAGCTAAAGGACCAGGGCAACCAGCCTCGTCTCCCGCCTCCCCCACCGGGTGGACCTCCACCACCAGCTAGGGGAGCCGGTAATGATGGTAACGGCGGCAACGGCGGCAACAACAACAACGGCTACCCCCAGCCGCACGCTGCCTACCACATCTTCGAGACGGAGCAGGACGACAAGCACAGCCGCAGGCGACGCTCCAAGGAGGTCAATGCCATCGTCTCTCCGGTCCCCTAGTACCTGAACTTGTCGGAAACCCCCATCACCTAGAGCCGGGCGGATCAGCCTGAGCATCTGCCGACTCTCGGGGGCTACGCCATGGTGCTCGACCCTCTCATCGTCTCCAACGCGCGCACCTGCCGATTCTCGCTCGTCCTCATCGACCGAGGCAGCAGCCTCAACCTCCTCTACCAGTCCTTGCTGGAGAAGCTGGGCATTCGCGAAAGCAACCTCCACCCGACTACCACGACGTTCCACGGTGTACTGTCGGGGCCAGCCTGCGCCCCGCTGGGGAAAATCCAGCTGGACGTCATCTTCGGGACCGAGGAGAACTTCCGCCACGAACCAATCTGGTTCGAGGTGGTAAATCTGACGAGCTCCTACCATGCTCTCCTCGGGCGCCCCGCCCTCGCCAAGTTCATGGCCATCCCCCACTATGCATATCTCAAGACGAAGATGCCGGGACCCCACGGCGTGATCACCGTCGCCGGCTGCTACAGGCGGTCGATGGAGTGCGCCTCAGCCGGTTCCAAACTGGCAGAGGCCCTCATCATAGCCGAAGGAGCTTTCCAGCTGGCGAAGGAGACGAAGAGGATCCTGCTCGACCCCTCCGACCCGACTAAGTTCGTCACCATTGGTGCCGGCCTGGACAGCAAATAGGAAGGCGCGCTCGTCGACTTCCTCCGTGAGAATCGGGACATCTTTGCATGGTCCCCCAAGGACATGCTGGGTGTGCCGAGGGAGTTCGCCGAGCACTCACTTCATGTGCGTCCGGATGCCAAGCCGGTCAAGCAACCTCTGCGCCGGTTCGTAGAGGAGAAGAGAAAGATAATCGGTGACGAGATCACCTGGCTCCATGCAGCCGGGTTCATCATGCAAGTGTACCACCCGGACTGGTTGGCGAACCCAGTCTTGGTGCTGAAGAAGAACAAGACCTGGCGCATGTGTATCGACTACACCAGCCTGAACAATGCGTGCCCGAAAGACCCCTTCGCCTTGCCCCGTATCGATCAAGTCATCGGTTCCATGCCCGGCTGTGATTTGTTGTCTTATCTAGATTGCTACTCCGGGTACAATCAGATCCGGCTAAACCTGGCTGATCAGATTAAGACATCATTTATCACCCCCTACGGGGCTTTCTGCTATGTAACCATGCCTTTTGGCCTAAAGAACGCAGGCGCCACCTATCAGCGATGTATGCAGAAATGCTTGCACTCGCAGATAGGCCGAAACATGCACGCTTACGTGGATGACGTGGTCATCAAGACCAAGGAGAAGCGCACCCTCCTCGAGGATCTGGGAGAAACATTCGGCAACCTCCGCCAGTACCGGATGAAGCTGAACCCAGAAAAGTGCATCTTCGGGGTGCCGTCCGGCCAGCTCCTCGGTTTCCTCGTATCACAACGAGGTATCGAGGCGAATCCGGAGAAGATCGCGGCCATCGAGAGGATGCAGCCGCCCAGGAATCTGCTTGGGGTCCAGAAGTTCACCGGATGCCTGTCTTCCCTCAGTCGCTTCGTCAGCCGGCTGGGGGAGAAGGCACTCCCGTTGTACCAGCTGATGAAGAAGACGGACAAGTTCTCCTGGACTTCGCAAGCCGACACCGCATTCCACGACCTCAAGCACATGTTATCCACAGCACCGGTTCTAGCCACGCCGGCTAGCAAGGAGCCGATGTTGCTCTATATAGCAGCCATCCGCCGGGTCGTCAGCGTCATCCTGGTGGTGGAGCGCCCCGAGGAAGGCAAGGCTCAGCCGATTCAGAGACCCGTCTACTACCTGAGCGAGGTTCTCTCCCTCTCCAAGCAGAACTACCCCCACTACCATAAGATGTGCTACGGCGTGTACCTGGCATGCAAGAAGCTCAAGCACTACTTCCAGGCGCACCCGATTAAGGTAGTGTGCACTGCACTCCTTTCGGAAATCATCGGCAACAAGGACGCCACCGGCCGAGTCGCCAAGTGGGCCATCGAGCTCGCCGCCTACTCCATCTAGTACGAGCCCATGCTCACGATCAAGTCGCAGGCGTTAGCGGACTTCCTCGTCGACTGGGTCGAGACCTAGTATCTCCCATCGGTTCCGGATTCGGACCACTAGCAGATGCACTTCGACGGGTCGAAGATGCTCGGGGGCTTGGGAGCCGGAATTGTGCTCACCTCGCCCAAAGGAGACCCGTTGGAGTACGTGCTGCAGATCCACTTCAAGGCCTCCAACAACGTAGCCGAATACGAGGCACTGGCGCACGGGCTCCGGCTGGCCAAGGAGATCGGTGTCAACCGGATCTTGTGCTTCGGTGATTCGGACTTGGTGGTGCAGCAGGTGTCCGGAGAATGGGACGCCAGAGACGCAAACATGGCTCTCTACCGATTCCACATCCAGAAGCTCAGCGCCTCCTTCGACGGGTGCGAATTTCACCACGTCCCCCTCATCAACAACGAGGCGAGCGATGCGCTCTCCAAGATCGGATCCACCAGGAAGGCCATCCCACCAGGGGTCTCCTTGGAGCACCTGCGCAAGCCATCCATCAACCCGTCACCAGAATCAGACTCCATCGTCTGGGCAGGAAGCGTTCCGGCTGACGGAACGGCAGAAGCGGAGCCGGCAGAACCACCGAAGAAGAAGACCCGCACCAATTCCGGCCCGGCAGGGCCTTCCGGCTCGCAAGACCCGGGGGCTGCCGGCTCGCCTAGTGGCTCGGGGGCTACCGTCCCGGGTACGCCACCCGGACGACCCCCCGACATCCGTCAGCCGGAAGACAGGAGCGTCCTCGTCATTCGGGAAGTGCCATCCTAGGCACAGCCCTTCATGAGCTACATCGCCAATGGAGAACTCTCGGACTACGAGGTGGAGGCCAGGCAAATCCGGCGCCGCGTGCACACGTACACCATCATAAACGGCGAGCTGTACAAGCGCAGCGTATCCGGTATCTTCCAAAGATGTGTCGATGTGGACACGGGCTACCGGCTACTCAAGGATATCCACCAGGGTGAGTGTGGGAACCACGCTTCGTTAAGGGCGATAGTCGCGAAGGCATTCCTCCATGGTTTCTATTGGCCAACCGCCCTCGAGGACGCTGAGCAGCTGGTCCGCGCATGCAATGGGTGCCAGCACTTCGGGCAGCTCAGGCACATGCCAACTTCGGTACTCAAGACCATACCGATCACTTGGCCCTTCGCAGTTTGGGGCCTCGACATGGTCGGTCCTTTCAAGCGAGCACGCACGGGGATAACCCACCTACTGGTAGCGGTGGACAAGTTCACAAAGTGGATCGAGGCCAAGCCTATCCGGAAGTTGGATGGGGCGACGGTTGTTACCTTCTTCACTGACATCATCAACCGCTTCGGCTACCCCAACAGCATCATCACCGACAATGGCATGAACTTCGCCAAGGGGGCCTTCGCCCGGTTTTGCAGCAACAAGGGCATCCGACTGGACCTTGCCTTCGCCGCGCACCCGCAATCCAACGGGCAAGTCGAAAGAGCAAACGGTTTGGTGCTAGCCGGCATCAAGCCATGCCTCATCGAGCCGTTAGAGCGGTCCCCCGGATGTTGGATCGAAGAACTTCCGGCTGTGCTGTGGAGCCTCCGCACCACGCCGAATAGGTCAACCGGCTACACACCATTCTTCCTGGTCTACGGATCGGAAGCCGTCCTCTCCGGCGACATCGAGTTCGACTCCCCTCGCAAGCTCCTGTACGACGAAAAAGCCAACAGGGAGGCGCGGGAGGACGGAGTGGACCTCTTGGAAGAGGCTCGCGAGCTGGCCCTGTCCAGATCATCCCTGTACCAGCAGCGACTACGTCTCTACCATTCAAGCCAGATCTGCCCAGTCGCATTCCGCGAGGGCGACCTGTTTCTCCGGCTGGTGCAAGACACGAAGGGCATGCACAAGCTATCACCACCCTAGGAGGGCCCCCTCATCATCAGCCGGGCGCTGCCCAATGACTCCTACTACCTCATCGACGCGCAGCAGCCGCGCAAGGACAAGATGGACAAATAAGACGAGGAGACCGAGCGTCCCTGGAACGCGGCCCTGCTGCGCCCGTTTTACACCTAATCGCCAAGCAGTGTATGTATCCCAAAAACCCCATGAATGAAAATGCAGACCCCCACGAGAATCTCGGGGGCTCCTTACTAGAAATATGTGTGCACCTGTTTTCTGGTTCAAATTTTCCGGCTCCGGCAAACCCTACCCGGGGGCTCGCCGGCTGGCCTGGCCTGCTAAGTCAACAAACCGGCTGAGTAGTGTGTGAAGATGTCAGAGGCCCACTCTTCGTCTCAGCTACAGACCGTAACCCAGCTGTCCGGCTAGCAAGAGCCAAAGCCCGAGGCATCCCACGCGAAAAATGGGGAGGAGACGCAGCAGACCGGACGTCCCGGCCCTGCGACTGATTCGAACCAATCCAGCTGCTAAGCCATTAGTACCGTGTGCAATATACTGTCAGCTCCCTTCGATTCCGGCTGCAGACCGCAACCCGGCTGCCCGGTAAGGATGCAGCGAAAACAGCAGAGCGCACGGGAAAGCGACTAAGTGTCTAGAAAGGGACAAGCCAGCTTTCGAAAAAACAAGCCGTTTTCCGGCTACAATTTGGCAGACTAACCTACTAACCTATGTGGACATGTGTGTATGCATATGTACATTTTTGTCCGACTACCTCGAGTCGGAATTCAGGAGAAGGAAAGAAGATTCGAAGTCCTTGCCTTCATCAAGCGCTCCGAATCTCGGGGGCTACACCCATTGGGTGCGCTCGCGCGCCCCTAGTGGAATCTTGTAGTTCCCGACCGGCCAAAGGCGTTTAGCCGGCCGTTCGGAGCCTAGGTGAGGGCAAGGGCTGGAGCAAGAGCAGACAAGGAAGATTCAAAGCACCTGGCTACGCCAGCTACTCCGAATCTCAGGGGCTACACCCAGTGGGTGCGCTAGCGCGCCCCCACTGGAGGTGTAGTTCGTCCGGCTAAAAGTGTGTAGGCGGACGTGGTTAGTCGGGCGGAGCAAGCCGGCAAAATATCAAAAGGAAACTCAACAAACAAGTTAAGGGAGACTCAAGAATTTCAACGTTAACAAACAAAAGGGAGACGAAGCTCCCATAAGTTACCCGGCGTGAAAAATAGCCGGTACAGACATACAAGGTTCATGGATATCTAAGACAAGACAAATACACCCGGCATCCCGGGGCAATAACTAGACGGCAGGACCCTTGCCGTGAGGGGGATCTTGCCCAGTAGAAGCTTCGACCGGCAGAGGAGGCGTAGAGCTTGATCCGGTTCCGGCGCCTATGGGCGGCGGCGTCGGGCCCTCCACGTCAGGAGTGCCGACGGACTCCGAGTCGGTGAGCGCCTCGTCGAGATCCACGTAGTCGGCAATCTTGATGGTGGATCCGTGGAGCTCCGGATGGGCTTGGCGGATGGCGGCAAGATCGGCTCTGGCACGGAATCCACCGTCGATCTTCTCGACGCGGGCGTCCTTATACCAGGAGAGCATGAGGGCTAGAGGCATCTCCGCTCCGGCCCGCGCTGCCAAGTCCCGCAGCCGGTCCACCGCAGCCGGCACCTCTCCCACCTTCGCAGCCAGCTGTGCCATCGTCTCCGGAAACGGAGCCTCCGGCCACATGAAGGAGAAGACGTCCCATGCCGCCTGACGAAGCTTGGCAGCTTCTTCGCCAAGAAGGACGACGAGCTCCTGGGCCGTTGGCTACGCTCTCGGCCAGTTCTCCTGCAGCCGGTTGTAGGCCAGCAGGTCTATGCCGGGGTAAAAGGCTGTTAGAAAAGAGGGGTCAGATCCAGCTACCGGATCCGCAAAGAAAGGAAGACGGGAAAAGGAACTCACCCTTGGCAGTGTGGCCGACCTACATCAGCTCCTCCAACAAGGCCTTCTCCTTGATCGCCAGCCGTTTGATCTCCTTCTCTTGGTCCTTGTTCTGGGCCTCGAGAAGGGTGAAGGCTTCGGCCCGGCTAGCGAGCGAGGCGTCGCGCTCCTTGATGGTGGCCTCCAGCCCATCCACCCTCGCGTGCCAATCCTTGTTCTGCAGCCGCAGAGTGGAATTGGACTTGCTCAGTCGGTCGTTCGCTTTCTTCAAGCGATCGATCTCGCGCTGAGCGCACACGAGGATGGTACGGAAATTCCGGCTATCAGCAAAAAAAAAAGGAGGCGAACTTACTCTGGGAAGTCCCGTTGGCGGCAGCAAGCTTCTGCTCCAGCATCTGGTTCTCGCCGGCTGCAGCCTCCAGCAGCCGAATCTCCTTCACCGCCAGCTCGAGCATGGCGGCAAGGTCCGACAGCGAGGCGGCGGAGGAAGCGTCGTCGTCCACGACGTGTGACGGCCAAGGACTCCTTCGCTGCGACCACCACCGTTCGCCATTCCTCCCCAGGCTCCTCGTCGGAGTTGTCATCGCCAACAACGACGAGCTCCTTGCCGGCAGCCCCCTGCGCGCCTGCGGAGGAGCCTTCCGGCTGGGAGTGCTCCGCTTCCGGCTGGGAGGGGACGGTCGGCTCAGCTCGAGCGGGAGGCGAGGGTTGCGCCTCAGAAGAAGGAGGGGCGCTGGTTGGCGCAGTCGGGGAACGGAGCGACGACCCGGCCGACGCTCGTGCCAGGCTCGCGGCTCCGAAAGAGACTAGCGTGCTAAAGAGAAGGAGGAGAAGGCAAAGGCAAAATAAACCAAAGTCAAAAAAAGAAGGAAAAGGGCAAGCAGACAGAAAGCGCCGAAAAAAAGGGGGAGAAGGAACGTACCCCGGTACAACAGGGGGTGGCCCCTTCTTCCGGCCAAGGTGGCCTGGCGGCAGGGTGCCGGACCGGCTCCTCTTGGGAGACGGCTCCTCCGACGCAGTCCAGCGGGAGCCGGAACGACTAGAGCCGCTCCCGCCTACCTCGCCGTCCGTCGTGGAGCGCGTCGCCGGGTCCATGGTCGGCGTGACCTCTTCCTCCTCGTGCACCTCCGCGTGCGGGTCGGCAGCCAGCTCGTCATCCCGACTGGGGAAGGCATCACCGTCCCCATCCGATTCCTCGCCGGACCGCCGAGCGCGCGGCTCGGGCAAGTCAGGCGTGAAAACCTCGAGGGGAGCCTCACCCTCCTCGTGAAGGATGCAAGCGAAGATCTACCAAACATAAGAAGTCAGTCAGATAGAATAGGAAAACAACACAGAAAGAGCAAATAAAGTTTCCGGCTACAACAACTTACCCAGGGAGTGTGGTTCTCCCGGCTGTAGGGCGCCAGACTGAACTTCTAGTTCTCCAGTAGCCGCTCCTTGCTGATCGTCCACAACCACTCCTTCAAGTTGTGGTAGCGGGGATCGCGGCGCGACAGCCGGGTCGGATCCAGCCGGCCGGAGTAATAGCACATCTTGTGCGCCCGCTGCTGCATCGGCATCATCCGTCGGGACATCCAACTAAGAGTGATGTCCAGGCCGGTTAGCCGGCAGGTGACGAGGGAGCGCATGCGCTGCAGCATCGCGTCTGTCTCCACCCTGTCGCCGTGGATCTTCAAGTCCCAGTTTTGCCGGCTGGACTCGACATCCTAGAAGGCCGGAAGATTTATCCGGTCGACGTTGGTGATGTTCTTGACGTAGAAGTACGACTGCTACCACAGCCATACCGTGTCCTGAAGCAAGAACTTGGGGTAGCTGGATTGGGAGTGGGAGTAGATGGAGGCGCCACTGCAGACGACTAGCGGCCCCTTCGTGTACTGCACCTGTGGCCGGACTCGGAAGAGCCGGCAGAAGAGCCCGAGATCCGGCTGGATCCCGAGATAGCTCTCGCAGAACGGCATGAAGTGCGCCAGCGTCCCGATGGCGTTGGCGCCGAGGTGGTGAAGAAGGAGGTCGAAGAAGGCGAGAAACGTCAAGAGGAAGGGATTCACCAGAAGGATGAACCCGTGCGCCAGATGAGAGAGGAAGATGACGCGCTCCCCCTCTGCCGGGTGCGGTGACACCTCCCCTCCCGGCGCCAACCGCACCGCCACCTCCTCCGTCGGCGGAAGAACGCGGGTGGCGCGGTACTTCGCGATGTGGTCCTCCGTGACGGAGGAGCCGCACCAAGCCCCGCAGTCGGCAGCCATCTCCGGCTAACTAGGGGGAGCGATGACGGAAGACTGGCGGTGGCCCGTAGCGACGATGACGACGAGCGGGCGGCGCAGTGGGCTACGGCGCAGAAGGCAAGGGCGCAGGAGCAGGAGCACATGGAGGAGGAGGAGACTGCAGCGGGGGAGCGAAGGAAAGGAACTGCCTCCCCCGCGGCGTCCCTTTAAAGGGTCGGAAGGGCAACCATCGACGGGGCCACATGGCGTGCATCCAGGCAACCCACACCCCAACCGCCGCCCAGGATCCGGTGTGCCGAAGCAGGATGCGTAGAAGATCCCGGAGCAGGAACCGAAGCGCCGGACAGCGGTTTCCCGAGGCGACGTGCGACGGGACGTTACGCTGCCCGCCGCAGAGCAATGATGGCGCGTGCGCGCGTGGCCAGCGTCAGCACTAACGTCACGGGTTGCGCAACCACCAAGCTCAGCCGGATACAAATTCAAAAACAAGAAGGAGTGTGCGCACATTTTGCCTAAGGGCGGAATCCACACGCGCTCGGGGGCTAGTGTCGGGGGGATTATCCCTAGGTACCCAAACCGGACAAGAAACCAGGCAGTCGGATCGCGTCCAGCTGGCCAGATGTAGCCGGACAGGGTAAGACAGGCCGGCTATCACCCGTATCCGGATCAGCAAGAGGCAGCCGGATACGGCGACGAAGCCGGACCCAATCAGTGAGACAAGACGACGTGCGTATCAGTGCACGATACGCCCTGTACGATGACAAGACTGGCAACCACCCGGCCATACCGAAGACTTTGCGAGGATGACGCAGGAACAGTGGCATGTGCTGACGACGGGCTCGCATGGCGTCCACTGTGCCTACGACAGCCATACCACTCGTACTCCGATAAGACATAGCATACCGGACACTGTGGATGACCAGCCAGCTGGGGCCCGTGTGTGGGGCCCGCTAGTCAGATTGGCCAGGGAGACCGTTGCCTCTCTGCCTATATAAGGAGAGGCAAGGCCTCAGTAGAAAGGGTTGGTCATACAACATTTAAGGCAGTAGCTAGCACATACATCTCAAGGAGCACTTGTAGTTCGTGTATTCCACATAGTTAGATCCGGCAGGAGTAGGGGCTTTACCTCATCACGAGGGCCCCGAACCTGGGTACTTCTTGCATCCCGCTACGCTCGCTTGTATCCAATCCCTCCTGCGGACACCGTCGATAGCTTCCCTGCTAGTCCCCACACCTCTATCTAACCTCCTCAGGTACTGCCATTCCCAATACAACAACACTGCCCCAAGGACTTGAAGCAATGTTGTGCCTGTTGCAGCAAAAGAAAAGTCCCAGATCACTTGCTTTGAATGTGGATTCAAGGGTCACTACTCCAATGAGTGCCCCAAGAAGCTTGCATCCACCACCAATGTGAATGCCCCAGCTCAGCAGCAGCGCCGTGTTCAGTCTGGAAGAAGATTCGCCCTAGGGAACTCGCTCAACCACAACGGCCATCTGTTTCACATGTGAAAGAACATTTCATGATTCCCAGGTTTCGTGTGTTAGATAACAATACCATGTATTATTCTAATGTGCACTAAGTGTTGCAAGAAGTTTTGAGTGTTTTGGGGGCCAGATTATCCGCCCCCATCATGGGCCGGATAATCCGGCCAGACCACCTTGGGCAAGGATGGCTCTGCGCAAGTCTCTGTCTGAGGGTGGATTTTCCCCTGGAAAAATCTGGCTCCGGGGAAGTTTTTCTCCCTGGACCAGATAATCCGGCCCTCTTGTTGGGGCGGATAATCCGGCCCCAAGGGAATCGCCCAAGTGAGCTCTTGCGCAAGCTTCTATCTGGGGGTGGAATTCCCCCCCCCCCCCCCCCCCGGATATTCCGTGGCTGGGGCGGATTTTTCACCCAGCCGGATAATCCGGCCCTCCCCTTGGCCGGATAATCCGGTCCCCATGAGAAAGTGTGAAGGGCAAGTCCATGGCCGGTTTTTCTGCCGGATAATCCGAGTCTGGGTGGAGTTTTCCCCAGGCCGGATAATCCGGCCCTCACTTGGGCCGGATAATCCGGCCCCTGAAGGCTCCAACGGCTTGGTTATGGAAGGGGTATAAATATCCCTTCTTCACCAACAAGAAGAAATCTTGATTCACTCGAAATTGTTCAGACCCTTTGAAAGAGCTCTCATTCTAGATCTCCCACTTCAACCACCCGAAGGCTTCGATCTTTGGGGGAATTGAAGGAGGAGAGAATCATCATGATCATCACGAATCAAGCGCATCAACTCCTCTCCATTCATTTGGAGAAATCCCTAATCTAGTATTCTTGTCAATATCTAGATCTTGTTCTTTGTTATTGATAACTTGTTCTTGTGGCAGCTTGTTGTCATTACGGGAGCCTCCAAGTTGATTGTGGAGTTGTGCCCTGCTAGTTGTGTAAAGGCACCAGTACCCGCCTCGAAGGGTTCCTATAGTGGAAAGGTGGATTAGGCCTTTGGTGGCGGGATCCATCGGAGAACAAGGTGAGGCCTATTGTGGCGTGGTGGTCTTAGTATCGCCCACCCCTCCAACGCAGACGTACTTCCCTTAACAAGGAAGGAACTGCGGTCAAACAAATCCTGTGTCTCCGCGTGCTTCACCACGGTTCACCCGTTCCTCTTCCACTCGCTCTTTACTCGCTAGTGGATAGGTTTGCATATAGGGAAATTCCACCTAATAGTTTATCTAGAGAATTTACCCTTTGTGTTAAGCGTAAAATTGAAAAGGCATTAAAATTTGAAGTAGCACCTATTCACCCCCCCCTCTAGGTGGCCATACGATCCATTTCAATTGGTATCAGAGCCTCGGCTCTTTATTCGGGCTCAATCGCCTAAGAGAAGTATGGGTACCAAGGGAGATGGGGATGAGGCTGTGGATAAGGTCACAATGGATGATCTCAAGACATTGGAAACAACCTTGTTGAAATCCTTTGAGGCCAAGATGGAGGAGATGAATCAAATGATTGCTTGCCTCACATCATCCATAGCCCCATCTCCATCCTCCTCTGAGGCCGCCACACCATCATCCAAGGATAAGGCTAACACGGGATCCAAGGATGATGAAGTGGTAGGCGAAAAACATAATGGTTCCACCTCCAAGAAGGGAAGTGGTAAGGAGGAATATAGTGAGGTTCGTCACATATATTCCCCCGACCCACCTATCCCTCATCCTCATATAAACAATAGGGGTGATCCACCCAAGCTTACTGCATCCTCTTTTAATCAATGGAAATTCTTAATGAAGTCTCATGTTTGCAGCTCCTCTATTGAACTTTGGAGGATTATTGAAGAGGTTCTTCATATTCGCGATCATACCAACCTGACAAAGAAGAGAAGTTGTGGACAACCAATTGAATGCTATAGCTCTCCACATGATACAGCTTGGTGTGGGTCCCAAGGACATGCCCACATTGAACATCTCAACACAGCTAAAGAAGCTTGGGCTGCCCTCACCGATCTCTTTATTTGGAATGAAAGCATGAGAAGGAATAGGTATGATGCACTTAGTAATGAAGCTGAAGGATTCTACATGTTGGATGGTTAAAACCATGAATACATGTATAGAAGACTCAAGGGCATTGCAACAACATTTAGAAAGCATGGAGCCACTCACATTGATCATGCATGGATAAAGAGAAAATATGTGAGTGCCTTAATGCCTTTCGAGCCAACGGACTTGAAGAGCTTGCAAGGTAGACACAACTACCATCAAATGACATCCAATCAAGTCATTCAAGAAATGGCATAATTCAAAGTTGCTGCAAAGAACACTGAAGATGCCCGTGCCTGTGCCATTGGAATGCAAAAGGGGGTCAATGTTGCTCTAAAGGCTAATATTGTTGCGCAAGAGGAAGATGAAAGAGCTTTTGAGGGGGCCTCCATGGACTGCCCCGATGAAGTCAAACGTGCTCATGGTGAGTATATGGTGTTTTACGCAAGGAACTTTTGGAAGGGTCCTGCCAAGGCCAAGTCAGAACTCGAGCGTAAGAATGGGTCAAGTGGAAGAAGAGAAAGTGGCCCAAAACTAAGGACATGCTACAATTGTGGAGATAGGCTGCACTTCGTAGTCGAGTGTCCATGTCAAAATAGAGAAGACAATAGTGGCAGGCTCATCCTTAAAGAAAAATCCAAGGCACCTAAGAAGAATCCATTTATCAAAAAGAATGGTCCCTACAAGAAGCAACCCAAGATTGTCTTGGTGGCACAAGAAGAATACTCCTCCGTAAGTGAAGATGAAGAGGATGAAGATAGTTCTCGCGAGGTGGCTGCTATAGCCACCACATCGACTCCATCATCTCTCTTTGACTCACCAAACGAGAACATCATCAACAACAATGCCACTTTCCTTATGGCAAGAGGGTCTAAGGGCTATGCTTCCGGTGGGTCTAAATGGGTACTCGATAGCGGATGCACGAGTCACATGACCGGAAGCAAGGAGATCATCACGGAGATGTGGCCAAATCATGATCATATAACCGTCTCCTATGGTGACAAGTCAAAATCTGAGGTTTGGTCTCGGCAAAGTCATGGTAGCCCATGATATATCTCTCGTGGACGTCATTCTTGTTGAGACCCTAGGGTACAATTTACTTTCAGTTCGCGCCCTTGGTAAGATGGGCTTTCCAGTTTATATTGATGTTGATTTGGTGGTACTCTTGTGGAGAAAGTCTCTAAAAGTCACTTTCGTGGGATATGCCGAAAATGACCTGTACGTGGTGGACTTTTCGAGGAAAACCACTACAGGCCCGATGTGTCTTTTCGGAAAGGCTGATTCGGGTTGGTTATGGCATCGCCGACTAGTCCACATCAATATGAGAACTTTGCAAAGTCTCCACAAGGGTGGCCACATCCTTGGACTAAAAGAAAATGTCTCCTTTGCCAAAGATCGTGTTTGCAAGGCTTGTGTTGAAGGGAAAATGCATGACTCTCCTCATCGAAGGAAGACTATTATATCGTCAAAAAGGATCTTAGAGCTCCTTCATGTGGACCTCTTCGGACCTCCATCTCATGCAAGCCTCGGTGGGAAGAAGTACTGTCTTGTTATCGTTGATGATTACTCAAGATACACTTGGGTTTATTTCTTCAAGTTGAAGAGTGAAACTCAACAAACGGTCATCGACTTCGCCAACGAGGTTCAACATCAACACAACATCCCTATTCTGGATATAAGAAGTGATAACGGCTCTGAGTTCAATAACTACACCTTAAATGATTTCCTAAGTGAAGAGGGGATAAGACATCAATATTCCGTTGCGTACACCCCTCAACAAAATGGTGTAGCCGAGAGGAAGAATCGGACTCTAATGGATATGGCAAGGTCAATTCTAGCCGAATTCAAGTCTCCATATAACTTTTGGGCTGAAGCAATCTCAACCGCTTGTCATTCATCCAACCGGTTATACCTCCGTAAAATATTGGACAAGACTCCATATGAAATACTTACCGGTAACAAACCAAACATCTCATACTTTCGGGTATTCGGGTGTAAGTGTTTCTTTCTCATCAAGGGAGTTCATTTATATAAGTTTGAATCTAAGGCTCTAGAAGGTATTTTTGTTGGTTATGGTGCCGAATCCCACACTTATAGAGTCTACAATAAGCTCTCTGGAACTGTTGTAGAATCTTGTAGTGTGCTGTTCGAAGAAAATGACGGCTCCTGTGCGGGGCAAGTTGATGTTTGTGATGCAGATGTTGAAATACCCCAAGATATCATAAGAATAATGGGCGTGGGATTTTTCCGCCCCATTGAGGAACCCCTTGTGGCAAATTGGGAAGGACAATGCTCTACTCATTAAGAGCCCTCATCTACACGTACTCAACATGTTCCAACCACGAGAGTAACTTCTACACTATCTCCATCAACTGCTGAAGGTCAAGATGTTCCAGAGAGCTCCAGGCCAGATTATCCGGCCACCCCTCCCTTGACGACCAAACTACTCCTGGTGTTGAAGAAATCGGTGCAAGCTCCAGGCCAGATTTTCCGGCTGACCCCGGATTATCCGGCCCCTCACCAGCTCAAGAAAATCCCAGGCAGCCTGTTGAAGTTGCAACAAGTTCTTAATCCGGCCTCACAATCGGCCGGATTATCCGGTCCTGAATCACCAGTTGTTCAGCAGTCTCCTGTTACGGCTGCTGACCCTCCTCAAGGACATGCTTCATCACCTAATACTTCTGTTAATCCGGATTCTAATCAAGGTCATGCAAATGATTCCAATGAAGATTCAAGTGATGAAACTATTCCACCAAGAGACAACAAGCTTATTGAACTTTGTCGCAAGGCTCGTGCTGATCGAAACCTTGAGTTAAGGGGTCACACTCTCGACAAGGTTGTAGGTGACCTTCGACGAAGGGTTTCTACAAGAAGGGAATTGGCAAGTTTTGGTGAGCATCAAGCTCACATCTCAATGGTGGATCCCAAGATAGTAGTTGAAGCTCTTGAAGATCTAGACTGGGTAGTTGCTATGCATGAAGAATTGAATAATTTCGAGCGCAACAAGGTCTAGAAACTCATGGAGAAGTCCAACGATTGCCACAATGTTATCGGCACTAAATGGATATTTAAAAACAAGCAAGATGAGAATGGAATTGTTCTGAGGAACAAGGCGAGACTTGTGGCACAAGGCTATTCTCAAGTTGAGGGCATTGACTTCGGTGAGACCTATGCTCCTGTGGCTCGGCTTGAGTCCATCAGTATCCTTCTTGCTTATGCTGCCTAGAACAATTTAAAATTGCAGCAAATGGACATCAAGAGTGCTTTCCTTAATGGTCCTCTACATGAGTTGGTATATGTAAAGCAACCCCCAGGGTTTGAGGATCATAACTTCCCGAACCATGTCTACAAACTCGATAAGGCACTCTATGGCCTTAAACAAGCCCCACATGTGTGGTATGAGCACCTTAAAGAGCTTTTGCTAGACCGTGGCTTCAATGTTGGGAAAATCGATCCCACTCTTTTTACTAAGAAGGTTAAGGGGGAGCTCTTCGTATCCAACTATATGTAGACGATATCATCTTTGGTTCTACTAATAAAGCTTTTAATGATGAATTTTCAAAGCTTATGACTAACAGGTTTGAGATGTCTATGATGGGGGAATTATGGTTCTTCCTTGGATTCGAGATCAAGCAACTTAGAGAAGGAACCTTCAACAATCAAGCAAATTACATCCAAGACATGCTCAAGAGATTCAAGATGACGGATCTTAACAGTGTCGCCACTCTGATGCAAACAAAATGTCACCTTGAACTTAACCCCCATGGTAAGATGTGGACCAAAAGGTATGTCGTTCCATGATTGGCTCTCTTCTTTACCTCTATGCATCTAGACCCGATATTGTGTTGAGTGTGGGGGTGTGTGCAAGGTATGAAGCAGCTCCTAAAGAAAGCCACTTAGTGGCGGTCAAGAGGATCTTTCGATATTTGGTTCATTCCCCTAACTTTGGTCTATGTTATCCCAAGGGCTCCAATTTCTCTCTATGTGGTTATACTGATTCAGATTGGGCTGGTGATAAGGATGATCGGAAATCCACTTCTGGAGCTTGTCAATTCTTGGGAAGATCTCTAGTGTGTTGGTCATCTAAAAAGCAGAATTGTATCTCTCTCTCCACCGCCGAAGCTGAATATGTTGCTGCTGGGAGTGCTTGCACTCAGTTATTATGGATGAGGCAAACTTTAAAGGAATACGGTGTCAATTGTGACAAAGTGCCTCTTTTATGTGATAATTAAAGTGCAATCAAAATTGCGTACAATCTGGTACAGCACACAAGGACAAAGCATATTGAGATTCGGAATCATTTTATTCGAGACCATGTTCCTCGACACGATATTGATCTATCTTTTGTGAGCACGAAGAACCAACTTGCTTATATTTTCAAGAAACCACTTGATGAAGCAAGGTTCTGCTACTTGAGGAATGAGCTAAATATCATTGATTCCAGGAGCTTGTCTTGATTACCCATGCACTCACTCGTACATCTCAGTCTTATTTGGTCTAGATGTGGTCATGGATATAGGGGGAGTGTGGTCCTAATTAATTGGGTTAACCCTCCCCCCATAATGCCAAAAGCAAGATAAATCATTTCTCTTAATATCATTTCATGATATGTGAGCTTATTGATGAGTATTGGTCGTGAACCCAAGATATATCTTTGCGGTGTCATACCATACACTCCAACAAGGTGGCTTCGGCCACCTCCCTCTCCCATGAGGAGAATTGGATTTTTGTGGATCTTTTTGGTTGTTTTTGCTCATCTCATGTTCTTATGGGAATCACACCCAATTTTGGCTCTTATTTGATTTGGTTCTTGCAATTTTGAGTGTATAGTACCATCTCAGTTTGGCTCTCTTAATCCTAAGCCTTTCCTTGCCCCTAAGCCATCTATTCTTGCACACAAGTCCCTTGTACACCTTGTGGGGGTGTTGTTTGGGGACGCACGGGCCTGAATCTGTGTACAACAGATATTCAGATTTGAGGCCGGATAATCTGGCCCAAGTGTAGGCCGGATAATCTGGCCCTGGCGGATTTCGTCTTTAAGGGAAGGGATCGGGGGAAGGGCTCATAACAAGCAACACTTCTCCCCCAACCCTCTCCTCCTCCTCAGCCTCCGCCTGCCGTCCCCCACCCTCCCCAGAGCCTCTCCGACCACCGGATTTTTCGGGCCTCCCCAGATCTTCTTCTCCGCGCCTCCGGGTACCTTCTCCTCCGTGTTCTTCCTCCAATGAGTGAGGGTAACTCCCTCCCTCCCCATCTTTAGCTAGATGTGTCATTTGTTGGGTGGAATGTTGTCTAGAAGGATGTTATTCCGCGTAGAACTCGTAGTATTGAAGTTTCTAGGCCCGATCTACTTCTTTGCACTCAATCTAGGCATGTTGAAAAATTTCTGCCAGGGCCAGATTATCCGCCCCTGGCCAGGCCGGATAATCCGGCCTGACATAATCAAATCTGGTTCAATTTCGCCATAGGTTGTGCATTGAGTAGATTTGTCCTATGAACATTTTGACTACCTTTTCAATGCTCTCTCTTGGACTAGTGAGTATGCTTATCCCCATGTTATCGCCCTTGTTCTCTTCACAGGTGGTTCCAATGCTCCCAAGACTTACAAGCGTCGTCCTCGTACTATCTATTTCGGGGTAGACAATAAGGGTAATACTGTGGACAAGGTTGAGCTAAGGAGAAGAGAAAAAGAGGCTGAACACATGGCGGAACAAGAGAAGCGGGAGAGATCCAGGAGGGTGTGTCCAAGAGGAAGGGCAAAGAGCCCAAGATCAACTACAAGGCTATGGATCCTGTCACTTATTCCTCTATCCGTCATCGTGATTTGTTTGCAGAGCTGCCCCATGATTCTGAGCTGGGGGATTCTCACTTTTGGTGTGCTGAACAAAAAGGGATATATGAAGATGTGTATGCCAGGCTGAACATTAGGCCTATGCACCCGCTGATTCTTGCTGAGGCTTTGGAGAAGCCCCACCTTGTTGATGCCATGTATGTGGCTGAGCGGATGGGGCTGCACCATCTCATGGCTCTCTAGTGCTCATATGATTCTGAGGTGGTGAAGCGGTTCTTTTCCACTTTGGTTATTTGTGGAGATGAGCATCGTACTATGAAGTGGATGACTCGTGACAGGCCTATGTCTGCTGATTTCCGTGTGTTTGCTAAGGTACTTGGATACTCTTTTCGCAGCAGGGATAGGGCCAGTGGCCACCGCATCATCACCTAGATGAAGCCCAACAAAGATGCAATTCTCTCTCCTTGCACGATGGACAATGGCATTGTGGGCACCCTTTCTGGTCTTGCTCCTATCTATGCTGCCTTGGTGGGCCTGTTCCATGTCTCCATCACTCCGAGTGGAGGCAACAATGATAGCATCCGTGGTCACCTTGTCCAACTACTAGCCTTCTCTCATGAGGTTGCCTCGTGCGAGGATGAGTCCGTGTAGTACAAGTTGGATGTGATGGACTTCATCTACCATAAATTGATTGATGCTATGTTCAACCGACTGTCCATTCCCTATGCACCCTTCATTATGCTGCTCATCAGGCACCTACTTCCCTCTGAAGATTTCAACATTGATGTTGTGCATAAGGCAAAGAAGATCTACAACAAGGTTCGGAAGACCTCTCACACTTCTTCTGCTCCTGAGGCTCTCATGAGGGATGCTCGCAGGCCTCTAGTGCCTCCCGTTGCTCGTGAGATCAAGTGGCTGAACTGGTTCTAGCGTCACATTATTTGCATGGGCACGGACACACGCAAGGGCCAGTATGAGGCCTACAAGCAGCGCCATGAGTTGGCTCACTCTCAGCAGCTCATCCTTCACCATGTGACTGGTGCCTCTGGTGATCCCCGGCTCCTACTGCTCCCACACCATATGCCCGGTGGACCTCTTCTTCTGGGCTGAACTATGGAGAGCTGGAGCGTCACTTGTTCCCCTCTGCGACCACAGCTGATGATGAGGAAGATGACACCGAGGAGCTTGATGATGAGGACGATGATGGGAATGAGGATGAGGACGAGGACTATGAGTGATACCTTGTGGCGCTAGCATCACTCTTCTTCCTTTTTGGCGTCTCGATGCCAAAGGGGGAGAAGTAGTTCTATTAGTTCTTCGAGGATTTGCATGGGTAGGGCACAAGCATTTGCACCTTTTCATTCATTGTTTTCTTGCTTGTGTCCAATTAGCGTTGAAATTTATTTGTGGTTTGTGGTGTGTTTGAGACTTTGTGTCGGTGGATGTCTGGATTTATCTCATGGATTATGCCTCTGGATTCTTTACTCATATCCTATTATGTTGGGAATCTATCTCAAGGAGGGCGCTTATATTGGTTATCACGTGATAATTGTGGCTATTTCAAGGATTCCTCTCTCATCATCTCGGTGCTATGATTATGTTGTTTATATTTCAATGGAATATACTTACACGTATTTGTGTGCATTTGTATTCAAATGCAAATTTCTAATATGCACACATTGAGGGGGAGTCTCTTCCATGTTTTGTTGGTGGTCTTTTGATCCTTCTTGCAAATCCTAGTATTGTCATCTAACACCAAAAAGGGGATATTGAAAGAACATTTCATGATTTCCCAGGTTTTGTGTGTTAGATAACAATACCATGGATTATTCTAATGTGCACTAAGTGTTGCAGGAAGTTTTAAGAGTTTTGGGGGCCGGATTATCCGCCCCCATCATGGGCCAGATAATATGGCCAAACCACCTTGGGCAAGGATGGCTCTGCGCAAGTCTCTGTCTAGGAGCGGATTTTCAACTGGAAAATTCCGCCTCCGAGGCGGTTTTTTCTCCCTGGCCGGATAATCCGGCCCTCTTGTTGGGGCGGATAATCCGGCCCCAAGGGAATCGCCCAAGTGAGGTCCTGCGCAAGCTTCTGTCTGCGGGCGGAATTCCCCCCCCCCCCCCGAATATTCCATGGATAGGGCGGATTTTTCACCCAGGTGGATAATCCGGTCCATAGGAGAAAGTGTGAAGGGCAAGTCTGCATGAGCTTCTGTCCGTGGTTGATGTTTTTGCCGGATAATCCGAGTCTAGGGCGGAGTGTTCCCCAGGCCGGATAATCCGGCCCCCGAAGGCTCTGGCTTGGTTTTGGAAGGGGTATAAATATCCCTTCTTCCCCAACGAGCAGAACTCTTGATTCACTCAAAATTGTTCAGACCCTTTGAAAGAGCTCCCATTCTAGATATCCCACTTCAACCACCCGAAGGCTCCGATCTTTGGGGGAATTGAAGGAGGAGAGAATCATCATCATCATCATCACGAATCAAGCGCATCAACTCCTCTCCATTCATTTGGAGAAATCCCTGATCTAGTATTCTTGTCAATATCTAGATCTTGTTCTTTGTTATTGATAACTTGTTCTTGTGGCAGCTTGTTGTCATTACGGGAGCCTCCAAGTTGATTGTGGAGTTGTGCCCTGCTAGTTGTGTAAAGGCACCGGTACCCACCTCGAAGGGTTCCTATAGTGGAAAGGTGGATCAGGCCTTTGGTGGCGGGATCCATCGGAGAACAGGGTGAGGCCTATTGTGGCGTGGTGGTCTTAGTACTGCCCACCCCTCCAACGCAGACGTACTTCCCTTAACAAGGAAGGAACTGTGGTCAAACAAATCCTGTGTCTCCGCGTGCTTCACCACGGTTCAGCCGTTCCTCTTCCACTCGCTCTTTACTTGCTAGTAGATAGGTTTGCATATAGGGAAATTCCACCTAATAGTTTATCTAGAGAATTTACCCTTTGTGTTAAGCCTAAAATTGAAAAAGCATTAAAATTTGAAGTAGCACCTATTCACCCCCCTCTAGGTGCCCATACGATCCATTTCAACATGAATGCTGAAGAAGCCTAGGAAGCACCAGATGTCGTGCTGGGTATGTTTTCCGTTAACTCAGTTTTAGCAAGAGTGTTGTTTGATTCTGGAGCATCGCACTCGTTTGTTACAGAATAATTTGCATGCACTAGTAAGATTCAACCAACAAAATTGAAGCATTTCATGATAGTTCAAATTCCTGGTTCAACAACCAAAGCTAGGAAAATTTGCAAGGTTGTACCTATCAGAATCCATGGGATAGATTTTTATGCCAATCTAATAGTACTTGGAACTAAAGGTTCGGAAGTAGTACTAGGAATGGATTGGATGTCGAAACATAAAGGATTGATCGATTGTGCCAAGAAAGCCATAACCATGACCAGTAGCTCTAGAGTATCAGTAGAGTATATATCTGAAACCTTTCCCCATCAATTCAAATGCAACAAGAGTCTAGCCCAACCAACCCTTGACCAAGTCAGAGTAGTCTGTGAATACCCCGACGTATTCCCAGATGAATTGCCCGGTATGCCCCCAGATCGGGATATCGAGTTCATTATTGAACTAATTCCTGGAACTGGACCCATAGCTCAGAGACCTTATAATATGAAGCCATCTGAAATAGTGGAGCTAAAGAAGCAACTTGATGCTATGCTGGTGAAAGGTTTGATTCAAACAAGCGCATCACCATGGAGGTCGCCTGTTCTATCTATGGACAAGAAAGATGGAGGTAACCGTGTGTGTACGGATTACCAGAAGCTGAATGATGTCACCATCAAGAACAAGTACCCACTGCCCAAGATTGAGGATTTGTTTGATCAGTTGACTGGTGCCAGAGTGTTTTCTAAGATTGATCTTAGGACTGGTTATCACCAACTAATGATTCATGCAACGGATATTCCAAAGACCGCCTTTACCACCAGATATGGATTGTATGAGTATACGGTCATGTCTTTTGTATTAACCAATGCCCCTGCTTATTTCATGAATCTCATGAATAAGATTTTTATGAATTTTCCGGATAAGTTTGTCATTGTGTTTATCGATGATATTCTAATCTATTCCAAGTCAGAATAAGAGAATGAGCAACATCTGAGAACCATCCTTGAAACCCTTAGAGAGCATCACTTGTATGCCAAGTTTAGCAAATGTGAGTTCTGGTTGAAGGAAGTAGGATTCCTCGGACATATTGTGTCGGCAGGAGGAGTCGATGTTGATCCCGCCAAGATCAAAGATGTTGAAGAATGGAAAGCCCCAACCACTCAAACCCAAGTCCGTGCATTTCTCAGATTAGCGGGATATTACCGCAAGTTTATTGAAGGATTTTCGAGCATCGCAAGACCGATGACCCAATTGTTGAAGAAAGATAAGAAGTTTGAATGGACAGACAAATGGGAAGAAAGTTTTCAAGAGCTTAAGAAGAGATTGATTTCAGCCCCAATCTTGATTATGCCAGATATCAAGAAGCAGTTTGATGTGTATTGTGATGCATCCAAGATTGGTCTCGGATGTGTGTTGATGCAAGATGGCAAAGTCATAGTGTATCTGTACAGACAACTAAAGCAGCATGAGCAAAACTACCCTACCCATGATCTTGAACTAGCAGCCGTAGTTTTAGCCTTGAAGACATGGCGTCATTACCTTATGGGTAACCGCTATGAGATTTATTCGGATCACAAGAGCCTGAAGTATATTTTCACCCAGAAGGAGTTGAATATGAGGCAAAGGATAGAGTTAATCAAGGATTATGACCTTGAAATTCACTATCACCCCGGCAAAGCCAATGTGGTAGCGGATGCTCTTAGCAGATTGCCGTGTAGATTAAACACCATGATCAAAGAAGCCCAGCCTAGTTTGTAGGAAGAGTTGTAGCAGTTTAGAACGGAGCTAGTTAGCAAAGGATTTTTAGCTAGCATTGAACTTCAACCCACCTTGATTAGTCAGATCAAAGAGGCGCGGAAAGGAAATGCAAGTATCGACAGAATCAAATGTCGTATTGGTATAGGGAAGGTACCTGGATTCACCGAAGATGAAGAAGGAGTTTTGTGGTACAAAGGACGTATCTGTGTGCTAGCAGATTCGGAGCTGAAGCAAGTTATCATGCAGGAAGCTCATGATACCCTTTATTCTATCTATCCCGGAGGAACGAAGATGTATCAGGATTTGAAGGAGCAATTTTGGTGGCACAAGATCAAGAGAGAAATCGGAAGCTACATAGCCAAGTGTGATATCTTTCAGAGAGTCAAACCGGAACATTAGAGACCCGCAGGACTGTTGCAACCATTGCAGATTCCGGAATGGAAATGGGATTCCGTCGGAATGGACTTTATCACCGGTTTGCCTACTTCTAGTAGGGGAAATGACTCTATCTGGGTCATAGTTGATAGACTATCCAAGGTAGCCCATTTTATACCTGTCAAGCCAACCTACCAGAGTTCCAAGCTAGCAGGGTTGTACATTGCTAGAATTATCAGTTTGCATGGAACCCCCAAGAGCATAGTGTCGGATCGAGGAACCCAATTTACCTCAAGATTTTGGCAGAAAGTCTAAAATGGGTGAGGAACCAAGCTGAATTTCAGCACAACTTATCACCTGCAGACCGATGGACAAACTGAAAGAGTCAACCAAATCTTAGAAGATATGTTGAGAGCTTGTGTGTTAGAGTATGGATCAAAATGGGAAGATTGTCTGCCTTTCGCAGAATTCTCATACTACAACAATTATCAAGCCAGTTTGCAAATGGCCCCATTTGAGTTCTTATATGGAAGAAAGTGTCGTACCCCCTTGAATTGGTCGCAAGTAGGAGAGAGTCAGATTTTCGGACCCGACATCCTACGAGAAGCCAAAGAGAAGGTTCACAAAGTCCGTGGGCACCTCAAGACCGCCCAATCCAGACAGAAGAGTTATGATGACAAGAGACGTAGAGACCTGACTTTCAATGTCGGAGATTTTGTGTATCTCAAAGTGTCACCTTTGAAAGGAATGCCGCGTTTTAAGCTGAAAGGAAAGTTAGCCCCCAGATATATTGGACACTTCAAGATTCTGAATCGCCGAGGAGAAGTATCTTATCAACTGGAACTGCTAGAGGAGATGTCAGCCATCCATGATGTGTTCCATATCTGGTTACTTCGCAAATGCTTAGAAGTGCCGGAGAAGACCGAAGTTTTCAAGAACATTGATCACCAAGGATCTGACATATCATGAAGTGCCCATTCGTATTTTGGAAAATGGTTTCAGAACCACCAAGACCCAGAGTATAAATTTTCTCAAGATCCAATGGAGCAACCATACCGAAGAAGAAGCTACCTGGGAGCGAGAAGATTATATTAGGACTGAGTTTCCAGATCTCTTTAGTTCCTAGCTTTTTCTTAAATCTTGGGATGAGGTTTTATTTAAGGAGGGAAGTTTTGTAACACCCCAAAACTTCTAATCAAGATTATCAATTTCTAATCACCCAAAGTTAGGGTTAACAAAAACTTTTATTAATAAAATGAATATGAATGCATGTGTGTTTGCATTAGTGTAGAATTGAGTGTATATGCCATGCTTGATTGTTCTAAATGATGTGAAATGGTTTAAAGATGAATACTATATCATCTAGACCAATTACAAACAAAACCAAAGGAGAAAGAAATCAAATAGGAATAAATAAAGCAAATGGTCATTTTGACAAAAGTAAACCATTAGGCCACTTTGAGTGTTCCTAGAAGAAGATTTCTAACAGAAACAATTCTACTTATTTTCACCCCTTGCTAGACCAAGTAAAAGTGTATCAAGGCCCACTTTACAAACTTACAAAAACATCTAGCAAATCAATTTAATGGACAATGGAAAATTGAATCTAATTCATATGTTAAGATCACACTTTTTAAAAAACCACTCAAACCAATTCCCCTTGACCTCTCCAAGAAAACTTAGACTCTCAGGATTAATCTAAGATCACTCAAAAAATTTGAATCAAAAATTCAAAAGTAACACTCATGCGGCCATTTCATCAAACACCTGGTTAGCATAGAATTAACCTCTGCCTAACTTCACTGTTTTGCATAGTAAACCTCGACCATTTGGTCCCCTCTGCACTCTTTGGTCTCTCCTAAGTCTAACCAGCACCCAGACAAGCCCCCCCTTTGTCGTGGAACACAGTGGAGCGCCGTCTGAATTTGGTCATCACCGGCCGACCACGGCCAGCTCGCAGCAGACCGTCCTGCGCCCATCCAGGATGTCCAGGAGCTACGCCGCACTCTACCGCCACCCATGTCTAGGCCACAACCCCAGCCAAGCCATGGACCACCCTAGTCATGCCGTGCACCGTGCCTCTGTGCCAAGTCCAAAGCACGCCAGCGCACCGTGCCCGACCAACCGTGCCAACTCGCGCCTTGCCCTCACCGCACACGGGCAGCCTTGCCATGATCATGTCAACCTGGCAGACACCCCCGTTCGCCGTAGCCTCCGCACGCCGCCGCAAACACTTATGCTGCCGTGCGGAGCACCGCACGCTCGAGACTGAACCGCACCACCCCATGCCGCGCCATTAAGTCTATAAGAACTGCCAAGAGACACCGCACCATCATACGCCCTTGCCCATGTCGTTAGCCGCCTGTAGCGATGCCACCGTCGAGCTCACCGCCACACCGCTCGGTCCCCTTGTCGTGCTATAAAAGGAGGCCACTCCCGTCCATTCTTCACACCAATCCACTGCCCACCTCTCACTGACCTTCCCCACTTCTCCCCGGAGCAAGGCGAGCACCACTGCGCCGGAATTTCACCGGAGCCCGTCGCTGCTGGACAAGGGCGCCAGCGATTCCAACCACCCCAAGCCATGCCGTGACCTCGCCTCGCCGTTTTCTAGCATGTCGACTTCCCCCGTCACCGACCCTAGCTCGAGCCCAGGTGAGCCCTGCGAGACCCCCACCGCCACGCTAGGTCACATTTCTCGCCGGAGCTGTTTATTGTCGATGATGACGCTCGGTCGTCGGATTAGAATAGGATCGTACGGTCCAGATGCTTAGATATCATTTCAGTTAAACTGAGTGGCTGACTGGTGGCCCCCATCTGTCAGGAGCCCGCTGTGCTGTGCAGTGCAGCGTTTAGCTTTCTCGCGTAGCCCAGGAAATTCAAATATTGATTTTTCCATTTTAGATAAAACCCTATTATGTCTAGAGATTCAAAAATCAATTCAGAAAGTTTCACTTAACCAAATTGCATGATTCAAATTTTGCTAGAAAGGTAATTAAAATATCTTTCTAAGCCCGTTGGATTTAAATAATTTGGAGTTAGAGATAATCTATAGCAAAAATAACAAGACAGAGGCTTTTGCAACATCAAACATTTTTTAAAAATCAACCATAATAGCTTTTGAGTTGATTCCAACTCTCAAAAACCACATTTCATAATACCTATCTGAATACGTAAAAATATCTAGGATTGCATGCAGTGACTTTGGATTAGCACCAAAACAATGCTATTAAGGCATTTCTAGTCACTTTAAATCTATTAAATAATAATCTTAACTTTATAAAATGTGACGAACACTTTAAATCACACACCCATGTTTTAGAATATGTGGTGATGACATGTGTCAACATGATCCCATATTTTAATTGGAGAATATTAAATCTTAATTAATTTCAATAAGTAGAAAATACTTTTCTCAAATAAACTAAATAAAACTAGTTCTTTAATTCAGGTGATGATTGTGATGATGCTAGATCATCAAGTGTGAGCCTTAGTGTGCTAAATAGACTTAGTTAAGTATTGTTTGCTCATTGTGTACACGGTATTCATTTATAGACGATAGTACCGACCAAGGATACGAGGAGGAGGAGTTCTACCTCGAAGAAGACGAAGAAAACTTCAATCACTTCACCAATCAAGGCAAGTCATCACTACTAAGCAAGCTAGACCTTTGCAAGCTAAAACTTGCAAGATAACCTAAGCAAGATGCATTAGGCATGCTTTGGTTATACCATTTTGATTATACCAAATCCCAAGTTTTACTTGCAAGTTTTATTATTTTACTTTACCAAAGTTTTTTACTTTTAGTATAGATAGCATAAACAGTATAAGACTAGGCCTATCTAGTTGGACTTAGATGTCATTCTATGGCATGAGATTGAAGAATAGCACCCCTCATTAGTGAACACTCTTAACTTAGTGGCTAGTGCTAAGCATAAAACTTGATCACCTTAGATGGTTATACTTGGTGAAAATGATTATGAAAACCTTGGAATGATGCTTCATTCTATTGAAATGTTTTGACATGTGTTGAGAAACACAAATGGATTTGATGATGAAAATGTTGAGGCATGAGCCTTAGCCCTTTATAAAAACTGATGGTTGGGTTTGCGAGTAAATCTGGATTTAGAACATTAACTTAGTTTTCTTTACTTCTGAACTCAGTTTAGATAAATCTGGCTTTTTGCAAATAAATCTAGAGCTTAAGATTCCTACTAGAACTACCTTACTTGTTAGTGATAATTTGTGAGTACTTAAAGAATACTCATGGCTTTGTTCCTGGCTATTCCCGTGGCCAGACTATGAGGAGGACTATCAGGAAGATGGACAGCAGGATGGCTATGACAACTAGGATCATCTCCCTTCATCAGCATTGCCTGTGACCCTGAAGATGGAGCCCACTACTACGCTTATTATTCCGCTGCTTGTTTGTATTAAGACTGGATCATGAGATCCCTTATTTCTGTAAAACCTTATTATGGTTTGTAATGGATGATGTACTCTAATATCAATCTGTTATGTCTCACAAAAATGGTAATACTGAGATTGGGAGGTATGGCATAACAGGCACCTGGGATTAAAAGTCCAGGTGTTGACACAATGGAACTAGGGAGATTATCCACTGCCACCATAATGAGCAACATTAGGGCTTGCAAAAGCCTGAGCTTGGGGATGTGTTCCCTAAGAATTTATATTTGTGTAATAATGAGGTTGTACTCCAGCTCTGTGTGAGCTTTGAAACACTTGTCTTGGGCTTGTTCCAACACTTTTCTTTTTCTTTTGCTTTTCATTTTCCTTTCTTTCGTTTGTTTTATTTTGTTAGTATCTTTCTTGGTCGCCTTTTCATTTTTTTAATCCACGGCCTCAAAAATACAAAAAGGTTTTTCCTTTTTCATAAAAGTGGATTTTATTTGAGTTTTGAAGGAACACATCACCATAAGGAAGAGAAATTATGAAGTCACGCATGAGAGGTATGTCATATGTTTCCCATTTTAGAAGCTTGAAATGTTTATCCTAGTTTGTTGATTTGTTAAGATGGTATGCCAGCAGGAGTAATTCAAAATAGTTAGATTAAAGCTTTTGTATTTGTATGAGTAATTAGTTGTAACACCCTCAAATTGGCCCTATGCACGTTTTAGCGATTCCCGCCAAACCCGCATAGAAACGATTCAAAGATGCCCATTAGGCACTTGCGTGCGGGTGGAAAACAAAGTAATATCATTACACAATAGTCCACGATGAAACCCATAGAACATATATATATACAACGACTCCATGAGTCAAGAATACATATATACAGTAGAAAGATCCAAATCCCCTTGAAAACGATATAACATCCGAGTACAGATAAGATGCAAATGGGGCTAAGAGTCCTAAAGAATAACCAATGGCATCCATAACCCTGCCCAGGCCAAGCCGGAAGGGTAACCCTTCTAACGATGTCAAACTTATACCTATTAAACAAAAAGGGTGACAAAGGGCAAAAGAAAAAAGGGAGCGATCGGTACTAAGGCCAGTACATGGCGAGTCTAGAATTCCGAGGCTCTTGCCTACATAGGTATGGTGGACTGAAGTGGCAGCGAAGCATGCACTAAATAACATATAGAGACTCGATACAACTGTTGACTATCAGAGAGAGGTAAGAAAGACATATGCAGATCCAACATGATACTAACACCAAACATACCCATCCTAGTATTTCCACCATGAGACCAAACGAGGAAGTCATTTCGAGGAAACTCACATGGTTGGCAATTTTATTCATTCTTTCCATGGTGGTTATTTAACTTACTAGTCATATTGGATATAAGCCAAATTATAATAGTAAACTTTAGTTGTAGTTGTCTATGATTGAGAAACTATGCTCGAAGTCGTCCATAACCGTGGACATGGCTTTTCGAAAATATTTAACCCTGCAGGTGTGCACCAAAGTTTCCACACGTACTTCAACCCTTTTTGCCAGATCAATTAACACACCCATCGGTATGTAGGCGGGGCTTCGGACACGACGCTTTCCCAGACCCAAAGCAAGTACATGGGGGCCACCCGAGAGAGCTACCCGTACGAGGTATAGCTAATCCTCCTCGTACGGACCGTGAGGTTGCATGCACTTGTCACGCGAGCAGAGGCCATAAACAATATATTCCCGTGACAGAGTGCCGCACCTACGCAACAGTAATGAATGCTCATCGGGCAACAGATAATAAACATGGCATACATGGCATAGGTACAGTAGGTAACGTATAAAGCCCGAACTAGTTTGTGGCCCTAGCACAGTACTTTGAAATCAGGTAATAAGCCGATAGGGGTGCCCAGACACCCCACATGTGGTTAGCGCGCTCGATCTCGGAACTACTGTCAAGAACTCGGGTCCTAGGTGGACACAAGTAGGCGGATAAAAACCAAATAACATCTATTACCCACCGGTGTCTCTACATTATATCTATTTCCAGCATTTTAATTGACAAGCTATAATAAAAGTCATGATCATCTCTACCATTAAATATGTGTCAACCTTCCAACAACTGTGGGACAACAATGACACGAAGCAGTACCTAAATAAGCATCTACGACTTGCAAAGCCGACTGTCTATCAAACAACATGCAATAGGATGTGTCCAAGGCAATATAGAGGCTGCAAGGAATATAAAGGGTGCACGGAAACTACAACATCGCAACATGGATAGCAATAAATCAACAGGAGGAAGTAAAGACTATAAAAGAAAAATAGGTAGAAAGAGGAGAATGCTCGCCTGAGAAACACTGCCGAAGATTCATCCGAAGATCGGGTCGACACTCGCATCAACTCATCAGCCTAATCCATGAAGAAGCAAAGCTCTAGAAGAAACATCGGATGCACTATTTAATACTACGGCAGAAGATCAGGCATGATGCATGTATGATGCATGACATGGCAAAGGTGCGATACAATTAGACAATAATAAGTGGAACCGGGGTCCCGATTCATGTTGTTCAGGTATCCCGCAATTTAAATGTTGTTTTAACAAGGCAAAATATAGTATCGGTTCGCTATACAATTTTAATGGAGCCAATATAAGCATAAATATCTCGCATATAGTCTCCATATTTAATTATAGGATGAATCGGCTAAAATCCCTAAAATCACATGATATGTAAGTGGGCATGAATGATTTAATGCAACAAGTTATGTGGCATTTTATAAAAAAGTAGGGTCAAAGACGGGGTCTCACGGCTCGGATCAGAGAGGCGGGAAGATAGTCTTTGGGTTGTTATTGAAGTAGTGCAAGTTGTCGAAGCCGGTATCTTCAATCCCATTCATCATCTTAAAAACATTAAGAAAGTAGCTGAAATAGAGTACTTAACTTGTTGGAGGGGAGGACGGCGATCGGTAGGCTCCGATGTGACGAGGTGATGTCAAATTGATAAGAAAGAACTTGCTCGGCAGCGGAAAATATTGATCTTGTTGGAGCAGAAGAAACCAAAGCCACAGCTCTTGCAGACATTTTATCAAACACTTGGTGGGCAAGTGACCAGACAAACTATCCCTGCAAGAGGTGGTTGGTACGCGCTGCTCCTGATGGTCGATTGCGCGTACGTGAACAGAGAAGAGGTAGTAACCTTCTACACACCTGAAAACTGGCTCAAGAGCGAAACACGAGAGGAACAGAGACACTACATGCGGTGACCCGGTGATCTGCGGACAAATGGGATGAGCGGAAGAAGGAAAAAAGGCCGGCTAGAGACGTGACGGCGCATGCGGGAGCCAGAAGGTGCTGACCCATGGGGACTTGGTTGCGAGTGGTGGATTCGAGCCTGCGCAGGGCGCGCAGAACTGCCGTTGATGCTGCTGCTTGCAGGCGGGTGGCTTCTCGCGCATGCGAAGGGGCAGAGAGAGTCGGCCATGCGGCGGCGTGACCCTGGGTAGGCGTGGCCCCTAGGAGCTTGTCTCCTGTTGGTGGTGGGTAGCGATGCTAGCCAAAATCGAGTGGGCAAGACGGCAGGCTTCTGGGCGCGTGGTACATGGATCGATCGAAATCTGGTGGTGATGTCGTGTGAGCTCCTGACAGAGGACAAGGGGCAGGTGATGCACGGCGTACAAGGCAAAGGGTGCCTCTGGTTAGCATGGCACACGCACAAAAACTAGAACACATCAAGAACCTGATCATACAACGAACAAAGAAAAGAGACCAAGCTCTCTCCATCTTCCCCTCTCCCTTTCTCTCCCTCCCGTTGAGAGTCCTCCCTCCAGCTTCGGGCCGATCCCGAGCCCTCTCCGACGGCGTTGCCGGTCGGAGGAGGCGGAGGGGAGGCGCCGTCTTAGTAGTTAGGTCTAGGTCTTGTAGTAGTAGGCTAAGTGTGGGCTATATGCCCGGTAGTTGGAGGGAAACGCCAGATCTTGCAGCCTAGATCTTGGTCGTTGTAGGTTTTTTCCTTCTCTTGTTGTTCTTACGATGGTCGGAGCTGGCGGCTGGGAGGAGGAAGGACGACTCCTTGAATAAATCGGTGGTTGTGGGTTTCTTCAAGATGCAAGGGTGGGGTGTTCTCTCGTTCTTCTCAGCCGTCCATGGAGGCGAGGGGGGAGGGCGACGAGAACTCCATCTCGGTGTGGCTTCGCTACTCCTGGCTGGCCATGGCGGCGAGGAGGAGTGGCGGTGTTACTCGGCGGCCTCTGCTTCAAGAAGATGGTCGTGCCCTCCTGTGGTGAGGGCTTGTCCGGTGGTGCTCTGCTGGTGCTCGCGGGAGGTGGTTTCCCTGTCTCGGTCGGGCCGTCGTGGTGGCGACGCGGAGGTGGATGGGAATCCTCTTCTCTGTCTTGCCCCCAGGACACCAAGGGAAGTTGCAGGGTGTGCTCTCCGGCACCTTGCTGAAGCTGCAAGTGACCAAGATCTTCCTCAACGATGGCGATTTGGAGCCACAGTTCTCTATGGCCAGAAGGTCCATTGTTGCACTTGGATGAAGCCGAGTTTCTTCTTCCGTGGATGGCAGAAGCTCTTCGACCTGCGTGCGGGCTCCACAGTCGGCGTCGCCCCAAGTGGCCAGTTCCCCGGCGGCGGTGCAGACTCCCGGACAGCGACGGCCCTCAGCTGCGGTGGAGGAGGGCAAGGACCTGATCGCGTTTTCAATATTTTTTTCTAGGGTCTTCCTTGTAAAACTTGCGCCCTTAGAGCAAACGCAGCGTTGGTCAAAATGGATGTCTAAAAACTCTTAGACGTAGGTCTAAACGCTGGACTAGGGTAGCTAAGAAGAGTTTTACTAGACCTGAGTCCAATACTAGACACCATGTCTAGTGTAGGTTTGACCCCTACACCCCTATGAATTGGTAAAGGAATCATAGTCTCTCATAAATTCTGTGTAATAAATAATGTAATTTTTTGTGGCCAGTGGAGCCTAGCATGGTGTCCAGTACGCTGGGCACTTTTTCTTTCCTTAGTCATGAGTCTAGTATTTTTGCTAGACACCTCTCACAGTGTACATGCTCTTATCTGCTAAACCCCTTTCTTTTAGGTGCCCCGATGTAATTGTAACCACCGTTTGGATAATTTAAGCAGCTTCAAAGGCCCTCGTGCCCTTTCCCTGTTAAAGAAAGAACCTGATCGATTTGCTTCGGCAAGCCACATGCGGCTCGATTGATTTTTTTGAAGTCATGAGCTGCTTGTTAGGTATGAGAAATTGAATCAAGAAGGAACGCCTGCTATAAGATTTGGAACGGAAATTTTGAGGAGAAAGAGAGGGGAAAAGGTAGAGGAACGATTAGACAGATTTAGATCTCCAATTTGGGGATAGGGTTTGATGAGAAAGACAGTGCGGCATAGATTATTTATATAGTCCAAAGTAGAGTAGATAAGACTAGTTTGAACAAAATTTTAGACCGCATTTTGGTCTATTTTTATTATTAGTAAAATAAGCAAACATTTTGTAGGCTTACAATAGACTGAAAACTATTAGTTTGTTTTGTTATAAAACGAGAAAAGGGAGATGGTTTCATATATATTAACCGGTTTCATATATATTAACCATACATATATTTAAGCACGTAAATAAAATATGGTTTTTAGTATAAATAATTTTGTGTTTTAAAATATGCATGATGATGACAACGTCTTATAGCAAGATCGAAATATGTTTGAGTTAGTATGAATATAGAGTAGATCTATTATAGGATAATAATAAAGGTGAAAAAGAATTAGAGGATATCAACTAGAGATGACATCAAGACAGACAAAAAATATAGAATAAGCAAAGTAAAAAAGATTAGAGGATCCAAAAGAAAACAAGAATATGATAAAGCAAGAGTATGATAGGGAGCCAATACGAACATAAGAATAAAGAGAGGTAGAATATGGAGGATTATGGTCACATGATGATAGATAGATCCACACGTTGGTCATATGAGCATATATTGGAACAAACCCAGTAAATGGATCAAGTGGACAACATTGGGATGGATCCACACATGATATATGAGAACAAATAAATACAATCAAATATAAATAAAACCCATATCCATGCATGGTAAAAAATAGAGCAAGATCATTGGGCCAAAAAGGATGGCTAGGATCCACATAATAACACATGGATATAATTAAATCCAAACAACTAAAGAAACCCATATGGCATGTGTGGTGGAGTTTAGAACAATAACATACGGAAAGATATATGGATTGTTACTAGATAGAATGAATACAAAAGATATGCCCCCAAATCAATTTGGGCATTATTGGCAAAAATAATATGGACTCAAGTAAGATGAAATTGGACATTATGGTTCCATCAAGTATGGCACCAACTGGAATGAGAAAACATAGAAAGCAATTAGAGAGAGGCAATCCAAACTCAAATTCAAATATCGAGAACCCAATACAAGTGCAACAATTAAATGTACAATTTATATTATGCTCCATGCAATGTGGCATGATGAACATGATGATGATGCATGTTGATGTCATGATGATGCACAAAATAGAAACAACAAGCGATTTTGTGGTAGTGATTTTACCAGGTTGCTATATTAGTTGTGGAAGCTTTTTCTCTAGTTCTTATAGTTAATCGAGTCTTGCCTTGGAAACAATATTGCAAAACAAGTATATCAAGAAAACATCTCCAATTTTTGACTTGTATATTGAGTGATTGTCTTAGGAGTATACCTTGGAAGCTACTTAACCACATAGATATATCGATAGACTTAATGGCACTCTTGAAAGGAGCTGCTTGATTGAATTAAAGCCTAGTAGTAATTGTGATTCATGCCAAAGCTAAAACATTGTGGATCAAAATGTGATACTTTTTAAAGTTCATTTTTTTGATGCAAACCTTTGGATGTCAACAACTCTGCTGGCCTACAAACGATCAATGATACAACCTCTGATTTTGGCTATGAGTTTACGACATGGGTAGTACTTGTTAACGCAATGGGAAAGAGTATTGGTACTCTTGAAGGTTGTGCAAACCGATGCTTAAAGAGATCACTCAATGATCCTTGTTGGAAATTATCTTTGAAAAATAAAGATTCACACAAAATAGTCTTTGGCATGGTCTCATTACTGCTTTATGAATTTTCTTGAAAGACAGTGGAACATTAGTGTTTTATAGTCTTGATCTATTGATGTGGGCGTCAATAAGACACTTCACTATTATGCTACTTAGGACATGATCTCTTATACTTAATTCTGTTATTATGAAATATTCTAGTGTTCCTTGGCAAGCTGAGAGTTAACTAGGGGAATTGGAATGATTGTTACACTTCTAGTTGTTTATACTTATATCGAACTCTACTTTGATTGTTTCAAAGCTTTTATAGTACTCTTGGCACTTATCTAACTTTGATTATCCTTTCAAATGGAAGAAGTGTTGGATGCTTACAACTACCAACCGTAAGTGAATCCATCTTCTCATTATTTCAGTTTAAACACTGAGTTCTTTATAGTTTTGTTTGTTTCTTGCTCAAGGACTATCAAGGTTTGAGCTTTGGGGAAGTTGATGACTCTGAAAATAGCCATCTTTGTCCGCATTTAAATCACATTTTTAGTCAAAACAGTTGACCAAAAATCTCTCTAGCCTTGCTAATAATGATTAATTATTGCAAAGATGTGCAATCCTTTGTCTTGAAATGTGTTGTGTGGGAAATCACACTTTTAAGGCGAAATCAGGAGCATTTACTGAAGATTATGATGTTGCCTACTTAGCCAAGTTAACTAGGGTCGAAAAGGAGCCTCTAGAAGGTTCAATGACCTGCATTATGGGCAAGGCCCGCCCGTATCATCCATCCATACCATGTGCGTACCGGCTACGTTAGGTCAAACGCACCAGCTTTCATGAAGGCGTCTATATATTTCGAGACTCCATGTGTCACGCAGAGGCCGGCATTCTCAGATTGCATCACACCACCACCAAAGGAGATCCACCACCATAGTTCATCCTCTCTACACTCCACCCACTCTATAACCATAGCCATCATCTTGTATTTGAGATCTGTAACACCCTTGAATCAGCCCTATGCAAATTTTAGTGATTCCCGCCAAACCCGCATAGAAACGATTCAGTGGTGCCCACCAAGCACTTGTGTGAGGGTGGAAAATAAAACAATACCATTACACAATAGTCCATGATGGAACCCACAAGAACATACATACACAATAACGACTCAGCGAGTCAAGAATACAGATTTACATTATAAAGATCCAAATCACATTGAAAACGATACAACATCCGAGTATGGATAAGATTCAAATTGGACTAAGAGTCCTGAAGAATAACCAATGGCGTCCATAACCCTGCCCAAGCCAAGCCGGAAGGGTAACCCTACTAACATCATCGATCTCATACCTGTCAATTCAAAGGGGTGCCGACAACGGGAAAAGAAAAAAGGGAGCTGTTAGTACTAAGGCTATTACACGGCGAGTATTAGAATTCGGCGGCTCTCACCTACATAGGTATGCTGGGCTTAGCGGCAGCAAAGCATGCACTAAACAACGTATAGAGATCCGATACAACTATTGGCTATTAGAGAGGGGTAAGATAGACCTATTCGGGACCAATCCTAATACTAACACCAAAAATAACCTATCCTAGGATTTACCCCTCGAAACCAATTGAGGAAGTCCTTTCCGAGGAAACTCACATAGTTGGTAGTTTTATTAATCATTCCATGATAGTTTCCCAACTTACTAGTCCTGCCAGATCCAAGTCATAGTTAGAGTAATACTTTAGTGTAAGTTGTCAATGATCGAGAAATTATGCTCCAAGTCGTCCATAACCGTAGACATGGCTTTTCGAAAAGATTTAATCATGCAGGGGTGCACCAAAGTATCCACCCAATGTTTGCCAGAACAATTAACATGCACCCATCGGTATGTCGGTGAGGCTTTAGACACAACGTTTCCTAGAACCCAAAGCAAGCACATGGGAGCCATCCTACTAAGCTACCCGTAACGAAGTTGACCGAGCTTCGAAGACGGACCCAGAGGTTGCGAGATCGTCCAAGAGATCAGAGGTCATAGGTATAATCCTCAACATAACGACCCACATCCTAAACAGTGCAGTATTAAATTCTCATCAAGCAATAGATAATAAACATGGCATGAAAACCCCAAAATAATTTGTGGCCCGTAGTACAGTACTTTGAAATCAGGTAATAAGCCGATAGGGGTGCCCAAACACCCCACATGTGGTTAGCACGCTCGGTCTTAGAACATGTATCAAGAACTCGGGTCATAGATGGACACAAGTGGGTGGGATAACAGTCAGATCTCAACTATTACCCACCAGTCCCTCTTTATTAATTATATCTACTTCCAACATTTCATTATCAATTTGTAAGTAGAACCATGATTATCACCACCATTAAGCATGTGGCAACCTCCCAACAACTATGAAACTCGACAACTCGAACCAACACTCGAGCAAGAAACAACAACTCGTAAGGCCAGCTATCTACCAAATCAATGGTCAATAGGAAGTGACCAAGGCAATATAGGCTACAAGGAGTATAAATGGTACAGAAACTAAAGCATCGCAACATGAATAGCAATAGAGAGGAGTAAAGCCATAAAGCGAAAATAGGTAAAGGGAGAGAATGCTCGCCTGGGAAACACCATCGAAGATACATATCCGAAGAAATTGTCGAAGCTCACAACATCACATTGTTCTATCCGAGAAGAAGCAAAACACTAAAAGGAACAAGCGATGCAACAACTACACCTAATGCGGAAGAACCAACATGATCATGATATGATGCGTGACATGGAAAATATGATGCGAAACATGTTGAAAAGATGCCATTAACATAGTACAATGATGATACAACATTAGTGAGGCATTAGTAACAATAAGGAATCAATTCCAATTTTATTTTTCATTTTATTAATGAATTTCCTTGTAGTAACATATTATGAATACATAAAACAAGATGCAAATGAATGTATGGATATCATAGTTAGAAGGGGCTCGTCGCGCTGATCGATTTAGATATATTATTTCTCAATTCCCAGTTTATAAAATTAAAGTTACGATTTAATTCACGTTTAGTTGGAAAAGGCAAAAAAGTTAATAGTTTTGGTATTTAGAATACTTGTCTAATAAAAATGAACATTTTTTGATTTGATCACTACTTAACAAGATATAAGCAGATTCAAACTATTAGGGAGTTTTGTATAAAAAGCTCTAGCCAGCGGGGACTTGGTTACACAATTACGTTTAAGAGTTCAAGGTTGTTTCTGCAACTTTGCCAACGAGCTGAACCCAACTCGTTCAGGCTTCTGGAAAGAGAGAAAAATAGGATAAAAAGGTTACATTAGAGGGTTCAACACTACAAGCTAACTATTGCGGATCTACTGGCTAAGCGCTGCATCACTGGCCTAGTTTTATGTAAAACTAGATCATGTTGGCACGCGTTGCTGCGCCTGCTCATTTAAACTATATAATATTAGGGAACAATGGATTTTTTTCTAGAATTGAACCGAGAAGTTTAATATATTGAACATAAGATAGAAATTTGAAGTGTACTTTTTTGGTTTGGATAGTGCATCTTTTTTCTCGAAATAATTATATGAAATTAAGAGCATGGGATGAATTGTAAAATCTTCATTAGTAAATTGGCTAAAAAAGCGGCTCAGAATCCACATATCCACTATTTCACGATTGTTTAAGAGAAATGCAGAACAAAACAAATGGTAACATAAAGCACTAAGGGAATCTCTCTTTAAACACTTGTCATTGCACTGACTATCCATAGGTTCAGCTTTGCTCACCCACCATAAAGAAGGATATTGCATAAACAGTTATATTTATAGCATTCAACCATATAAAATTGAAATTTCTTTGTTTGCATCTTAGAAATAGCAGGAGTCGGCAGCAAGTGAAATAACCTCGGTGGAAAAAAACATGAAAGTTACCAAGTAATATTAGACAATAAAAGGCACCTTGTTTAATGTTCTCCAGCTCTCAATAATTCGTTATGGTCATCACTGGATGCGAAAAAACACAAAGTCAAGGTACTCATGATATATACATCAATCCAGCTTACAAAAATCAAAATATCTTTATTTGCATTGAAGTAATGTCAGGAGTCAGCTCAACAGGTCAAATACTTAGGTTAGCTTCGTTTGATTAGTATAAAGCGTCAATGCATGGAATTTACTTCATAAATATCATAGGATATAAACGGGTAAATATTAGACAAGAAAAGCCACCTGACTTGATGTTCTCCAACCCTCAATAACTGGATCTGGTGAGCATTGGATGAAACAAACCACAAAGTGAATGTGGGCATTTGATGAAACAAAGCATAGAGTGAATGTGATCAGTCGTATGCTTATATCCATGTACATAAGTTTATCAAGATAAAGGGAATGCAAAAATATTATGGTTTTGCTTGAGAACAGGTGTCACATTTGATCGACTACACAATGGATTCGTATGCAGAAGTGATTTGACCTTAGAGTATATTTTCTTTTGGAATCTCCGACCCAAATTAGTTGATTTAGATTTGTCTAGATTCGAATGTATCTAGACTTGTTTTAGTATTAGATACCTCCGAATTTAGACAAAACCAAGTCAACTAATTTGGGTCGGAGGGAGTACATTTTTTTATCCTCCTCCATGGAACTGTAACATCATTTTTAAACATTGAAACATTCTCAAAATATCAAGCGACTACACCAACAATAGAAGCAAAGTTAGCACATAGTCAGTGTAAACTTCACTACAATGCACAGGTATCAGATAAAAAGGTGTGAAAATTATGTACCTCAGCTGATGTTGATTAGATATGCAAATACTAGTGGTACCAAAAGCTATGATTGAAGCAGCTTAATATGGTGAACAAAATAGAAATCCACATATGCAGCTGAAGCACATAACTCAACGAGTTGGGTAGTTCATGGCCTGCAAACAAACATTGTACGCGATCAGATTTTGGACAGATGAACGATTTGCCATTGTATTAGTTGTCACCATACCTTCAGAATCATCGTGTCGCTCGGCGCCCTGCTACATCTCCTGTGCCGCCTTCTCAGTCCGTTGTCTCGCTGTAGACTATTCTTGTTCCAGCACAAAGTTTGACGGAGGGATCTGTTCCTAGCAAAAAAATGGAAACGTCGGCGCTCGATAGAATATAGGAATCGGAAGGATTTTGATGTTTAGGTGCCTTTCAAATTGGAAGTAGTAAAAATAGAAAAGAGAGCTGGCGGCGTAGATGCCTCCCGGGTGGCTTCAATCGGCATGGAGCGGGCCGACGACCGTGATGTGGCCGGATTGAGGAAGACAATGTCGGCAGCGTTGATGTACAATGGAAGGTAGAGGTTGTTGCCTGCTCGAGGCACCATCGTCGCATAGTCAACACTCTCCTCCTATAGATCAGGATTGGCGAGTAATGTTGCCGGCTAGCCGGTCAACAGCGACGGTGCCTGCGCACATGGAGGCGCAGCTAGGTCTCGGTGGTGTGCACATCGAAAAAGGAGCGGGGATGCTCTGAAGGTCAATTTCTGGGGCACCATGGCCTGACGGGCACCGAGTACGGAGAGACGTTTATAAAGGCGGCGGACGAGCCACCATGTCTTCGGGGGAGGATCGAGGAGGTAGAATGTTGGGAATATCTGTTCGGGTTTTTTTTAGCGAATTTGTGTTTGGAGCTAAATGGGCTTTCATGACCTGTTTCGTTCCCATTAAATTAGAGTAAGCCAATTCGATGGCTAGAATAGCGTCCCTAGGGACAAAGCGGGCAGTGCGGGACATGATGGAAGATCCGACGACCAAGGACATAAAGAAAACATGATCCAACGGCCGAGAGTGTCTAATTCATGAGAGAGCTCCCTCTTGTTCCAATTTTAATATCCCTAATGATAACTTGTCTGTTCTGAATAAGATCCACGAGTTCGTTGCAGAGCTTCTCTTAACTTTTATAGCCAAACGAACTAAAATAAAAGGGAGCAGGTCAAAATGGCAGGGGTGTCTTGGATGTAGTGCACAGGCCTAGGCACTATGGTCAGATTTGGTTGGTGTTAGGAATACGGGTTTGGGGTCTTTATTTTAAATTAGATCCAGGTCAGGGATGGTTCACTAAACCTATATATATACCGTGCGTTGCCACGGGATAAACAATGCCCTCGCTCTCACTCTCTCCCTCCCGACCCCACACCACTCCACTACCCTCTATCTATCTCTCTCACACACACATACATTTTATCAGACTGGGTCATTTGGGTTTACCTAAAATTTCGGTCCGGTAATTCGGGTTATAAATTATTCAGGTTATCTAAACTATCGCCGGAAATTTGTCTAAAAAATATGATACCCGATAATTACAACGCGCTAGCCATAGAGATATGGACGATGGCGACGTGCCGGGAAAGCTGAAGGCTTCGCCTCATCATTGCTTCATCGTAGAAGTTTGTCCTCATAGTCGACCGAGGGACTATGTAGGAGGTCTAGCCAATAGGAGCGAGTGGGGAGTTGCACTGGTCCACCCATCACACTTGTGGCCTTGAGGGAGGCTAGCGGTGGGAGTTGAGGGAGGCTACCAGCAGTGGGACTCGAGGAGGCTACTAGTGCCAAATCTGCCCTTTCCTGCTACCATGGTGGCAATGGAATATGAGGGAGGTAGACGACGGATAGATCAAAGATTTTTGGATTTCTGCGTGAGTTGAGGAGGTGTGGCAAGTCGGGATAGAAACTGTGGGGTATATTTCCGTGTGTCCTGTGATGGGCTGTTTTGCAGGTCAAACCTGAATTTTCTGAATAAATTTCATGTGTCTAGATCTATCACGACTATGCAGGTTCAGGTTTTCTGGTATCTGGTTGCACGTCCGCCGTGGCATGACATCACTAAGGGATAGTGGCATGACATCACTACAAGGCAATAAAAATATTAAAAATATGTAGAGAATCATCAAATTTTTCTTATATTTTGTGAGTATGTAAAGTGGGATAATTATAATTTTCAAATAACCATCGGACCCTCTGGTTCTCATCCTCGACATCTCATTTCTCCTTCATTAGTGTGCCACTATTCCATCGACACCCTCTGGTTCTCATCCTCATCATCTCACTTCTTCATTAGTGTGCCACTATTCCATTGAGACCCTCTAGTTCAGTGACATATTGCAACCCACAAAGCATCTCAACTTTTTTAGAACAGCACTCGAGTGTATTGTTAGAGCTAAAAGGAAGAAATCATATGAGTTTGACTACGTGTTAGATAAATTAAATCATTCATGTCCGTACATTTTCCACCCCAATTCTTGTGTTTCGTCTCCCCACAACTGAGCATGCGCCACGACCTTAATTAGTTCGTTTTTTATTCAGTGCGCAACCATGTGGAAACCAATAGTTTAGGAAAACACATGGATGGCTGGGATACACGCGGACGGTTCTTAGTCGGGGGGCACGACCAATGCTCTGTAAAAAAAGAACCGTAGAAGCCCGCGTAGAAGCCCGTACAACCCGTTCACCGGCGCGTATTATACACGTATGCATGTGGGTGCCTAACCATCGGCTTCCTTAAGTAGCACAGTCAGCGGTTGGTCTGTGTTCCAACCACTTCGAAAATTTCCCAAACCGGGAAGCAAACCCTAGCTAGCCGTCTCTCCACAAACCCTCGATCGCGGTGGCCATCCATGGAGAAGGGGAAGCAGGTGACGGCGCCTACTAACAACACGGAGAAGGGGAAGCTGGTGGTGGCGGGTGCTGAGCACGCGGAGAAGGGGAAGCAGGTCGCGGATGTAGAGGGCAGAAATGGGAGCTCCGGCTGGGGTCGGTCGGCCGTCTACTCAAGTGTGCATCCAATGAAGTGGAAGTTCGAGACGGAGGCATAGATCAGGCGGAAGAAGAATAAGAACCTGAAGAATAGGCTGCATTAGGAGAGGAAGGAGAGGGGGAGAAGATCTACTTGCCTGCCGACGTCAAGACCTTCCGTGAGTCCGACAGCGATGACACCGATGAGGTAAGTCTATATCTTGCTCCTAGTGTTCATGCCGACGAGGTCTGCCTCGTCCTGTTCTTGCTAGGGTTTGTGGTGCTAGTAGGGTTAGATGCGCCTAGTGATGCTAGTTTGTGCCAGGTTAGATGCATTGTAAATTAGCTATTGATTTCCCCAGGACCCCTTTGGCGATGTTCTAATGGCTGTAGGATCAAGTAGGCTTCTGTTTTGGTAGGCTAGGTCGTCGAGTGGTCCCTCTTATTTTGAATGTTATGATATCTGTAATCTGTGCCAGGTTTACATGCACCTAGATGCTGTAGCTTATGCTTTGCGTTTGTGCCTGAGTTTTTGGTCTTGAACGATCTAGGAAGTAAGAACCTACCATTTCGTTTGCAATGAAAACGGAATGGGGCTGCTGCCTATTGATCTGCACATATTAGCTACTGATGTGTTCTCCCTTGGTGCCAGTAATATAATTGATTTATGGGTTCTACATGCGACCTCTTCGAGATTGTAAATTTAGGTAATGTGACCATGGATAGTTCAAATTCATATTAGGTGTTACTTTCTAAAAATTCTTAGAAAGTTTAGCAATGCTAGTTTGTGAATTTGACTGTAATAGTTAAGTAAAAGGGACATGGGAATCTGTACCGGGTGCTTGTCAATATAGTGTTGTACTATTGTGTAGAATGTATTTGGTGTTATTTACTTTTCTTATGAATTTACTTCGTTAGATCATCTAATCACTTTATACTGATCTTAATATACCTAGTTTATGTACTCATAGTCAGAGTGTCTGCCTTGGTAATTTGCTAGTCTTTTGAAATGCTTGTCTCACATAGAACATATGGTTCTGGTACATTCATGATAGTTGTTAAATTCAATACTTATTTTGTATTTGTAAAATATTTGTAGCATATTAAGCATTTATGTAGTTGTGGCTCTGGAGCTAAAAGCTTATGTGTTTTGTTACAGATGCATAAATTCCTGGTTGTATTACTGCTAGTAATAGTTGTTGTTATCTTCCTTCATTGGTTTATTATTTTTGTTGCACTACTACTTTCAGCAACTATTTTCTTATGCTCCACACATAGGTTGGTAGTTAATGTTGATGTGATCTAGCTTAAGATTATTACGTGTGATACAACATTCTGCTTCATAGTATTATAATTTTTATTGCACTACTGCTTTCAGCATATCGGTTGTTCTGCTGCAAACTTAAGTTAGTATTTAATGCTGAAGTGATACAACTTAAGATTAATAAGTGTGATAGATCAATCTGCTTGTAAGGCATAATTTTTTGTCGCACTAATGCTTCCAGCAGATGTTTTGTTTTGCTGCACACATTTGATTTGTATATAATGCTGCTCTGATCTAACTTCATATGTGTGACGTATCAACTATTATGTTATGATTTTTAAATGTTCAATTAAAAAGTAATTGTCCAAGTTTCCCGTTATATAATATGTGGCACATATAGTCTTATTTCACAGAGTAATTATTATAATCTTATTTCATTTCACATATTTCCACAGGAGTCAGACGGTGTCGGTAGTGACATCGAGGACAGGGACCGCAAGAGCTGAGCTGTGCTGAAGAGGCTCAAGGCTGGCGACATCCCCTATCTTCTAGTCCTAGGGGAGTACAAGTGCCCGTGGTGCTTTCAGAAGGAGATGCCAAAGGACTACCTGAGAATGCTGCAGCATGCTACCTACTATGGATCTGGCAGCCAGAATCTTAAGCCGCACCTGAATGCCAAACATGTCGCTTATGGCGTGTTCCTGCTAAAGCACCTCCCCCAGCCGTAGGAAGTTGGGTTGATGCTTAATTAAGTAGATTATGTCATATGTCTCTGTGTTAATATGGTCGTATGTTAAGACTATGTTTATCGGTGTTGTGTTGAACTTGATACAGTTTGTTCATGTGGTTGAACTAGTATTTGAACTATCTAATATTTGTTCTTAAGAAGGTTGTTTCATGTTTAACCTGGTTTAATGCTATGCGTACGTACTATGGTTGTGTATTTGCGGAAAATGGTGGCATAAAGGGAGAACAAGGAATTCTGGGGAATGTATATGTGTTTGGGTTTCTTGAGCTAGTTGATAATGGGTTAAAATAAATGATTAGCTGCATTACATTGATTAAAGTTACACGTACTTAGAAATGGCTTTTTAGTGTGGTATCAACGGTGCATTTCTAGTCAAAGTCTTATGTGAGACTCTAGATGATAGTAAGATTAGTTGGCAGTGGTAGCCTTGATTAGCTGGCCAGTGTAGGGATAGCGTTTGGGTTTTATAACATGTATAAAACTATGAAGGTCGGTCCAATAAGACACCCAGGTAATGCGGCCTGGCTATTTATAAAAGAAACAGAAATCCTAACTTCCTCACACCGCCTTCCCAAAAGAATTGTGACACTCCCGCCAGAGCCATCTGCCGTCGGAGTTGTCGCCCTGGTCGAGATCCTTAGTGGCTGCCATGTCTGTTTCAAGGTCGTCCCGCACGTCTCATAATCGGCACTGTCTGCCCTACATTCCCCTGGTTCCCTGCTCCGATTGCGGCGTCATCGTCAATAGGCACGTCTCCAGCACTGATGACCATAATGGCTGGGTCTTTTACAAGTACAAAACTCATGAGGTAAGCATTCATTTGATTTGGTTTGATTTTCGTGCAGTCGATGGCGCATGTAGCTACAATATGAGCAGTGTTCATACAAAATTCAATGTTTGATATTTAGTGTTACTAATTTTTACATACTGAATGCAATTCTTGGCTGTGGGAGCTAAAGTACGTGGAGTACTTGTGTGAGAACGGTATTCTGACTGGTGATGCAGCAATAGATGCTTATGTATGGGCTAAGGAGAGGAGGGAAACTCTAGAGCTAAGGAAAAAAGAAATAGCAGGATTAAAGCCTAGGAATGAGGAACCGGTACTGATGAAGTTGGTCTCTACGGTTGATCTACTTACAGAAGCAGTGCTTCTTCTAAATTTTGTAATAGGGTTGTTAGTTGTCCTTTGTCTGATGCTTAGTCAATAGGAAAGAAGATCCATGTGCGTTGCTGATGTAATGGTATATCCTCTGCGTGTCTCTGTGTGCTGAACAATTTTTAAAGCAAGTGAACATACTTCTGTGTTATCTCTTTTGTATCTGTTTGCTGATGTAATGGTATATCATCTTCCTTTGGTACGGTAGACGGTTTAAATCTAGGGTTTTAGGACAGTTTTGGACAAGTATGGACTAATCGTTAGGCCAAGTGTTTAAGGAATGTGCTCTCCTTTTAGACATTGCTCCACCACGCCTTCACAAACATGTAAAATAGAATTGAGGCAAATTTAAGAATGTTGAAAGACTCACATGTCTACAAAATAGACCGTGTATGCCTACCTGAGAGGGCCATTTGTAATAAGTCAAGGTTTTCAATTAATTTTAAATATTCTCAAAAAAATACTCTAAGATGTTCGTATTATTAGAAACACAACCTTATATTTTTTGTCATTTTCAAACAAGATGGTGCTTGTCCATGCACTTTCCACACTGGCCAGCTTCGGTCTAGGATAGTAGGGTGTAACGTGTCTACCCGTTGGGATAGCGGCAGGACAATTAAGGAATGGCTTTAAACTTGGCACAATGGCTCACAATGACACACCATAGACTTATATCACTTTAATGAGAAATGACGGCATGCTTGGGCATGCCTTTGGTACGATAGACGACTAAAATCTAGGGTTTTAGGGAAGTTTTGGACAAGTAAGGACGAATCGTCAGGCCAAGTGTTCAAGAAATGTGCTCTACTTTTGCACATTTCTCCACCATGCCCTCACAAACACTCACATCCCTTGTTTTATAAACAATATGGTGCTTGGCCATGCACTTCCCACACTGGCCAGTTTCGGTCTAGGGTAGTAGGGTGTAACACGTCTACCCATCGGGATAGCGGCAGGACAATTAAGGAATGACTTCAAAATTGGCAAAATGGCTCACAATGACACACCACACACTTATATCACTTCAATGAGCAATGATGGCATGCTTGGGCATGCCTTCGGCATGGTAGACGGCTAGAATCTAGGATTTTAGGGCAGTTTTGGACAAGTACGGACAAATCGTCAGGACAAGTGTTCAAGGAATATGCTATACTTTTGCACATTGCTCCACCATGACCTCACAAAAACTAACATCCCTTGTTTTACAAACAAGATGGTGCTTGCCCATGCACTTCTCACACTGGCCAGCTTCGGTCTAGGGTAGTAGGGTCTAACGCGTCTACCCGTCGGGATAGCGGCAGGACAAATTGAGAAATGGCTTCAAACTTGGCACAATGGCTCACAATGACACACCACACACTTATATCACTTAAATGAGCAATGATGGCATGCCTTCGGCACAGTAGACGGCTAAAATCTAGGGTTTTAGGACAATTTTGGACAAGTACGGACGAATCGCCAGGCCAAGTGTTCAAGGAATGTGCTCTACTTTTGCACATTGCTCAACCATGCCCTCACAAAAACTCACATCCCTTGTTTTACAAACAATATGATGCTTGGCCATACACTTCCCACGCTGTCCAGCTTCGGTCTAGGGTAGTAGGGTGTAACGCTTCTACCCGTCGGGATAGCGGTAGGATAATTGAGGAATGGCTTCAAAGTTGGCACAATGGCTAACAATGACACACCACACACTTATATCACTTCAATGAGCAATGTTGGCATGCTTGGGCATGCCTTCGGCATGATAGACGGCTAAAATCTAGGGTTTTAGGGCACGTTTGGACAAGTACGGACGAATTGTCAGGCCAAGTGTTAAAGGAATGTGCTCTCCTTTTGCACATTGCTCCACCATGCCCTCACAAACACTCACATCCCTTGTTTTACAAACAAGATGGTGCTTGGCTATGCACTTCCCACACTGGCCAGCTTCGGTTTAGGGTAGTGGTACATTGAAATGTATCTATAATTTTTGATGTTCCATGCTTGGTTTTATCTACTTTCTTATGTTTTGTCCACACTTTGGAGTAATTTTCATATGATTTCTTGGACTAACCTATTAATAAGATGCTATAGTGCCAGTTGCCTGTTTTTTGCTATTTTTGGTTCCAGGAAAGTCCGAAAATCAATATTCTCGGAATTGGATGGGACAAAAGCCAAAGTTCCTATTTTACCGGAAGACTCATGGATCCAGAATACGAGACGGAGGAGGGCCAGGGCCTGGCCACACCCCCCAGGCGTGGGTCACCCCAGGCCGCGCCAGGACATGGTGTGGGCCCCCTGGCACCCCCTCGGTCTGCCCTCTCGCCTATAAGAGCCTCTCGATACCAAAACCCTAAAAAGTCAAGCCTCCAGCCACAAAAAGTTCCGCAGCGCCGCCGCCACCAAAGGGGAGATTCGGGGGACAGGAAGTCTCTGTTTCAGCACCCTGTCGGGACGGGGAAGTGCCCCCGGAGCCATCTCCATCGATCTCCACCACCATCTCCATCACCATTGCTGATTCCAATGATGAGGAGGGAGTAGTTCTCTCTCGAGGCTAAGGGTTCTACCGGTAGCTATGTGTTCATCACTCTCTTTATGAATGATCATATTGTGATCATGAGCTTTGTAATCTAGTAGATCTACCTTGCTACTCAAGTGCTTAATAGATCTCTGCTCTCCCCATGTGTGTGAAAGTGACAGCGTGCACACCATGTTAGCACTTAGGCTAGAGATTACAAATACTTGTTATGAGTTATATTTGGAGTTGGATGTTTCTATGAAATTGTGGTGTTTGTTGGACTCATCTAGTACACAAGGTGACAGTTTGGGGTTATCTAGATGGGAAAGGCTTACATTGAGGTGTGTTGTTATAGCCCTACCATCGATTAGAGTGTCCAACCGGAGAGTAGTTAAGAGTAGTATCATAAAGAGAAGATATTTATATGAGAGTGTTCACTAGTGAAAGTATGATCCCTAGGCCTTGTTTCTAAGCATTGATACACCGTTTGCTATTAGATCTGTTACATGTTTGCTTGTTTCCATCTTTATTTCAGTTTGCCTTTAGTCTCTTCCACGCCATCAAGTTATTTTCTATCACCGTTACCACTTATAATTATCCATACCACTTGTATTTCACTATCTCTTCGCCGAACTAGTGCACCTATACACCTGACAAGTGTATTGGGTGTGTTGGGGACACAAGAGACTTCTTGTATCTTGATTGCAGGGTTGCTTGAGAGGGAATACCTTTGACCACTTCCTCCCTAAGTTCGATAAACCTTGGGTGATCTACTTAAGGAAAAACTTGTTGTTGTTCTACAAACCTCTGCACTTGGAGGCCCAACAACTGTCTACAAGAATAGAAGTGCGTAGACATCAAGCTATTTTCTAGCGCCGTTGCCGGGGAGGTAAGGTAAAAGGTACTCACTTCCTCCGTTGTGAGTGCTCGAAGTTATTTCCTTTAGATTCTGCAATTTTGTCTTTTTGTTTCTTATTTTCACTAGTTAGGCTTAATGGAAAACAACAACAAAATTAGAGAACTTTATAATATTTATCTTGAATTAGGACATGAAGTGTTTGAAGAGAAAATTAAAAAACCTATGGAACTTTATTTGCATGCTAATAGCAATGTTGTTAGTATGAACTCTTTGGACACCATTATTGCTAATGCTATGGAAAATTCTAAGCTTGGGGAAGCTAGTCTTTATGAAAATGATCTTTTTAGTTCCCCAGCTTTGGAAGATAGCTATTCTATTGCTTATGATGATACCAAACCTCCAATATATGATGATTATAATGATGAATATGATATTTTCAGTCCACCTACTATTGAGGAGAAAATTAATTATGATTACAATATGCCTCCTATATTTGATGATTATGGTGATGAGAATAATAATGATAGCTATTTTGTTGAATTTGCTCCCACTACAATTAATAAGAATGACTATGCTTATGTGGAGAGTAATAATTATTATATGCATGTGGCTCATGATAAGAATGTTTTATGTGATAGTTATATTGTTAATTTTATCATGATGCTACTGAAAGTTATTATAAGAGAGGGAAACATGGTTTTATGCATCTTAATAATATTAAGTTTCCCCTCTTTATGTTGAAAGTCTTGAAGTTGCACTTGTTTTGCTTTACTATGCTTGTTGCTTTGTGCTTTCATGAATTGTTTCTTTACAAGATTCCTATGCATAGGAAGTGGGTTAGACTTAAATGTGCTTTGAATTTGCTTCTTGATGCTCTCTTTTACTTCAATTCATATTTCTTATGTGAGCATCTTCTCAACCTATCATGCCTAACTTAAAGGCGTTAAAGAAAAGTACTTATTAGGAGATAACCCAAAAGTTTTAGATGAGTCTTGGAAGTTATTACCACTGTAATAACCGCTCTTTATCCTTTTTATTTGCTTTTTGTGCCAAGAGTAACCTTTAATGAGAGAGAAGTAATGATTGGAAAAGTTGTTGTCCCGAAACAGATTTATGTGCTTCACTGTAAAAATTCGTGAGAGATCTCTGTATGTCGGATTGAGCTGTAATTGTTTGTGCTTCTGCCCCAGGTTATTATAGAACTTTCGTTAGTTCAACACTTTTTTATTTGAGCAATAGAAGGTCTTCCAAAAAATTCGTCTTCACCTACTGGTCTGTTTTGACAAATTTCTGCCATTTTCTGCATTTGCTTCTTTTTGATTCCTTTTTGTGTTCTTTTGGGGAATTGATATTTTTGAGGGAACTGCTACAGTAGCTAGTGTTCTAATGGAAGTTTATTTGGTGTTAGAACTGAACTTTAAGACCTTTTATCTTGAGTGCACTAATGTTGCTAATAAAGATTGTGTGAAGTTTTGTATGAAAGAAAAATTTCAGGTGTATGGAAGGAATGAGTAATGACATGAAGAATGGACTAAAGCTCCATCTTGAGGATGCCACGCGTGTCACCCCAAGAAATATCCAAGAAGTACAAGCGTCAAAGCTTGGGGATGCCCAAGGCATCCCCTTCTTCATCAATAAAAATCTCAGGTTTCTTCCAAACGCTTCATTTTTATTGTTTCATGCACAATTGTGTTGTTCTTGGAGCATCTTCTTTTTTGTTTTCGTTTTGGTTTTTAGTGTGCTTGGTTTGCTTAGTTTTCTGAATAAATTGGTTGGACCCCCTCTTTCATACATTGGTTTGCAAATAGTTTGGTTTGGTTTGGAAAAGAGTAGGAAAGTTCATACTTATGTGGTAAAAAGAGCTTGTTTTTGACTGTGGCCTATGCTTTGTCATGCCATGCTTGATATTGTTTTGGCTTTATTCTTAGTATTCTTTGTTGTAGCATGTATTGTTATAAACAATTGAGATTTCTTAATGTGCCTTGGATGAATCATGCGTTGTTTTAGCACATTAAAGCATAGTAAAGTGGTATTCTCCTTTGATGCTTTATTTGGGTTGACTTGGCACATGCTCACACCATGTTATGACTATCTCAAGTCACCATGGCCTTTATGATCCTTTTGTTTTCAAATTGTAGTATCACTTTATGCTTTGATCAATGATGTTTTGTCGCTCTGCATGATTATGGCCATTATTGCTCTCTTAGTTTGTCGCTCCCAGTCTTTGGCTAGCCTCCACAACCAAGTATGAGTTCCACTCATGCATCCAACTCCCTAAACCAAGTTATTACAAAGAGTCCACCATACCTACCTACTAGCATATGCTATTCCAAGTACATTCATGTTTTTGTTTACCTTCCAAATTAAACTTGTTATGAGAAAACTAGTGATTAAAGCTCTCATGAACTTGATGGCACACTTTACTTTTGGCATCTAATAAACTTGAACCATTGGGTCCTTCTTTGTTGTGTATATGCTTGCGCTTTATAAGTTGAAATTAGCAGAACCATGTTTCATGGGGAACGTTTTCAACATCGCACTTGTACTTTGTACTCCGTTGATATCATGTTCTTTTGCTTACGGATCCCGGCGGTGTGAAATAAATGTGGAACTTGTAAGATCATGGAGTTTGTATATGTGTTAGAGAAACGCCTGGGCCGCTAGCCTAAGCCATGCCTAATCATGGTGGAAACTTGTAGCATCACCATAATGAGCACTCTATGAAGCATCCTCAATAAAAACCTATGCAAATAGCAAATAAAAAGATCGCTGAGATGCTCATTGTCTGCTTGCCTTGTCATTTTGATTATGGGAAAGCTCCCATATCATGTGCAAGGGGTACCCCATTGGCGGTTCTTAATGATACACATATACTTACAATGATAAGAGCTTACTCGTGACTAAAGTTGAGTAGCATGAGGATCGGTCTTCGTAAGTAAGGGGCATGAGATTTCGGTTTATAACTTTTCAAGCATATCCTCTTAGTTGTGTCACTTTAACCTTAATCACCTTCAAGATGCTTATGATAGGGGCAATGAGAGCTGAAAACTACAAGTACCATAATTTTTGGAAGCTCTTTATGAGACTTGAATCCCTGCTTCCTTCTATGAAGGCCTTTCTTCCACTTATATATTGAGTCTCCACCTTCTACCTTTATGCACCTACTTTGAGAGCATAGTGGCCACTCTTAGTTCTATGTGCATTGTCCCAAGACTAGTTGATTGATGCATAACTTGATATTGCTTGCTTTAAACTATTTGTATCTAGTCACTCTTATGAACTTTGAAGGTGTCCTATGCATTTATATTTGCTACTCTATGAGGCACAAGCTGAATCCTATTATGCTATGTTTTCTTATGCGAAACAAACAAACGTCTTGCAAAGCATTGTTATTCATGAATCTTTTGTTTGTGCCTTTTCATGTTGCAACATAGTTGCTTTGTCTTATTGCTAGAACTTTATCCTTCATGCTATGTTGAAGTACTATCATCCCAGCTTTCCATGTTTTACAAGTACTTTGATCAAGTATTTGATGGTGCACACCTCAAAAATTATTCTTTCTTTTTATCAGTTACCTACTCGAGGACGAGCAGGAGTTAAGCTTGGGGATGTTGATACATTGCAAATGTATCTATAATTTTTGATGTTCCATGCTTGGTTTTATCTACTTTCTTATGTTTTGTCCACACTTTGGAGTACTTTTCATATGATTTCCTGGACTAACCTATTAACAAGATGCCACAGTGCCAGTTGCCTGTTTTCTGCTGTTTTTGGTTCCAGGAAAGTCAGAAAATCAATATTCTCGGAATTGGACGGGACAAAAGCCAAAGTTCCTATTTTACCGGAAGACTCACGGAGCCAGAATACGAGACGGAGGAGGGCCAGGGCCTGGCCACACCCCCTAGGCGTGGGTCACCCCAGGCCGCGCCAGGGCATGGTGTGGGCCCCCCTGGCACCCCCTCGGTCTCCCCTCTCGCCTATAAGAGCCTCCCGATACAAAAACCCTAAAAAGTCAAGCCTCCAGCCACGAAAAGTTCCGTAGCGCCGCTGCCACCGAAGGGGAGATTTGGGAGACAGGAAGTCTCTGTTCCGGCACCCTGCCGGGATGGGGAAGTGCCCCCAGAGCCATCTCCATCGATCTCCACCACCATCTCCATCACCATTCCTGATTCCCATGATGAGGATGCAGTAGTTCTCTCTCGAGGCTAAGGGTTCTACCGGTAGCTATGTGTTCATATCTCTCTCTATGCATGATCATATTGTGACCATGAGCTTTGTAATCTAGTAGATCTACCTTGCTACTCAAGTGCTTAATAGATCTCTGCTCTCCCCATGTGTGTTAAAGTGACAGCGTGCACACCATGTTGGCACTTAGGCTAGAGATTACAAATACTTGTTATGAGTTATATTTGGAGTTGGATGTTTCTATGAAATTGTGGTGTTTGTTGGACTCATCTAGTACACAAGGTGACAGTTTGGGGTTATCTAGATGGGAAAGGCTTACTTTGAGGTGTGTTGTTATAGCCCTACCATCGATTAGAGTGTCCAACCGGAGAGTAGTTAAGAGTAGTATCATAAAGAAAAGATATTTATATGAGAGCGTTCACTAGTGAAAGTATGATCTCTAGGCCTTGTTTCTAAGCATTGATACACCGTTTGCTATTAGATCTGTTACATGTTTGCTTGTTTCCATCTTTATTTCAGTTTGCCTTTAGTCTCTTCCACGCCATCAAGTTATTTTCTATCACCGTTACCACTTATAATTATCCATACCACTTGTATTTCACTATCTCTTCGCCGAACTAGTGCACCTATACACCTGGCAAGTGTATTGGGTGTGTTGGGGACACAAGAGACTTCTTGTATCTTGATCGCAGGGTTGCTTGAGAGGGAATACCTTTGACCACTTCCTCCCTGAGTTCGATAAACCTTGGGTGATCCATTTAAGGGAAAACTTGTTGCTGTTTTATAAACCTCTGCACTTGGAGACCCGACAACTGTCTATAAGAATAGAAGTGCGTAGACATCAGGTAGTAAGGTGTAACGCGTCTACCCGTCGGGATAGCGGCAGGACAATTGAGGACTCAAACTTGGCATAATGGCTCATAGTGACAGACCACACATTTATATTACTTCAATGAGCAATGATGGCATGCTTGGGCATGCCTTTGGCATGATAGATGGCTAAAATCTAGAGTTTTAGGGCAGTTTTGGACAAGTACGAACGAATTGTCAGGCCAAGTGTTCAAGGAATGTGCTCTCCTTTTACACATTGCTCCACCATGCCCTCACAAACATGTACTACAAAATTGAGGCAAATTTAAGAATGTTAAAAAAATTACATGTCTATAAAATAGATCGTTTATGCCTACCTGAGAGGACCATTCTAATAAGTCAAGGTTTTCAATTATTTTTAAATATTCTCAAAAAAATACTCTAATATATCTGTATTATTAGAAACACAACCGTATATTTTTTTTCATTTTCAAACATATGGTTATATGATTCTTTAAATTCAAAATTTAATATATTAGGTTGGGCCGGCCCATTGGAGGATCCTTAGGTAATCTCATCCATTAGGGTAACTACCTTATTAAACCAGGACTATTTACCTCCCGCACATAGACATTCACCCCTATTAGATCTACTTGTCACCTCATCACATCACCTACTCTCATCTGAAACTGGATGGGAGAGAGCTTCATCAACAACGGTCGTTACGCGAAAGTTTCGGAGATCCTCGGTCACCATGGCGCAGGTACGTAAAATCGAAGCCCTGTCAATGATCTATATTTAGGTTAACTTACTATCCGTGGATAACATGGACACACGATAGATCTAAGATAACATAGATCTAATCCTCGCAATTTTTGTTTCATCGTGAAAAATTCGGATTTATAATTACCTGATATGTTCGAAAATATAGATCTAAATGTATTCGTCATAGATCTAGTGTAGGCTGATCACGCTGGTGCATTTTAGCGTCATCGCAATTTTAGTTACCGGCCTCTCCATCTCCTTTTTCGCGTAGGCCAATGGCCGGTGTTATCGCATGCGGACTATGCCCTAGGAAGCGAAAATCAATTGGACGATGGGATACTCGGCTACTTTTGATTTTCAGTTCGTACTGTTTGTATCTCTCAGCGCGCATGTAAACGTTTTGCATTATTTATGCCATAATATGATATGTGATTTTAATTATTCTTCTATATTCCGTCAGGTTCTATTACGTGTTACCGCTACTGAGATCCGCGCTATAATCAAAAGGAAGAAAAAGGATGTTTTTGTCAGGGGTAAGCATTTTGTGCCAATTTTATTTTATACGCAATTGATATATTGGATGTTGCTAATGTGTGCAAAAATTACACTAAGGTCCTGGAATAAATAGCGAGCACGATTTTGAAGCTTTCCTTGAGCTTGGCAATCGCGTGAAGATGACTGATGAAGAATTTGATGAACTTGAGCAACTAGTCGAAGCTCACATGCCAAAAGGCCCCTTTTATGTATGCACCATCAAAAAATCCAACATAGTGAAAAATAATGCTAAAATGGTAAACTATTTTGTACATACAAACTTTTCATATTTATTTGTTTGTGTAAATGTGAAATCATTTGTATAACCGGTTGTCAAATCTATATGTAGTACTTTTCAAGGTGCTTCACCATGAAGCATATTGTTACAAAAGTTCAATTGCCAGCAGTTATAAAAGCCCATTACAGAAATGAAAAAGTTGCACATGTTAAGTTGGTAATGAATAAATCAATGGTGAATGGAGTACCTAAAGGAGGTGACATGATTACAATAAACTGGATGGACATTTTGAGGCAAACCAGAAATTCGTGTTCTGGTTCCGCTGCAGGGATGATGGTACTACGAAGCTCAGGGGCGGAGCTGGAGCTCAAGTCACCCTGATGCACCACTTACAATGGCACAAAATTTTCAAGCAACAATCTACTATGTGAAAGTGTGGTTGATATTTTCTAAAAGAGCAAGGCACTTTAATCGTTGTCACAAATATATGAAAGTGTGGATTGCAGATATTTTCTAACAAGAGATAACGTACAAATATAAAAGAGCACGTAATGAAAAATCGAAATTCCTACTATATTAATGAAATAGATGACAAAGTTACTTGGAAAATGTGTCTTGTATTTTCGAATATCAAAATATATCATCAAACACCAAGGCTCAATAACCTGCAAATAAAAAGTAGATTCAGTTTTCAAGTGGAATACAGTAAAATGACCAAAGTTGTAGTAAGCAAGTGATTTAAGTTTTCACATTACCTTTAATATTTTAGTACATCCCGATTCTTCAAAGCCATGAAATACTTAACCACTTGATCATTGGTGACTTTCTTTATTTCTTCTTTCTCCACGTAACAAATAACATCATCACTCAAGCTATCATCATTGAGTCGATTGCGCAAAAATGTTTTCACTAGTTTCATGGTTGAAAACACCTCTCAACCGTAGCAGTGGAAACAAGCAATTCAATCACTAGTTTCAACAACCGATAAAACAAAGGATACATGATATGCCTTCGTGTATCCACCATTGTTTTAGAAAGCTCAGTGATTATTGCTTTGTTGGAAAAGCTATCATCTGTGCGTACATCATCAATATAGAGGCGTAGATCCTTATCAAGATCCCTCAGTTCCCTAGAATCAAAATCTTGAGGATATAGTTTTGCTAAGTTTATCAAACTCTCCAAATTAAAATCACGAAATTAGTCTCTTGGGCTCAAAGCTGTTGACCAAACAAGCAAGTTGGAAGATGTCTCACTAAATCGACCATTAAGCTCTTAAACTAGCCAATCAAAAACATCATTAAAGCAATCAACTTGATAGTGATATTTGTTAGTAATTCCAGTTACCTGTCTTCTCTTTTTTGGATTAACATAGGCTTCTTCCATGTCGAACTCCTCAATATCATGTTTCTCACAGAAACCATGAACTTCAACTAGCAGAGATTCCCATCCATGTTCTCTAAGGTCATTCAAAACAGTTCTAATTGACTTCACACATTTCATAGCATTTACTATGTCTTGATCATTTCGCTGCAATGCTAATGACAATGTGTTTGTAGTTGTAAGAATCATCAACATGAGATGCAAATAGAAGACAAAATCAAAAGACTGAAAGTACACTAGAAGACTGATGGCTCGGTGTTGATGTAGACCTTGTTGGGGAACCCCAAGAGGAAGGTATGATGAGCACAATATCAAGTTTCCCTCAGTTATGAAACCAAGGTTTAATCGAACCAGTAGGAGTAAGGAAACACCCCAAAGGTGTTGCTAGCTGAGCCTTGGCAGGGCGCACTACCGGTGCTAGAAGCAACGTGGAGACCTTCACAACACAACCACAGAACTCTGTCCCCAACTTGCGATGAGGTTGCCAATCTCACCAGTTTTGCTAAAAACAAAGGATTAAACGTACCGAATGGAAGGAAGTAATAGTTTGCACAAAGTAAACACAAAGCAGTAAACAGTTTATAGATTTTATGTAAAGAAAATGATAGGGATCCATAGTTCACTAGAGGTGGCTCTCCTTAAGATAGATAACATGCTGGTTGAACAAATTACAGCGGGGCAATTGACAAAAATCGAGAAAGCAATACATGCATATACTAATCATCTTGACTCCTTTGGAACTTGAATGGGCATTACAACATTATACATAGACCGCCATCCAACTGCATCTATGACTAATAATCCACCTTCAGGTTATCATCCGAACCCCCTCCAGTATTAAGTTGCAAGCAATAGATTATTGCTTTACGAATTGCATGTAAGGTAAACAATACGATTGTTCTATGAACAAATGATTGTTGTTTTCTCCCTAGTAGCAACAGCACATCTAGTACCTTAGAGATTTTTGTCACTTCCCCAGATTACCAGAGGCATGAACCCACTATGGAGCATAAATACTAACTCTTGGAGTTGCTAGCATCTACTTGGCCAAGATAGCTACTAACAACCGAAAGCATGCAAGATCACAAATAACAAAGACATGATAGAATCAATAATCAATCTGAAATAGCATCTCAATATCTATCGGAACCCCGCAAACACAACATGCATAATTACAAATAGATGATCTTGATCTTGAACGAAGCTCACAAGATCTTGACATGAAAGCACAAAGGAGGAGAACCAGCCATCTAGCTACTACATGGACCCGTAGTCCAAAGATGAACTACTCACGCATCACACCGGAGGCTTGCATGATGATGAAGAAGGCCTCCAGGGTGAATTCCCCTCTCCAGCAGGGTGCCTGGAAGAGCTTTAGATCCCTAACGATCTAGGGATGGAGATGACGGCGGCTACAGACTCTTTCCTGGATTTTTGATCGGGTACTTAGGGTTTTCGTCCCGAGGGAAATATATAGGCGGAAGGGGAGGCCGAGGGGGTGCTGGGGTCGGCCAGACCACCCCCTGGCGCGGCCTAGGCCTGGCCACACGACCAGGTGGTGTGGCCGGCCCCCAGCCCTTCTCCGTCTTGTATTCTGGCATCTGATGACTTCCGTAAAAATAGGCACTTTCGCTTTTGTCCTGTCCAATTCCGAGAATATTCATTTTCTGACTTTCGTGGAACCAAAAATAGCAGAACACAAGAAGCTAGCATTGTGGCTCTTGTTAATAGGTTAGTCCAAGAAATCATATGAAAAGTACTCCAAAGTGTGGACAAAACACAAGAAAGTGGATAAAACCAAGCATGGAACATCAAAAATTATAGATACATTTGCAATGTATCAACATCCCCAAGCTTAACTCCTGCTCGTCCTCGAGTAGGTAAGTGATAAAAAGAAAGAATAATTTTTGAGGTGACATGCACCATCAAAGACTTGATCAAAGTATTTGTAAAACATTCAAAGCTGGGATCATAATACTTTAATCATAACATGAAAGACAAAGTTCTAGAAATAAGACAAAGAAACTATGATGCAACATGAAAAGGCACAAACAGAAGATTCATGAATAATAATGCTTTGCAAGACGTTTGTGTGTTTCACATAAGAAAACATAGCATAATAGGATTCAGCTTGTCCCTCATAGAGTAGCAAATATAAATGCATAGGACACCTTCAAAGTTCATAAGAGTGACTAGATACAAATAGTTTAAAGCAAGCAATATCAAGTTATGCATCAACCAACTAGTCTTGGGACAATGCACATAGAACTAAGAGTGGCCACTATGCTCTCAAAGTAGGTGCATAAAGGTAGAAGGTGGAGACTCAATATATAAGTGGAAGAAAGGCCTTCATAGAAGGAAGCAGGGATTCAAGTCTCATAAAGAGCTTCCAAAAATTATGGTACTTATTATCTTTTAGCTCTCATTGCCTCTATCATAAGCATCTTGAAGGTGATTAAGGTTAAAGTGACACAACTAAGAGGGTATGCTTGACAAGTTATAAACCAAAATATCATGCCCCTTACTTACCAAGACCGAACCTCATGCTACTCAACTTTAGTCACAAGTAAGCTCTTGTCATTGTAAGTACATATGTATCATAAAGAAACGCCAACGGGGTACCCCTTGCACATGATACATGAGCTATCCCATAATTAAAATGACAAGGCAAGCAGACAATGAGCATCTCAGCAATCTTTTTAATTGCTATTCGCATAGGTTTTTATTGAGGATGCTTCATAGAGTGCTCATTATCGTGATGCTGCAAGTTTCCACCATGATTAGGCATGGCTTAGGCTAGCGGCACAGGCGTTTATCTAACACACATACAAACTCCATGATCTTACAAGTTCCACTTTTATTTCACACCGACGGGATCCATAAGCAAAAGAACATGATATCAACGGGGTACAAAGTACAGGTGCAATGTTGAAAGCGTTCCCCATGATACATGGTTCTACTAATTTCAACTTATAAAGTGCAAGCATATACGCAACAAAGAAGGACCCAATGGTTCAATTTTATTAAGGGCAAGAAAAGTAAAGTGTGCCATCAAGTTCGTGAGAGCTTTAATCATTATTTTTCTCATAACAAGTTTAATTTGGAAGGTAAACAAAAGCATAAATATACTTGGAATAACATAAGCTAGTAGGTAGGTATGGTGGACTCTTTGGAATAACTTGTTTTAGGGAGTTGGATGCATGAGTGGACCTCATACTTGGTTGCGGAGGCTAGCAAAAGACTGGGAGCGACAAACTAAGAGAGCAATAGTGCTCATAATCATGCAGAGCGACAAAACATCATTGATCAAAGCATAAAGTGATACTACAAGTTGAAAACTAAAGGATCATAAAGGCTTAGGTTACTTGAGATATTCATAACATGGTGTGAGCATGCGCCAAGTCAACCCAAATAAAGCATCAAAGGAGAATACCACTATACTATGCTTTAATATGCTAAAACAACGCATGATTCATCCAAGGCACATTAAGCAATCTCAATTGTTTATAACAAGTCATGCTACAACAAATAATACTAAACATAAAGCTAAAACAATATCAAGCATGGCATGACAAAGCATAAGCCACAGTCAAAAACGAGCTCTTTTTACCACATAAGTATGAACTTTCCTACTCTTTTCCAAACCAAACCAAACTATTTGCAAACAAATGTATGAAAGAGGGGGTCCAACCAATTTATTCAAAAAACTAAGAAAACAAAAGCAAATGTAAAACCAAAACAAAAACGAAAAAGAAGACGCTCCAAGAACAACACAACTGTGCATGAAACAATAAAAATGAAGCGTTTGGAAGAAACCTGGGATTTTTATTGATGAAGAAGGGGATGCCTTGGGCATCCCCAAGATTTGACGCTTGTACTTATTGGATATTTCTTGGGGTGACACGCGTGGCATCCCCAAGCTTGATCTTTAGTCCATCCTTCATCTCATTACTCATTCCTTCCATACAGCTGAAATTTTTCCTTCATACAAAACTTCACACAATATTTATTAGCAACATTAGTGCACTCAAGATAATAGGTCTTAAGTTTCAGTTCTAACACCAAATAAACTTCCATTAGAACACTAGCTACTTTAGCACTTCCCTCAAAAATATCAATTCCCCAAAAGAACTCAAAAAGGATCCAACAGGAAGCAAATGCAGAAAATGGCAGAAATCTGTCAAAACAGGTAAATACGATTTTTTTCGAAGACCTTCTGTTGCTCAAATCAAAAAGTGTTGAACTAACGAAAGTTATATAACAACCTGGGGCATAAGCTCAAACATTCACGCCTCAAAAAGAAATTCAGAGATTGTATACGAAGTTTTACGGTGAAGCACAGAAATCTGTTTCGGGACAGCAACTTTCCCAATAATTACTTCTCTCTCGTTAGAGGTTACTCTTGGCACAAAAAGCAAATAAAAAGGATAAGGAGCAGCTATTACAGAGGTAATAGCTTCCAAGACTCATCTAAAACTTTTGGATTATCTCCCAGTAAGTACTTTTTTTTAACGACTTTAAGTTAGGCATAAGAAGCAAGAAAAAGAATCAAGTGTTCTCAAATGAAGAAGCATTAAGACCAAATTTTGTTTTCATAGGAGAGGCAAAAGAAATCTTCTCTCTCTTCTTAGGTAAGTGTTCGATACCTTTCTTGAGTGGGAGTTGATATTAAATGGTGCCTTCTTTCATATCAATAATGGCACCAACAGTTCTAAGAAAAGGTCTTATCAAAGTAATAGGACAAGAAGCATTGTATTCAACATCCAAAACATAGAAATCAACAGGGACATAGGCATTGTTAACCATAATAAGAACATCATTAATACTCCCCATGAGTTTCTTTTTAGCATTATCATCAAGTGGGAGATTAAAATAACAATGTTCAAGTGGAGGCAAATCAAGCATATCATAAATCCTTCTAGGCATAGTAGAAACACTACTATCAAGATCACATAAAGCTTTGAAATCAAAGTCATTCACTTTCATATTAATGATGGGTTCCCAACCATCTTCTTGTTTTATAGGAATATAAGCTTTATGGTTCATCTTTTCTTCTTTAATCTTTATGAGAGCATCAGTAATGTATTTTGTAAAGGCCACGTTCATAGCACTAGCATTAGGAATTTTAGCAAGCTTTTGTAGGAACTTAATAACTTCAGAGATATTGCAACCATCAAGATCAAAATCAAATTTATCATCTAAAGTAGTAGAACTATTACTAGCCTCAACACTAGTGGTGATAATAGTAGAAACACAAATGTTTCTAGCAATTTCATCTTCTCTTTCCCACTTAGCATGTAATTCAGCTAATAGTCTAACATTTTCATCAATTCTCACTTGTATGCCATTAGTAGCTGCAAAGGGATTATCATTAGTTTCAGGTTTAGCAGCTATTTTATTCAAAAAAGATTGAGCTTCAGCTAAAGATGTTATATTTCTTTCAGCATTAGAGAGTTTTCCCTCAATAGTTTTATTGAAAGCAGTTTGTTTACTAATAAAGTCCTTAAGCATAACTTCAAGTTCAGAGGGAGCATTCCTATTATTGTTGTAGGAACTTCCATAAGCATTACCATTGTTGGGAGGATATGGCTTATAATTGTTGTTACCAAAATTATTCCTATAAGCATTATTGCCAAAATTGTTATTTCTTATGAAGTTCACATCAACTTTCTCTTCTTGAGCAACCAAAGAAGCTAAAGGAACATTATTTGGATCAATATGGGATTTTCCATTAACAAGAATAGACATAATAATATCAATCTTATCACTCAAGGAGGAAGTTTCCTCAACAGAATTTACCTTCGTACCTTGTGGAGCTCTTTCAGTATGCCATTCAGAATAGTTAACCATCATATTATCTAGAAGCTTTGTTGCAGCACCCAAAGTAATGGTCATAAAGGTACCTCCAGCAGCAGAATCCAATAGGTTCCTTGAAGAATAGTTCAATCCTGCATAAAAGGTTTGGATGATCATCCAAGCAGTCAGTCCATGAGTGGGACAATTCTTTACCAAAGATTACATTCTTTCCCAAGCTTGAGAAACATGTTCATTATCAGATTGTTTAAACTTCATTATTTCACTTCTCATAGATATAATCTTAGCAGGAGGATAATATTTTCCAATAAAAGCATCTTTGCACTTAGTCCAAGAATCAATACTATTCCTAGTTAAGGAATTCAACCATTCTTTAGAATTTCTTCTCAAAGAGAAAGAAAACAATTTCAGCTCAATAATATCACCATCTACATCCCTATGCTTTTGCATCTCACAAAGTTCAACAAAGTTATTTAGATGGGCAGCAGCATCTTCATTACCAATACCAGAAAATTGTTCTCTTGTAACAAGATTGAGTAACGCAGGTTTTATCTCAAAGAAAGTATCTTTAGGCACAGGTGGAGCAATAGGTGTGCTCATAAAATCATTGTTGTTGGTGCTAGTGAAGTCACACAACTTAGTGTTTTCAAAAGTAGTCATTTTTTTGTATTTTTTATAAAGAAAGCAAACTAGTAAAACTAATTTTTTTGTGTTTTTGATAACAAAACAAGCAAACAAAAAAAGAAACTAAGCAAAACAAAAATAACGAAGTGAAGAGATTGGTTATGAGGGACTCCTCTTGTGAAGATGTCCTTGACTCCCCGGCAACGGCGCCAGAAAAGTGCTTGATGGCTCGGTGTTGATGTAGAGCTCGTTGGGGAACCCCAAGAGGAAGGTATGATGAGCATAGCAGCAAGTTTCCCTCAGTTATGAAACCAAGGTTTAATCGAACCAGTAGGAGCAAGGAAACACCCCAAAGGTGTTGCTAGCTGAGCCTTGGCAGGGCACACTACTGGTGCTACTTGCACCGTGGAGACCTGCACAACACAACCACAGAACTCTGTCCCCAACTTACCATGCGGTTGTCAATCTCACTGGTTTTGCTGAAAACAAAGGATTAAACGTACCGAATGGAAGGAAGTAATAGTCTGCAGAAAGTAAACACAAAGCAGTAAACAAATTATAGATTGTATGTGAAGAAAAGGACCGGGATCCATAGTTCACTAGAGGTGGCTCTCCTTAAGATAGATAACATGTTGCGTGGACAAATTACAGCGGGGCAATTGACAAACATAGAGAAAGCAATGCATGCATATACTAATCATCTTGACTCCTTTGGAACTGGATTGGGCATTACAACATTATACATAGACCGCCATCCAACTGCATCTATGACTAAATAATCCACCTTCAGGTTATCATCCGAACCCCCTCCAGTATTAAGTTGCAAGCAAAAAAGATTATTTCTTTACGAATTGCGTGTAAAGTAAACAATACGATTGTTCTATGAACAAAGGATTGTTGTTTTCTCCCTAGTAGCAACGGCACATCTAGTACCTTAGAGATTTCTGTCACTTCCCCATATTACCAGAGGCATGAACCCACTATCGAGCATAAATACTAACTCTTGGAGTTGCTAGCATCTACTTGGCCAATATAGCTACTAACAACGGAAAGCATGCAAGATCACAAATAACAAAGACATGATAGAATCAATAATCAATCTGAAATAGCATCTCAATATCCATCCGATCCCCGCAAACGCAACATGCAGAATTACAAATAGATGATCTTGATCATGAACGGAGCTCACAAGATCTAGACATGAAAGCACAAAGGAGGAGAACCAGCCATCTAGCTACTACTCGGACCCGTAGTCCAAAGATGAACTACTCACGCATCATACCGGAGGCTTGCATGATGATGAAGAAGGCCTCCAGGGTGAATTCCCCTCTCCGGCAGGGTGCCGGGAAGAGCTCAGATCCCTCCCGATCTAGGGATGGACATGATGGCGGCTACAGACTCTTTCGTGGATTTTTGATCAGGTAATGAGGGTTTTCGTCCTGAGGGAAATATAAAGGCGGAAGGGGATGCCGAGGGGGTGCTGGGGTCGGCCAGACCACCCCCTGGCGCGGGCCAGGCCTGGTCGTGCGGCCAGGTGGTGTGGTCGGCCCCTAGCCCTTCTCCGTCTTGTATTCTGGCATCTGATAACTTCCGGAAAAATAGGCACTTTAGCTTTTTTCCCGTCCAATTCCAAAAATATTCATTTTCTGACTTTCCTAGAACCAAAAACAGCAGAAAATAGGCAGCTTGCACTATGGCTCTTGTTAATAGGTTAGTCCAAGAAATCATATGAAAAGTACTCCAAAGTTTGGAAAAAACACAATAAAGTGGATAAAACCAAGCATGGAACATCAAAAATTATAGATACATTTGCAATGTATCAAAGACCATTTGCTTGGTCTCTATTTGTTCTGTTAGTGTCTTCTTCTCCCATAAATTCTAGAACTTTAATAACTGAACGAAACAAGTCAACCACACTTTTTAGTGTTTGTGCATGTGAACCCCAACAAGTGTCACCAGGTCTCTAAAGGCATTGCTCTTGATTAGGCATGTACCCGTTGTAAGCTGCCCACACCCTAAAGCTTTGCTCATTTCTTCAAGATTGATATCTCTAATCATGTCCATTCTCTTGGAATATCCACCCACCACATTTAACAAAGTAGTAATCATACTAAAGAAGTTACTAACTTATTTATGCTTTCTTACCACAGCCACAACTACTAACTGAAGCTGGTGAGCAAAACAATGGACATGATAAGCTATGTTATTTTCTCTCATTATTAGTGATTTGAGGCCATGGAACTGACCTCGCATATTGCTAGCACCATCGTATCCTTGTCCTCTCACTTGATTATAACTCAGCTTGTATTTTGCAAATAGAGAATCAATTGCAGTCTTGAGGTATGAAGAAGTTGTTTCTTTCACATGAACAAGACCAACAAAACTTTCTTTAGAATGTCCAGAACTGTCAACATACCGTAAGGCCACTGCCATATATTCTTTGCAAGAAACGTCCCTAGACTCATCAACAAGCAAACAAAACACATTAGTTCCAACTTCTTTGAGAATGGATTGGACTATCACATGTGCAAAACCTTCAGCAATATCTTTCTGGACCTCTGGAGCCGCCATCATAGCATTCTTTGCAGCATCTTTTCCCATAGCCTTGCCTACAATTGGATCATGCTCATCTAAGAAGTCACGGACTTCCGAGAAATTACCTTTGTTGTGGGAGTTCTTTGACTCATCATGGCCTCGAAAAGGCAATCCTTACTTGAGCAACAATCTAGTTGTGTCAACTGAGGCATTTAGTCGAGTAAAATAAGCGTTCTTGGCTGCTTGGCTTTGAATGTTAATAGCAACATCAATGTGATGGTCTCTCTTTAGGAAATCAACACATGTTTTCATTGCTTGGTTATGGACACTATCCACATCACCAACATGATCTTTTAACCTCACCTTCATGTGCCAGCTATCCCAACCATTCAAACAAATGCCTCATACCCAGCCTCCTTCTTGCTGCCATGGTCCCTAAACAAGAAACAACAAAAACAATATGCATTGTCTTTCTCTTCACTATAATCAAGCCAGCTTCCAAATTCATTAAACCAATCAGGATTAAACCTTCTCTTATTTTATCCAAACGATGAATATGGAAAAGCAATTTCTCTTGGATGGCAAGGTCCATTAACCAAGTACTTTCTTCTTACCACTTCTTTCAAATTGGGATGATAATGTTCTATCAATTTTCTTTTTCCTGGATCATATTGGATCTCCTCTTTCCATTTCATTTCATCTGGGACATCTTGTGATGCGCGTTTTCTTTTAACAATGAACTTGTCCATATTATACCTTCAGAGGATACATGCAAATTTGGCTAATTAATCATACATATACCTTGTAAAAATTCGAATCACATGACTACTAGTTTTATGAAGTTGATCTGCTAACCACAATCCTCTCAAAAGATGATTATAGATGTATAATAAGGGGTTTTGGAATTACCAATGAAATTCGTTGGAACTGTAGATTGATCATGGAGAGTAGGAGACTGTAGCCGATTGAACTTGGACTAGGCCTGGATTGGGGATGACTGAAGAGAGGATGGCCGGGGCTAGCACCTGCCTGGCGGTGGTCGGCGATGGCTGATTCTGGAGCTATGCGCCCGTGTCGGCGTGCTGGGCGGGCGTCGCCGCAGTCGCCTGTTCACGTCCAAGTCGCGCAGTCAGGGTGACGGTTCGTTGCGCTTTTGTTTTTTCTTCCGATCGATCTAGCTAGGCATACGTACACACGACTCCATCCAGACCCTCATTCCATCGATCGTTGTGTTCTCTGTATTCCTAGCTTCCCGTGTTGGACCTGCAGCCTGCCTCAAGCCAATTTTCTTGTGCCACCCTGATGCACACGTCCTAGCTAACCCTGATGCACGGGCCCATTTTAGATGGTAGGTACTAGTAAAAATAATTTGGACCCGTATTCCTGTGCATCAGGGTGGGCCTATTGGGCTCTGCCCCTAACAAAGCTACTGGTTGACCAAGTATGAAATCTACCTCAAATTCGTGTTCTAGTTCTATATTATGCTTATGTACTCTCATGTTTGTGCAACACTTATGTAACGATTATGTCTTACTTAGTTCGGTCTATATGAAATTATTAAGTAATCATCATTTCATGTTATGTTCACAATTGTTGATGCTTCATTTGGGTTTCTCGCCGTGAACACATATTATGGTTTTGCATCTGGGTTTATCCAAACCTTTTTTTATGTCACTGATCTTTCATTTGGGGTTTCTCGCTGTGAACACATGTTGATACTTTGTCTAGACTCGGAATCCAAGTGCCAAACCTTTCCTTATGTCGGTGATCCTTCGGTAGGACTCGTGTGCGCCATACACATCCTTTGCGATTTACGTATTAAAAGTTCTCCAAAGATAGGGACAACACTTCCATTGTATGAAGTTGATGTTGTTTAAATTTAATTAAAGTTCGTATTGTGCATATCAAATTCAGAAGAACCCTAAATAAATATGGTAAGACATTAAAGAATACAAAAAACACTTAAAAATACGAAAAACGCATAAAAATAGAAAATACAAGCGACTAAAAGTAATAACCCTGTAGGCCCAATTAACTACCTACAACGAGGCCCAACGTCGCATTAATCACGGAGGGCGTAGTTATCGGCACGTCGATCGTCCGACAACCCACGACTCAACCTAGGTAGGCCGCCTCTCACCGCTGCCTCCATTACGAGCTGCCCTCGATGTCCCACATTGACACCTCCATTCTCCACCCCCTCTCGTTTGTCGTCCAGGGATCGATGCCGCCTATCACCACTTCATCCTCACAGGACTCCCTTTTGCCGTCTCTCATTGATGCCACCCTTCGCTGCCTCTTCTCATCTGTCATCCATGTACTGATTCTATGTCTCATCGATTGTTTGTCGTGTATACAAGATGCTCCTATAGGTGTTTGGGAAACTGCTATAGATTTAGATGGAGAAACATTAACACATTCTCTAAATGATTCGTGCAGCATGGATGATTTAGATGGGGAGATATTTTGTAGCTACATAAGATGGGAAAATTTGGTAGCCGGCTTTACAAGCGCGCGACGTGCGACATTTACCAGCACTACTTTGTGGCCGATGATGTTGGACATGCTACAAATCATGATGTGGGAAAACTTAATCAGATTCATCATTGAGTTGTTCAATCCATCGTCTAGCACCTTCGTCATAAAAGAAGGATCGGGAGAAATAGTAGGAACTTGTGAGGACGTAGAACATATTTATGGTTTACGTAACCAAGATTATTCTGCATTTCAAATTATAAAGGAAGATGGCCAAACTAATATGTATAATATACCCCCATGTTTTCTCAGCAAGTCAAGCAGTAATATAGTGATAAGAGATTTGATTAATGACATAAAGACTGAGAAGGCGTCTGATGACAACTTCATCCGTAAAGCGGTGCTTGTGCTAATTGGTCTTGTCATAGCCCCATCGAGTAACATAACTGTAGCTAAGACGTTCTACTGTTTAGTAGAAGACGTTCCTCGTATTTTTTAGATTAACTGGAATTACTTCACACTGAAGTTTCTCATAGACAGTTTGAAGGACAGCTTTGTAGGATTTACTATGAGAGCATGGCCCAAAGGAAATCTAGGTCTAACACAGGTATATATGTTAAGTCAAACAATCCTCAGCTTTTATGTTCATCTCTCGATATAAAACTAAATTTATTTGTTTGTACAATTTGTTTGCATTTTCTTTACTGGGCGAAATTGGTGATCGTTCATGATCCTACTTATACTCCCCCTGTGTCCATTCGGCCACTAATGAAAAAATGGACAGAATACCAAATAGAAAGGAGTTGTTCCTATGATTATAAGAATGGCCGAGGCCTCGGAAACAACGCTAAAGTGATGGTAGTCAGTTTAATCATTCTTTTGATATGCCACCATATGTAGCTCGCGTTTGTATTTGTAATTTGTATAATTTGTTCATTTTTGTAACATGCAGATCCGTAATAATATTGGGGGGAATAAAGAAAAAGAGTGTGCAAAAATCATCAATGAATGGTGAACAGTGAAGTTCAAACAAATGGGTCAGTAACATGGATATCCTATTCGAACGTATGACGACAGATTTGAAAAATCACATGGACATGAAGATGGAACTTATACCCCAGATATGTGTAGAGGAGATACAATCTATATTTTATGTGTTATTTCATGTTTATGATAACGATACTACACTATGAATGAAAATTCAATACTTAATATTTTTTGTTATGTAGGAGGTTCTAAAATTGTTAAATACAAATGGTGTCATGTACAAACCAACTGAACCATCATAGTCAGACAAAGGAGGAAATGGTGAAGATATAAAATCTGTTCCTAGTGAATCACAATCTGCCAAAGAATGTGTCTATAAACATGGTAATAAAGAAGCCAAGCTTGATGACATACTAAGAAAAACGTCGGCTAATTCTAAAGAAGCCCTTGTGGATGATCCATTTGGTGGTGACAGTTACGTCACACCCTTGAAGGACAAACGTATGCCGACAACTACTATTGACATGTCAATGAATAACACACCAGACCACCTTTGGAAGATGGATAGTAGAAAGGAGAATCTGTGGGATGTAAATGAAAATACCAAGTCTGTGTCATCATTGGAGGTATCGTCATGCATTTTTGGTACTCCAAAGGATACACCAAATGGTGCACAGAGCGGTGTCGTGCAGAATGATGCATGCAATGATATGACTTCTACCACGAGGAAGGAAGATGCAACAAAGTGTGCTAATTCCATTGATGGCGGCAAAAGGGAAATTAACAATGGTCTAGGTAAAAGGAAACGCATACCTAAGGGTAATAGTAAGTATGGTTCCCCATTATTTGAGCGATAGAAACAATCGAAACGTAAATCAAAAAATAGGAAAGGTATAATGTTTTATAGATTTCATTACTTATTTTATTCAGCAAACAAAATGGTTCAACGCAGTAACTTGTGTGTCTTTATAAATGTTATACAGCGATGTTATTTGAACAACATGATATTGGGAAACGTTACACTATGTTAACACCTGCTGAAATAGAAGATGCTGTGAAATATGTTTCTACAGCGGCGAAGATCCCCAAAGAAGCCGTAAAAAGGGCATACCAGAACACAGAGGAGGCCATCTTGTCTTTGAAAAATCTTAACGATGTTTTTATAAAAGAATGGCTTAGTACTGCTGTAAGTAATTCGCTAACCTATTATTATTATTTTACAACAAAGCAGTATGAACATGCAATCATTGTATAACTATTATTTTCAGATACTTGATACCTACATTCTAGAGCTGGCTCCCCGTCTTGACTATGATCGGCACATATGTGGACCACTGAGGTCAATCTATCTTATCAATGAAGCCATTAAAATGTACAAAACGGAAAAAAACTTGAAAAATTTTGACGTAAAAGATGTGCCAAGACCAGGAGTTGTAGGAAGGGTTATGAATGAATATTTTGCTCGTGACAAGGTAAAGAGTGTTTTTTATAAAGTTAATGTTGTTGTTAACTATTTGGAATCCTACATAGTACATGCTAGTGATCTTATTTTGTACACATATTTCCCTCTGAATATACGTGGAGAACATTATATGATAGTTGTAATGCATAACATTAAGAAGGAGTTCCAAGTCATTGACCCTAAGTACAATTTAACCAATTCGCATGCAGTTGTGGATGACTTGGTATTATCTACTTTTCTCATCAAAACCGTATTATCTTTTGGCATTTCACTAACTCTTAATCTTTTACAGAAAGGACAAATTGCACTAGACATATGATGGACAAACAAAACTACACCCAAACAATTCGCTGACGTCGAAACTTGGCCTATTAAAAAATATAAAATTGGAAAGCAAGATGATGCGTAAGTACTTGTGAGTCATATCACTTTCTCACTACTCATGTCATAAATGAATTTTATTTCATCGTATGGCAGCAACTCATGCGGATTATGGGTATTACAATGTCTAGAGCACTAGGACGGAGATCGTATGACTAAGAACATTTCTCAGGTTCTGTACACTATTCCTTTGTATAGTCGCAAAAATCAATATGAGTACAATTCAATTTATAAACTCTTCTATATGGTATTGCAGACAATAATCGAAGAATCAGTAGGACCTACCGTTACAACGATTCTTCTGTCTAGAAGAAACAAGCTAGAGGTTGTGAAAAGGAAAGTCAGATCAGTGATTAATAACATGTACCTTGAGAATTTACTAGAGCCTATAGGTTTCCATACCTGGTAAATTCATATGAGATTTGTAAAACAGTTTATTGTTTCCATTTTACGACAACAGTCTGTATACTATTGTGTCGGGTCAACCCTCAACTAAGAAATTGTTTGGTTGTTTAACTTGTTTGTTTCGACCCAAATTGGTTGTTCACGTTGAAAAACTTATTCGTTTATTTCAACCAAGCGCCTTTTAATATACATAGCATGCTCTGCATATTTTAATATATTTAGCTTGATCTGCATATTTTGGTGAAATCCAACTAGATGGGCACGAACAAAGTATAAGCACAAAAAATGACATAGATATAATATAGGAGGGGGCATCCCTTACAACATAAAAACATACATAAAGAGGGGCATAGATGCCCACGCAAAAAACATGAAAACAAACACTTTTGATGGTAGTGAACCCTAGCACAACAGGGGTTCACTACTTGGACTCTCTCCTCCCGCTTTCTCTTGCTCCCCTCCTCGATCCCATCTCCTCGGCATTGCCCCGACCCTCACTCTTCCTCAATGTTGTACAGGAGAGTGTGCATCCCGTTGATGGTGAGGATGATATTGTCGAAGTTCGTGAAGATGTTGAAGGTGGTGAAGAAGATCGACTCGCACCCACACTAGTAGACCTTGCCGAGGAGACAATATGCATCGTAGTGGTTGGTGAAGTGCACCGTGAGCCCTACCACAAGGCCTCCGAGGGCATAGTGATCTTCGAGCCAGAACATGGCCGGATAGCCGGGTCGGAGGTGGCGATAGCCGACGCTAAGGAAGGCGTGGGCCAACTCCCTCAGGGACCTCAACCTTGAGTTCGCCCATACTCGGAGGGACCCCTCAATAATGACACCGGTGAGGTAGGTCATCTCTGGCATGGTGCGAGGCGGACGGAACGTAGCACCATTGAACTGCATGGTGGCAGCAGGCGATGGATCTTGCTAGCTGGCGGGTGATGGACCTTAGTGAAGAAGAAGGGCTTGGCAGACGGATGTGGTAGAGTGTGGGAGAGGATGCTGTGGAGATAGGGCAGTTTAAATAGCCTAGAGTGCCGCTTGAACAAGATCTATGAGTAACTGCACGACGCGTCAGATACTCTGCGTGTATTGGTGCGAAACAAGGTGTGGTTGTATCCATCATGCCCGTCATCTCGATTTCCATGGTCTCTGAATCACTGCGTCGTTAATTGGTGCACTGATTCAACGAGTCTGAAATGAGCGCAGTCGCCGTGTCGTAAAGTATGAAACTGAAGGGAATATGCCCGAGAGGTAATAATAAAGTGGTTATTATCTTATTTCTTGTTTATGATAAATGTTTTTGCTGCATGTTATAATTTTATTAATTTGGAAACGTTAATACATGTGTGTTTAATAAACAAAAGGAAAGTTCCTAGTTATGCCTCTCTTATAAACTAGCTTGTTGATTAACAAGATGATCAAGGTTTCCTTATCATGGACATTGGATGTCGTTTATAACAAGGTCACAACATTGGTGGAATGATGTGATGAACATTCATCCGAAGTATAGCATTATGATCAGAATCATTATGTTTATATTGCTATAACATCATACGAAGTAATCTTACTCCTTAGACCATGAGATCATGTTAATTGCTAACACCGAAAGAGTATCTTGATAACATCAAACGTCACACTGTAACAGGGTGACTATAAAGGTGGGTTCAATACTACGAAGGTGTTATATTGAGGCTCATGGATCAAGAGTGGGCTTTTTCCATCCCGATGACGGTTAGATATACTCTAGGCCCTCTCAGTGATATCACATTGAAATAGCTTTCAAGCAAGTGATGTGATCAGTAGATTGTTATATCACGGGAACAAGAAAAGAGTGCATGCGGTAACAAGATCAAACTAGGTATTTGGATGCCGATGATCGAATCTTGGACATGTAATATATCGCGAGACAAAGGGATTTAGTTACGACATTAAAGGTTCACACGATCACAAGAGTCATCGTTGAATATGTGGGAGTCAGTACGGATCTCCAGGTCCCGCTGCTGATTATTGATCGGAGAGTGGTCTTGATCATGTCTACGTTATTCGCGAACCGTAGGATGACACACTTAAGGGATACCGACACCATTTGGAGCAAATATGTTTTAGATAAAGATTTAAGAAAGCGCTGAAATTATTTTAATAGACACCAAAACTATTTCGGGTGAAATTGTTGAAATTGGTTCTGCATGTGATATTGAAATGTTGCATGGGGGTTTTATGTGAATGTTTGTTAATTAAAATAATTAACAAAATTCTAAATAAAATAAATAAAATAGTTTTATTTAATGAGAGCTTGCATTAAATTTGGTGGAAATTTAATGCATGTGAGTGGAAGTGTGAGTGGAGGCATATTTATGTGATTGGACCATCCACCACATGAATGATGGAAGAGGTGGGGGCACCACCATGGCTGCCACGCCATGGCCCTTGGCTGGCCCCTCCTTCCCTATAAAAGGCCCCCCTCTCCTCCTCACAACACACACTTCCTCATGAAGGATCTCTCTCCCCCTCTAGTTATTCCCCATGGTCTCAGATTAGCGAGATATATGTTCCCAGTGGCTTTATCTGGAAAGGAGTTGCTGCTTCCGCTGCATCGCTAGAGCAAGGAGGCAGAGGTTGTTCGGTGGACCGGACGTGTGTGCGATCACTGGTGCACCGCTACTTTGTGGTGCTGGACTTGATGGTGCTAGACCTGATGGTGCTGGAACTGCTGGACCTGAAGGACTTCATCATGATCTTGAGATCGGTAAGTGTACGACTACATCATCCACGAGTTCTATCTCACTAACAAAGCTTTGTTGTCTTTGTGGGTAAGTTCTCTATGGATGTATATCCACCCGTTGCTTGTATCTAATAGATAGATCTTGGCGTATAGTTCTCATCGTAGGAATTTTTGTTTTCTATGCTGCGAACCCAACTGAAATGAGCGATGCATGCTATGTCGATCGACGTGTCCGCTCAGCTGCTCGCGCATGCATGCATCCATGGTGAGGATAGGGCCTAATCAGGAATCCCACGGCCCAACGGTCCAACCACCGCTTCGTTTCAACGTGTATTAATGAGGTGTTTCTAGGGCCTTTTCCATGCATGCGCCATGCAGCGTCGTAGCCTGTCTATTGCACATTGTCACCGCGTTATAGCCTCGTAGTGTAGCTACTTGCACATCTTTTTTCGCCGCGAATTTACGCGGGTGTGTCGCTTCGTCGGTGACGCGCCAAACAATTTCACACGGGGCGCAGCTTTCTCATCACGCGCCCACGGATACGAGTCAATGGTCCTCGATACCGTGCGCCCGCGCCTCCTCGAAACAGTGCTCCTTAAATACGAGCGGAGAATGAAGCAACCACGACGTGCCCATTTATCTGCCCCTCGACCTCTCCCTCTCGCACTCGCTCGCACACATCCATCTAATCGCTAACCGCCGAGCCCCGCCACCACTCAAGCAACCGCAAGCCACTGAGCCCCGCCACCACTCAAGCAACCGCAAGCCACTGAGCCCCGCCGAGCCCTCCCTAGCCTGCCACGATGGAATTCAAAGGCCCGACGTACCATCGCCCCACCACCATGCCAGAGAGAGAGTGGCTGCATGGCGAGGTTGTGGAGAACCGCCTCCGCATCTAGGCCATCTTGAGGTGGAGGGGGCTGCTGGAGCTAGCATGCTTCTTCCTTGCCACCGGCTACCGCCACCTCCATCCCGGCATTCCACCCATGTTCTAGATCAAGCATTAGTACGACGGCGCCAATGGCGCAGAATGATGAGGGGTATGACGCGTAAGGAGCGGCCAAAGAGGAGCCAGGGAGCAGCCGGGCTAGAGGAAGAAGAAGACGATGTCTTGTCCGTGTCGTGTTGTGTCTGTTCATGTCGTGTCATGTCGTGGTCTTTGCTTGCTACTATCGTGTATGGTTGGTACTATGGTGTCCGTGGACTTGCTTTGCTACTATGTAAGGTTGCTAATCGTGTTTTCTTAATATTTGTGCTTATAGTTCATGCAAAAACACACTTGTGCATACTATCGAAACGGGTACACAAGTGCATAAAACAGAAGGCTTAAAATGTGATAACAGCTCGTGCATCAAAAGGTTGGAAAAAATATCGCTACAATTTTCATCGAAAAGGAACTACACAAGTGCATAAAACAAAATAGTACAATCATACACTAGCTAGAGTGTGTTACACATCACAGTGCACTAAAGTTTGGATTATAAGGTCAGCTTGTAAGCAGGAGCCTTGATTAATATATTTAGACCATTTTTTTTCTTTAACACTGAACTTTCCAACCCCTCCCCTGCACACTGACGAACTGAAGAAGCAAATCTGAGCAGCTAAAAATTTGCCCGAATTTAAGTTGATTTTATTCAAGCCAAAGCCATAGACCATATCATCCATATCAGTGGGTTCTAGGATGACAAAGCACCATGATTTTTACTCGAACACTGGTCGCATTGTCTAATGACCAATGATTAGGAGATAAAACCGAGAGAAATTACAAGGACGTCGCTCTCCTTCCAATTCCATGAAAAAACGTCTCACATGAGCTATTTGCCCGAACAAACATCAGCAGACTATAAATGTACATCACAAATATATATTTTCACACGAACTGCTTAAAAATTAATTTCCATGTATGATACTTGAAAAATGACTACCCTTACTGCTGTAGAACATTCCTGCATGAGATGACACACAATATTAGATAATAAAGCCTAATAAAAATGCAGGCAATATATCAAGCTAATTTTCAAAACCATACTTGGGATGATATATGCATTTTGGGTTCTTCCTGTTATGTCTCTCCTGTTGGCAAGCGCTGCACATCCGCTTCTTCCGCTCTTTATATCCTAGTGGTTGGCTGTTTTTGGTCATGGGAGATTGTTTCTCAAATGAAACTTTCTTGTTTTTCTTAGGCGCATCCTTGGTGGACACTTTTTTAGAATCACCAATATCAAACTGGCTTGCTTGACTTGCATCTGCATTTTCATTAACTGAACTACGAGGACCATATGCTTTGCATTTATCATACCCCTGTCTTCTAGAAATAATTCCATCAATGGTACTCTTCAGAAGATCGTACTCCATTGTGTCATTGCATACAATGTGCATAGCTTGTGAGGCCAACACATTTATACTGCTGTATTTTTTCGCTCCTCTGGCCCAGACCAACCCCAACTAAACATATCGCTCGTGCGTCTCGCATGCAACCCAAACCTGGCATTTTTAGTGAAATGCTGCAGAGCACAGCAGTCTGGTATTGCAGTAAATTGCAGTAAATTTTAAGTGATTGAGCACGTGCAATATATGCTTGCAAGGGATCCCTTTGCGAATCATCCTTCGGAAGCTGCACCTTATAATTTCTGACGAGTTGGGAGTGTATTCCACGTAAAACTTGCTGTCAAGATTATTTTACCATGCGATGACAAAGGTGTATGAGTCAGATCCTAGCTTTCTTTCTAAAATCTAGAAGCCGCCAATCTTCGAAATGTCACCTTGCAAAATATAGAACACAGCTAGAGTGAAGACTGTCGCAGCAGCTACCTCTAGTTCCCTGAAATCAATAATTGGCACCGGAAATGTCTGTAAAGCCTGTTGAAAAATAGAGCAATTTTCCAAGAGATTTAACGAAAATAAAAGGCAGATAAAGCATAGGCAGAATAATAGAAAAAGACCAAAAGATGATATACAGCACGGTAGAGGAACCGCCGGTGTTCCCATTAGCGTTGGCACTGTCGTCAGCCATATTGTCGAGGAAAAGGTTGTTGATGTCGGGGAAGAAGTCCTCGTTGGGGAAGACATCGGTGTAGTCGCTATCTGTGAAGGAGTCTGTGATGAAGCCAGTAGTCGCGCTGGTAGCGCTCCCCAAAAACCTTATCGCCCTTCTCCCGTACAGGACACGAAGGAGCGGGGTCTCGGAGGCCTACTGTCCCAGCTCGTGGTGCATGCCGCAAGACGGGATGGGGAAGATCTAAGCAGCGCAATGCTCTGAAACTGGAGGCGCAGGGTGTGTGCGTTGGTGTGTCTGAGGAGAGGAGCGACCTCTCACTCTTATAGGCACGGGTAGGCAGGCGAACATTCAGCGTCGGGAGAGGAAACGAACAGGCATCGACCGAAGCCGAACAGCCTCCACTAAGCTCGAAGTAAATCTCCACTAAGTTCGTACGTATTAAAAATACACTCACGCAGATTGTTCAAATTATTATCCATTTATGCGTGGCAAAAAGAAAGAGAAGCTCTCGGCTCGAGGCATTCCCGCAACCCACGACGTGCGCGCGCGCGTCGTGACAAGGCAAGGTGTGGCGAGGCGGGCGACGGAGGAGGAGCGCGCGTGTATATGTCTTCTCTTCTCAAGCTCGTACAAGTGGTGAAAGAGCTCTCCTTATAAGCTGGTCCAACTTCCACTCAACTAGCAATGTGGGACTAAACTCTTGTCCCACCTCTTTGCCTTGCATGAATGGGCCAAGTGGGCCTGTGGATTTCAGAAATTGTTGAATAATATAAATGGGTTGGGCCTTTATTAGGCAAAATTCCAACAATCCCCCACCAGATCCCAGAGGCACACATAAAATTGCCTATGGTTCCAAAACATTGTTTATATACTGAAACTAGTGGAGACTGTTAAGTTGAACTTACACCTAGAACTCTATGCTACACTAGTTTGCAACTTGTACAGTGGACTATGCCTTGAACTGCAAGTTTGCTGCATTCTAGCTTTACACAAAGCCTTGACCAATACTGGGCTGCCGTGGGACTTCCCCTCGGGTGGAGCTTATGCGTCATACTCCATAGCCTTTCATGAGTTTATTAGAGAGCACCCATCTCTCATAGACTGCGACGTTTAACAATCAGACTCATATAGGTGTGTTCTTCAAAATATGTTCTGCAGGACAACATCTCTGCTTAAACTAAGCCACTTAGAACACATTAAGATAAATCAACCTGCGATGCAGAATAGGAAAGTATTGCATCTTCACGGAGTGGTGTTTTAAAGTAGGGATACTTTCCTCTCAGTTAACCAACAGCTTGTCTCCCAATTCTAATTCACGGGATCTCCGATCACATAGAGTGGTTTACCACTATGGAAAACTTATATTGTGGGTCTCATACCCATCTCCTTTGATGCATTTTCTATCACGTTACGTGATAGACCCTTTGTGAAGGGATCTGCCAGATTCTTAGATGTTTGGATATAATCCAATGCAATAACTCCGGAGTTTCTCATTTTCCTAACAGATTTCAATCTCCTCTTCACATGTCTTGAGGACTTCATATTATCCTTAGAACTGTTAACTTTAACAATCATAGTTTGATTATCACAGTTCATTGGGATTGCGGGTATAGGTTTCTCAACCATAGGTAAGTCCATCAAGAGTTCTCGAAGCCACTCTGCTTCGACAGTGGCTGTGTCTAATGCTACAAGTTCTGCTTCCATAGTTGACCTCGTTAAGATGGTCTGCTTGCAAGACTTCCAAGAAACAGCAACACCACCAAGTGTAAATATATATCCACTCGTGGCCTTTATCTTATCAGCATCAGATATCCAATTTGAATCACTATATCCCTCCAGCACCCTTGGGTACCCAGTATAGTGAATGCCGTAGCTCGCAGTGCCATTTAGATAGCGCATGACTCTCTCAAGAGCTTGCCAATGATCATCTCCAGGATTTGAAACAAACCGACTGAGTTTGCTTACAGCAAAAGCGATGTCAGGCCTCGTAGCGCTAGCTAAATACATAAGCGACCCAATAATCTGAGAATATGTCAATTGATCTCTAGTAGTGCCTCTATTCTTTCGAAGTAACACACTAGGATCATACGGTGTTAGAGAAGACTTGCGGTTGCTATACCCAAAGCGACTCAAGATCTTTTGCACATAGTGAGACTGAAGCAATGTGATCCCACCATTATCATCTCTCATTAGCTTGATGTTCAAAATAACATCAGCTACTCCTAGATCCTTCATCTCAAAAGACCGAGATAAGAAATCCTTGACTTCCTTAATCACATTAAGATTGGTCCCAAAAATCAGTATGTCATCAACATACAAACAAAGACTTACTCCCTCGCCCCCACCATAGCGATAGTATACACATTTGTCAGCTTCGTTTACAGCAAAACCTACAGTGGTTAGGATTCTCTCAAAGTTCTCGTGCCACTGCTTAGGTGCTTATTTAAGGCCATATAAAGACTTCAACAACTTACACACTTTTCCTTCTTGACCACTCACTACAAATCCATCTGGCTGATCCATATAAATTTCCTCGTCCAACTGTCCATTTAGGAAAGCCGTCTTAACGTCCATTTGATAAACGAGAAGACCATGTGAGGCAGCCAAAGATAGTAGTACGCGAATGGTGGTCAATCTGGCTACGGGTGAGTAAGTATCAAAGAAGTCCTCACCTTATTTTTGGGTATAACCCTTGGCTACAAGTCTTGCCTTGTACTTCTCAATAGTACCATCAGGCCTATGTTTCTTCTTAAACACCCATTTGCATCCTACAAGTTTGCACCCATAAGGACGATCGGTGATCTCCCATGTTCCATTCGCTAAGATGGAATCCATCTCACTACGAACGGCTTCCTTCCAGTAGTCAGCATCAGGAGATGCATAGGCTTCTGAAATAGAGGTAGGAGTATCATCCACAAGGTACACAATGAAATCATTACCAAAGCATTTTACAGTCCTTTGTCTCTTACTCCTCTTAGGAATTTCATTATCATCCTCCTCAGGTTTTTTCTGAGTATTCAATAGGAATGGTATGTTCAGGAATTGTGGGTATTTCCTGATTCAATGAGTCAGGTATCTCCTGATTTGATGAGCTAGGTATATCCTTCATGGGAAAGATATCCTCAAAGAAAGTCACATCATTTGACTCCATGATTGTACCAACATGCATGTCTGGTACTCCAGATTTTACTATCAAGAATCTATAGCCAATGCTATGAAAAGCATATCCCAGAAAAACACAGTCCACGGTTTTTGGTCCAAGTTTGCGCTTCTTTGGGATTGGCACATGAACCTTTGCCAGACAGCCCCAAGTTCGCAAGTAAGAAAGATTTAATCTTTTCTTTTCTCATTCTTCAAATGGAGTAATCTCTTTGTTCTTAGTGGGAACTCGGTTTAGGACATGACATGCAGTCAGTAATGCCTCCCCCCACCATTCCTTGGAGAGACCCGATGTGTCTAACATGGCGTTAACCAAATCTGTTAGAGTACAGTTCTTTCTTTCGGCTACCCCGTTTGACTGGGGCGAGTAGGGAGGCGTCCTCTCATGGATTATACCATGTTCCGCACAAAAAGAATCAAACTCGTTGGAAAAATACTCTCCACCACGATCAGACCTAAGCCTCTTAATCTTTCGATCAAGTTGGTTTTCCGCTTCAGCTTTATAGATTTTGAAGTAACTCAAAGCCTCATCTTTTGATTTCAGAAGATACACATGACAATATCTCGTAGAGTCATCGATCAATGTCATAAAATATTTCTTTCCACCTTTTGTTAACACACCATTCATCTCACAAAGATCTGAATGTATGAGCTCTAGTGGCGCCAAATCTCTCACCTCTGCAGTCGTATGTGACTTGCGAGGTTGCTTTGCTTGCACACAAGTTTGGCATTTAGATCCCTTCACAGTAGTGAATTTTGGGATTATATTCATTTTAGCTAACCGCGTCATGCAACCAAAATTAACATGACAAAGACGTGAATGCCAGATATTTGACACAAGATCAGATGAAACATGATTCACGACTTTATTACACACATCTGACAGTGACAGGCGAAACAAACCTCCACACTCATAGCCTTTACCAATAAATGTTCCAAACTTAGACAGTACAAATTTATTGGGCTCAAACACAATCTTGTAGCCATCACGACATAGAAGTGATCCACTAACAAGATTCTTATTTATTGAGGGAACATGATGCACGTTCTTCAGGCGCACGGTCTTTCCCGAAGTGAACTTCAGATCGACCGTACCAACACCATGAACAGAAGCATGCAAGCCGTTCCCCATCAGCACGGACTGAGTCCCTCTGACCTGATATGAAGAAAACATGGAAACATCAGAACAAACATGTACATTAGCGCCCGTGTCAATCCAAAAATCAGGAGAATGACATAATGAAAGAACAGTAGGTAATATACCATACCCAACATCTTTCATCTCAACGTCGCCCATGACAATATTAGCAGTCTTGCTGCCTTTTCCATGCTGGCGCTTGTCAAAGCGGTTGGGGCAAGCAGGAGCCCAATGATCAGGATCACCGCACACGCGACAAGCACCTTTCTTCTTATCAGTCTTCTTCTTGAAGCTAGTAGACTGTGAGGCTTTGTTCTTTCCATCGAACTTTCCTTTTCCATCAAACTTTCCCTTTTTCTTGGACTTGTGTGACTAGAAGTTCTTTTTCTGTACCAGATTGGCACTTGAACCTCCCTCAGCACCTCGAGCATGTGTGTCTTTTGCTCTCGCCTTCTCTTCCACATAAAGAGTACCAATGAGATCTGAAACGGAAAACTCTTGTCTCTTGTGTTTCAGGGAAGTAGCAAAGTTCCTCCACGAAGGGGGAAGTTTGGCAATAATGCCCCCGGCAATGAACTTGTCCGGTAAAACACAAGGGAAGTGCTCAAGCTCTTTGGCCAGTGACTGTATTTCATGAGCCTGCTCAACCACGGAGCGGTCATCAGTCATCTTGTAGTCATAGAGTTGTTCCATGACATACAGTTCACTGCCAGCGTCCGAGACCCCAAACTTGGCCTCGAGCGCAGCCCACATGTCCTTGCCATTATCAAATGACATATAGGGTTCAACAATGTTATCCCCTAGAATAGACAGCAAAGCAGCCTTGAACAGGGTATCAGTTTTCCGAAAAACTTGTTCCTGAGCAGGAGTAAGCTCTCTCTCAGGCTTGCCAAGAGTGGCGTGATAGCAGTTCATGTTCTGAAACCAGAGAACTGCTCTCACGCGCCACCTCTTATAATCCGTACCCTCAAAAACAGATGGCTTCACAGAAGCAACGAAACCACTTGGAGCAAATTGCCTATAATAAGGTTTTTGGATTGTTGAGAAATAGAGCAATTTTCCAAGAGCTTTAACCCAAAAAAGGCAGATAAAGCATAGGAAGAATAATAGAAAAAGACCAAAAGATGATATACATCACGGTAGAGGAACCGCCGGTGTTCCCGTTAGCGTTGGCACTGTCGTCAGCCATGTTGTGGAGGAAAAGGTTGTTGATGTCGGGGAAGAAGTCGTCGTTGGGGAAGACGTCGCTGCAGTCGCTATCTATGAAGGAGTCCGTGATGAAGCCAGTAGTCGCGCTGTTAGCTCTCCCCAAAAACCTTATCGCCCTTCTCCCGTACAGGACTCGAAGCAGCGGGGTCTCGGAGGCCTACTGTCCCAGCTCGCGGTGCACGCCGCAAGACGGGATGGTGAAGATCTAAGCAGCGCAATGCTTTGCAACTGGAGGCGCAGGGTATGTGCGTTGGTGTGTCTGAGGAGAGGAGTGACCTCTCACTCTTATAGGCACGGGTAGGCAGGCGAACAGTCGGCGTCGGGAGAGGAAACGAACAGGCATGGACCGAAGCCAAACAGCCTCCACTAAGCTCGAATTAAATCTCCACTGAGTTCGTGCGTATTAAAGATACACTCACGCAGACTGTTCAAATTATTATCCATTTATGCGTGGCAAAAAGAAAGAGAAGCTCTCGGCTCGAGGCATTCCCGCAACCAGCGGCGCGCGCGCGCGCGTCGTGACGAGGCGAGGCGTGGCGAGGCGGGCGGCGGAGGAGGAGCACACGTGTATATGTCTTCTCTTCTTAAGCTCGTACAAGTGGTGGAAGAGCTCTCCTTATAAGCTGGTCCAACTTCCACTCAACTAGCAATGTGGGACTAAACTCTTGTCCCACCTCTTTGCCTTGCATGATTGGGCCAAGTGGAGGATTTCAGGAATTGTTGAATAATATAAATGGGCTGGGCCTTTATTAGGCAAAATTCCAACAAAGTCGTGCAGTCATCTTTGGCATCCTTCTCACGAAGACGTGCGATGGCATTCTCGTAGTGACTAACCATGTCCACCAAGTTCATTTCTCCATCAAGGTGAAGGTGAAGATACGAGTTTAAACTTTCCCTCCTCTTGTTGCTTTTCATACCCAGCCAAAACCCTTCTGGAAGATATGTGGCTGCCCATAATCTCTTCTTCGTGTACATTCTCTTAAGCCAATTTGTAGTTTTGGGTAACGTCCACTTCCTAACAAAAGTGTGCCATCGTTGCTCGAATACTTGTTCCGACGTGGTGTAATCAATGGTGAGGAAATCGGTAATCATTAACTGCTCGGTCGGCTTGGGAGTAACGACTAATCGGAATTCGGATGATTAACTGATTTAATAAGTCGGCTATTAATCGGTGAAACCTAAACAAATTAGCACTTAAAACACGTGTATATAAGAAAGAAATAGTATATGGGCCTTTATATGCCCAACCATACCTATCTAGAGCCCAAAAGCCCACTAAAACACATACGCTTCTCCTTTGACCTCCGAAGTTGCTCTTCTCCCACCACCTACCCAGGGTACTAGTTGGTGACAGTGGGAACCGAGCTCTTGGAGGTGGGTATCGAGCGGGAGGTTCACAAAACCTACTTCATTGGGGCGGGCTAGTAGTTGGACGGGTGATATGCGTTGAAAATTTTGCAATTTTTTTTGACTAAGTGTAGTAGTTAATCGGGAATATACCTAGTAATCGATCTGTCAGAACTATTAGTCGGCATAAAGGATTAACACAACATATTAGTGATAATCGACACAGTTAGGTCCCTAGTAGCGATTGATTGGCCTATTAATCGCTGATTCGGACAATTTTTTTGAACAGTGAGTGTAATATAGAAGAGTCCTAAACTCGTTCAGTGACTTGTTAGGTAGGTGCATCTACATATTTTTTTCAACGTGTAAGCTGCAAATACAATGGTATACACCAGTAAGTACTTCATCCACAGTGTTGATTATCGCGGCATCCGCATCCGTGATTACTGTCTTTGGCTTCTACTGGCACATTGCTTTCAAGAAAGTCCAGAGCAGCCAGGCATATGTTTCTTCGGTCTCGTTTGATAGGATGGCACAGCCAAATACCGTTGTTTTACGGTCATTGTTCAAGCCGACAAAGGGAACAAATGGCACTCTATACTTATTCATCTTGTATGTGTTGTCAAACACAACGACCTCGTCGTAGTCCTGATAGTCCTGATGTGATTGAGAATCGCACCAGAACAAGTGCTGCAGATGACCTTCATGTAGCGTGTAATCATAAAAAAATCAGGGTCCCTCTTCTCTCTCTCCACCATGATGTCCAAGGTTGTGTTAGAATCACCCTTATAAAGCAGCTTCCTCTTCTCCCTTGAGCACATGTTGTACAAATCCTTCCTTGTAAATCCCACATTGGCATATGAACCACTAGAGTTACTTATCATTAATCACATGATGATATGCTTCCTACCCCCCATGTTACACTGTGAGAATATCTCATCTCTTTGGGAGTCGTTGATCTTCCTATGGGACCAAAGAAAAGGGACTTCATCCGGTCTCGCTAACACATGATTGTGAGTATCATCAAAACTCTGAACGATCTAAAGACCAGTTTTTCCATCAAACTTCACCACCATACGTGCCTTACAGTTGCACATAGACTCACCTCTGATCCTATATTTGCGGCCTTCCATTATCAGTAACTTCTTCTCACGTTTCCCTTGCTTGCAACACACAAAGCGCATTAGACGAACAATTCCATCATCAAACCGCCTCACTTGGTGCTTACTAATGCCAAACCCATGATCTTTGGCATATTTGTTGTAGAAAGAATAGGCTGCTGCTTCACTATCAAATGTCATTTCCATTATCTTGCAGTACAGTTCTCTCTTATCATCAGGATACCTAGTGTCATTGCTACATTTATTTGAACTCTTAGTCTGATTACATGGTGCCTGCAACAAATTCAAAACCTAGCCATTAGAACTATAGTAGTAGGCATGTCGGTTCGTTCATTGCTAAAAAACAGCCTATAAATAATACCTCACTCGTGTCAACGAACATATTAACATTTGGTGCATCTTCACAATCATAATTACTCATCTTCAAGTCGGATTCACCAAAATAGTCATACTCCATATCAGAGTCATTTATTACCTTAACAATATTTAGTATACAATTGCATCATCCGGTGCATGACATATAAAATTTTACACCACTACGGATACCTCACTATGAACAAACCTGTCTGTTTCTTCATGGTTGTTAAGGACATTGTGGAAATCGTCATCATAGACAATCTAAATAAATCAAGACATGATATATCATATATTATTTAATTTAACATTTAAATATCAAACAAGAAGCTAATGTGTTCTCACATCAAACTCTTCTTCGCTCCAGCCGTTTTCAGGATGCGTATTGGCAGAAATGGAATTATTACCGACATACCCGGTTTGATCATATTTCATACTAGATCTAGAGTCCTCCATGTCTTCTATGAGTGACTGCACCACATTGTTAGAATCACCAATGCTACGTGTGTCTAACAATTACTAGAGACGAAGCATGATCATGAGATGAACTTACAAGATCAGAAGATAAAGCCGATGATTTGAATTAGAAACCCTAGTGACGAAGACGCCGAGCCGCTGGCGTGCCTTCTACCTTTGAGGATCTGCGATAGCGGACGCGAGGATCTACAGCGGCGGACGCAAGTATCTGCAGCGGCGGACGTGGGGTAGTTCGGCAGCGCCGAGGGGAAGCAGATCCGCGGGTACGAGCGACCGAGTTTTATCAGGCGGCGGAGAAGAGAAATCGTGAGTTACGCTCAACAATGGTACATCCATGGACGTGTGAGGTAATCGCGGTGATTAGGTCTAGGTGGGCCCCAAGTGGGGTCGTGCCGTATGGCGTCGTCAATTCCTGTATACAGATACGAGATTATACTGAGCTTAGATATGGGTTCCGCTTGGGTCAAAAAAACAAAGCCAACAAAACGTGCCGGACTAAAATGCCCCTATCAGTTCGGACTTCCTCCTAAACGACGGTGCACACTGAAGCACTTCTCTAATTAGTTTCGACGCCAACCTCCATGATGGCAGGTCAAGCAATATAAACTTAAACAACAACACAAGAAATTTAGAAGTATGCAATGGTACAAGACATGAAAAAACTACAGTTATTTTTCTATCGCAAAACTACATGGATTACTTCTCAACTAATTATATTACACTCAAATAAATTCACTTCTCATAAAAAAAGATTTTCGAAGAAACGATTTTCACTACTCTTTAGAAACTTGAAACTCTGACTCGGGCTCACTACATGTAGTGCTTAGATCTACATGTAGTGCTTAGATGTAGATAACAAACATATGGCTTCTTATAACCAAATTTTTTATTGAAAACATTGTTTAACAAAACTAAAAAATGAAGCATCATGAGTAGAAAAATGACACCATTCAAGTGTGAACAGATTAAGCCATGATTTAAAATTGGGAAAGGTTTATATTCAAGAGAACAATGTACACAACGTTTACATGTAATAAACATCTTCTAAGACCTATGTGTAAGCTAAAAAAATGAAAAGAAAATACTAAACACGGAAGGAAAGGAGTCATTTATCAATGATCTAGTGCATCTAGTGCAGCGCTACAGCGCGTTGTGGCGGGGATCTATAAGAAAGTCTTCTTTTTTTCAAAATGGGGAGCGGAGCCCCGGCCTCTGTATCGAGCGTGCACACAACTTTTATTTATTATTAGAACCACATTGTTTGGCAAAGGCCATTACAAAGATCATACAAACCGAAACCGCCAAAATAAAACACTGAGCAAAAACGATAACCATATTGCTAGCTCCCCAATGAGATCTATGAAACACCTATCTACCTGTTTTGACCCTGCCCCATGGTCACCCACACTTTTGCAACTCGCCAAGAGAAGCTGGAGAGCCTTGGCGCGGCGGCTCGAACTCAAGCAAAAGGATCCCTAGAACCGCACAGCATATCCATGGAGCGGTGCCCACGCACCCACTCCGGATGTCGCCGCCTTCATAATCTTCCGCCAACCCGTCGTCAGCATGTAGATCGATGCGCAGACTCTTGCCACACCAGCCACCGACACCACCTCGGTGCCAAGCAACACCACCCCCCGCGCGCTAGACGCTCCACCCGTCATGCCGCTTCCATCCAATGTTGCTCCACAGGTGATGCTCCTAGGAGAGAACACGATAGCGACACCACGACACCACCATCGCCCAATCCGAAGATCTTAGGGTTTCCCCCAGAGCAGCATGAGTGAGGTCGACGCTAGTTGCCCGACGATGCCTTCATCAAGGTCACAGCGTGGTAGCGCCACCATCGCCCGCCAATCGGCCCAGTTTTCACCGGCACCTAGGTCTTCCCGCCTCGCAGCCGGGACTAGATGATGGATCGCGAGATCCGCCAACCAGCCTCAGGCCGACCACCTTCGACGGAGAAGAAGGCCGCCTCCACCATCTTCCTCGTGCCTCTAGACTGACCCTAACCTCCATGGTGTCGTTGTCGGAGTTGTCGAGATGCAGCGGGCGTATGCAATCCATCCGAACCCATAGGGGCCAGATCAGCCCGCCGTTAGCCCTGCTTGCAGCTGCGTCGCTGCCGCCATCAACACGCCGGAGATCGGCCACCGCCAGCCCGCACACCACGCCTTCCGCCGCGTCGCCGCTTCATCCACACGCCACCGCATGCCGGAGATCCGATGGCCACAACACGGAGGTGAACCAGCCCCGCCATGGTGCCAGATGGCTGCACCATGCCCCAGCGCGTGAGATCTGGCCCGTATCCTCACCCAGGCGCGCGAGAAGACAAAGGATCCCCGCCGCCGCCTTGCCCGGTCGCGCCCTCTAGCAGCAGCGGAGCAGAGGGAGAGAGTTGGAGGGGGCTTGTGGCGGGGGGAATTAGGGTTCCCTCCGTCGCTGCCACATAGGGACAGGAGAGGGAGAGCCCTTTAGTCCGTCCCTAGGCACATTATAATAAGATTTGCTTTGCAAACTAATCAGCGCATACAAAATGCAGCGCGTAAGTATAGGGTGAACAAATATGATGGATGCATATTCTCTATGCAGTGTACAAAAGTAATAACACTAATATATGTGAAGTCTATGAAAAGTAAATATGATTACCTGAGAAATAAATTTGTTCGAAGCTTTCCTCCTAAAATGGCTTCTACGATAGTTCGTAGATGGTCAGATTTTTTAGCTCACATGAAGATCAGCCCGACACATGCTTTGCTAGGTGAATAAAGCTAATATGTGGTGCTTATCTCCGAATTCTTATGAAGATATCCAAGAAATTGTTAGGATTCCTGTTCGTCAAAACATTCATGGAAAAGGTGTATCATCAGCAGAAAATTTGGAAAATACATTGGTCAGATAGCAGGTATTTGCTTAAAGACAGAACTAAATATAATAAATTATTATCTTAGTACCATTTCGATGTACATGACTTTCATTTGAATAGAGGTAACTGGTAAGTCCAAGCGTTTACTTCTAAATTAAATGTCCGTGCGTTGCCACGGGAAAACAAAACATGAAGAAAGATAATTTTGTTTTGTTAGGTGTCACATGCGCTATGATTATAGTTTATCCCTCTTAATTACTAACCCTCCGAGGACCAACATATGTTATTTCTATGCACTTTTACCCTTTTCACCTTTTCATGTGTCTTATAGCCCATAACCTCTATCCGATGCGAAATAAGATTATATCAGCGTATGGAGTCCATCCTCACACACTTGAAATGCATCTTCTCCCTTCTTTCAAAAAGCAAGTATATACCACAGTTGAAATGCATCTTCTCCCTTCTTTCAAAAAGCAAGTATATACCATGGCCTCAGACAATTCAAAAAATAGTTATCTGTCTCACTTTTTGATGCCATTTTCCACCGTCCAAATTGGGTTCCTAGCACAAAAAAGGATATAACTTTTCCAACCTCGACGATTCACAAGATAATAACTATTAATATTTTAAGATAGCCCAACAAAGTGGGATATTATTTGGAAGAAATCATGCATTGTTTGAGGAGAACCTTAGATGTGTCTCCATCAACAATTTTCCATTTTGCCACCATGTTAAGTCATATTTGCATGAAACAATCAATGACACTTTCATTGTGTAAACACGTCAATGACAAGAACTTTGTTGATTCTAAAAGAAAGTGTCTCTCTTTCTTTTACACCGACAACAAAATTTAATAAGAAAATATATACAATAGCGTATCCAAAAATACAGTTACAATTTTCTGCAATACATACAACAGTTTGTTCTAAGAGCCTATTTCTTGTTTATTTTCTTTTCTCCCCTAACTGCCATTTGTAAGGTAATTTGTTGTTCCGTAGGGTAGGCAGATGCTTCATGGCTTTATCAAACATATTTTGCACCATAAAACTAAAAGCACATGCATCTAAGTAGAAAGGCTGGCCACACACCAGATAAGATGTACCCACAAAATGAGACTTCCACTCATGTGAGAAGGGTGGGTATATGTTTAACAAATAAAAACATCACCGATGCAAATGTGTCCCATGGAAATGTGAAAATTGGAAATTGTACAAAAATATGCTTGACAATTAGACAACACAGATGTCTTGGATTCAGATCTTAACGGAACATAAGTACTCCAAAATATGATCATACTCAATCACAAAATATTATACTACCAAAAAAATACTCCAGGTAGATCTTTACAAGCTCGCCTTCTACATCACCAATCACCTAATAAATAGTATTCCACACCGATTAATGATCTTTACAAGCTCGTCTTCTACATCACCAATCACCTAATAAATACTATTCCACACAGGGAGCTAGACATGCATATATTGTTATTAAAATTAGTTTGCCTTGGCTCGCCTAATTTGATAATTTGTGTGATAAAACATTAAAATGATTTTTTTATAAACCACGTTAGGTTGCAAGAAGTGAAAGTAACAAATTCAATGTTTTTAATATAAAACAGTATGCCTTTCCTTCATACTGCATCTACTACACTACTACACTGCCCATTGCATGATCAAGTGAGAGTTGAATCACCAGTGCATGATCAAGCGAGAGTTGAATCAGTAAAACTATCAGCAGAAGGTAGGTGCTAATTTTGTTCTTAAGAAGATCATGGTGCTTCTACTTGTCTACGCCTTTTTCTGAATGAATTTTGAGAAGAACAAAGATAATTATGTTCAAAAATTTGAACCAATTTTTCAAAAAATAAGCACTTAAAACTGTACTTCACCTCCTCCTTTCATGCCGATTAGCACGTATTTCAGGCCTCTAATCTGCAAAAGGTTCCACAAACAAAATTTGTTACTCAAAAGTGTTGAATTATCCAAACACCAAAGGCCAAAACCAACCCATCCACTATAAATACCCACCAGTTACAGATACAATAGTATGCCAAAGACATAAATAGATTTCCTAACATGGAAATCACAATGTTGTACACATTGCCTATCAGGTCTGACTACAAAAATTGAGACCGAACAAAAACTCTAACCAAAATGTGCATCTTCATTTGTTAATGTCAAACTCTTAGCATTCACTCGCCCAAAAAATGATTAAGAAACATTTGTCATCCATCCTTCTCTCTCTTTATTTATGGGCAGAATGAAATAATTCTCGAAGCTAACCAAATCCATGTAAATTTCCAATTTTCACTTCTTGGTAGGTGAGATCAGATTGATCATATTGAGTAAAAGAGATTATGTGCTTCGATCCAGAAGTAAACATCCCCCAATGCCTAATGAAATTGTCACTTAGCAGGACATAAACCTGCATAAAACCCCTTCCTGAGAGAGATCGATAAAAAATTAAACATTTCCACCTCAGCAATCCCTCCCTGAGAGCGCTGGGAGAGAGCCCCACGTACACTAGAAGTTGATCTCTATGGATTACTGTTCAATTACAAATAGTGTGTAATACCTTCAGGAATAAACACCAACCATTAAACAAAGAAGCACGTGCATCCTAGCTTATGCTTCTGCACTGAACTCGTTTGCCTAGACACAGTAAAGTACAGCATTAAGACATAAAAATCTCGGCCATAATTTTCGGTTAACTGCCACAGAAAAACCCCATATATGGTTCATGACCTGTTGAAGTGGTTGTACAGCTCGTCAATGGACCCCGGGGACTTCTCCTGAGGGACACAGCTGTCATGGAGGCGCCACAACAACTCCATGTTACACCTCCAGCTTGTGGGGGGCTGCTCCTGTTGCTGCTCCACTGCGGTCCCGACACGGCGGGCAGCGACAACAGCCCCAGGCACTTTTAGAATATCAAATCTTGATATACGCTAAAGTGGACCAAATGTATTCTTTCAACATAGAGTAAATGAAGATGGTTTTAAAGTAATTCAGGTCAGGTTACCCAACAGACTCCATCTATCTATCATATGTTGGTCATGTATATGGTCATGAACTTCTCTAAACAAAAGCGAAAAATCAGAGGGAAGACTATCATACACTAATCCATGAAAGTACCACAACAAAATGCGTACATGATATAATATTGCAAATTTCTAGTATTCTTATAGCTCAGTGTGCAAATATACCGTTGCAATTGATATCTGAATTTAAGTAATAAACATATTGTTGTCGATGCCATATCTCATTAGTGAAGAAGTTTTGTCCCTCCTTATATATTCTATGAAGAGACTAAAGGCATCACCTATGTAACTGCAATGGACGTGAATAAAAGGAAATAGTGTATAGCTCAGAAAATTAAATTAAGAAAAATACCTGAATATCTAAATTTTTGGTTCCCAATATCATGTTTACAAATTTCTATTTATGCCCCTCCTACCACCTTCACTTTGGTGACCATATCGTGTGCTTCTCTGATCTTCTTTATCCACTTCTTGTATACAGGACTCTCTTTGTTTTAATTAATGCGGAGTACACTGGTGCCTAAAGCTCCGTCTTGGCAAAAAAATAAGATACTGTGCCATGTCCCACTATGTCTTCGTCCACCATTCGTATCCCCACCCTCCAGCTTCTAAGGCCAACTTTATTTCCCCTTTGATGCATCAAAAAACGTTTTTGCCTACATAGTTGAATCCAACTTATATTGAGATGTTTATAGTGTTACAAAGTCTAACAGTGCACCTAGGAGAATAGTACATGAGTCCATATACAAAATAAATAAAAACAGTGCACCAAACAAATTGAAATTGGCAAAATAAAATAAAATAACATGGCATCTCATATTCTTTTGAAAATCGTGTCTCCTCAAAATGGATATAAAAAATAATAACTTGACAGACTAAAGATAGAAGAATTTCCAAACTGAACTTCCAAACAAGATACAGTTTGCACTTTACAGAATACTGAGATAAAACCAAATCTACTCCAGTCTTCTCTACTATGGTGACCTTTGCCATCACGTGAAGAGTTGGTAGAGCCTTAGTAAGAATCACTTCCCCATTGTCATGTAAGTTTCAATGACACGATTCAGTTTATGATATTGACACATGAAACAAAAACTACAAAGATGAACTCAGCTATCTCTACTTTACGGAGCAGAAACAGGGATCTCGCGAGGATGAGCGACGTCTGGCTGCTGCACTTGGAAGCATCCGGCTACAGATCATGCTCAAGCACACCTACAAACTACAATAGAAGAGGATGATTTTTTTTTTGAACGAGAAGAGGAGGGTTGAGGATTCATTTTCCTTCTTCCATCTACACAATCAAACATGGAATGATTACCCGTTCATCCGCCCGAGATGGGAAACACACTTCTTTTTGGTTTGACAGATGCCATTCTCCACCTTGTTTTTCCTGCCATCTTCTCCCACTCCTGCGCACCAATATTTATGTTGTTGCTGCTAGCTCTGATGGGCTTGCCCTCCATCCACGCCTTTCACGAGGCTGAAGGTGAGCTTCTCCATGTTCGCTCGATCATTGATAGCACTCACCTCGTCTCTGAGTGAGACCTCCTTTAGTACCAGTGCAGCCTACTGAGTCCTCGCACCCGGTGGCCAGCTTGACGCCTCTGCCATTTCTTACTCGACCTCCCACCTCCCCTCTAATATCAAAAAAAATTGCTACCTGGCCCCATTTTACCCCACTTCAAATATCAGCTCAGCAAAATACACAACTCAGTTAAGAAATGATCAGGTGCATCAAATACCCATGAGAGTAGATAAATAGTCTTTTTTCAAAGATCGGCTCAGCAAATACACAGTTTTAGAAAAAATTGCAGAGCATTAATTCAAATTTAACATCAGAATAATGAAATAAACATAAACAATAATTTCACAATCGATCAGCCACACCTAAAATATTAACACCTGTACAACATTTGGCCCGGGCAGACAAATTTTCGTGTTGCATAGTACTATTCAAATTATTATTCTGCAACAAGCTATTGTTTGCAAGCCAATAAAAAAGAATTTCATGTACTCACTGTTTATTCCCCAAAAGTAGATGCTTAAACCCCATTGTGCGCAAACAGTTGTTATTTTTTTTTGGCACACACACTTGAAAAGGGAGTTGATTTAATTAAGAAGGCCTAAACGTTTCCACACCAAAGAAAGTCAAATTAACTAAGAAACTTCATTTAAGAGTAGTATACTACACTGTGCTCTTAGGCCTTGAGAATTCGGTATCTTGCCTCAGAAGATGTGTCTGAACTTTCCACTGGTTCATGAATATCCGGTGCAATTGGGTCCTAAGCAGGAGGCTGCTGCGTGAAATCCTACAAACCACAGTATACCATCTGTTATTGGCAACAGCAGAACCAAAATGCATGGTGTAAAAGAGAGCACTGTCCAAAACTACGCACTCATCATACCAAAGAAGGGAAGACCTGCACACACTAATCGATCTTGTTCTCAAGCATGATGTCCGGAGGTCAGTGCTGACTGCCACCGCCCTGGCCACTGGGTACGACTTGTTGGTGCCCAACTTCGGTTACACATCACAGAACTCCTCCAGTCAGCAAGTCATACAGCACAGCCAATCCTTACAACACCTAGGGACCAGTACAAAAGATGAACTATAAATTAGCTCCAGTCATGTAATGCCAATGATTTTAAGTTTTAGAATGGCTAAATCTTTTGATTACAACGTACCAATAAAATGATGTATGTATATATAGCACATACCCCACATGCATGGAGATGAGATTGGATTATATATACAAACAAACAGAAGAATATTTGCAGCAGACCAATAATTTGGCTAGCAGAGAAAGTGTGGATTTGCATAAGCTTGAGGAAAACCTGAGTCCTGATGCTCTTCAGCAAAATCATGTGATCAAGAACAGAAACTTTTAAGATCTTTTCAAACTACATGGTGTCACTCTTCTGTTTGGTACCTACAGTCATTACATGAGTTCAAAAGAGCGATGAAAAGCAAGCTACAAGACCTGTTTGGACTCTTATGTATCGAAGGAATTCACTTCGGACTCCATCAAGATATTGGAAAGAACAAGATATCTAATGTGTGGCAAAATCAAATTACGGTAATGAATAAGGTGAGTCCATGAATCTACCCAGATTCATTGATGCCGGCCCAGATCCTTCTTTGTCATGGACCGTGGCCGTCACCGATGCTAGGGCGCTGTTGTCGTCGCCCTGGATGGCTTGATGGCACATCGGCCGATCCCCTCCTCGCCGACCTTCGTGATGGAGCTAGAGGTGGAAGTGGTGTGGTAGTGCGGGCTCAAGGGCGCAGCAGCCGATCCCTCCTCGTCGACCTACGCGCCGGAGTTGGGGGAGGAGGTGGTGCTGAGGCGTGGCAGCAAGGAGGAGGACGATGGGGACAGGGACACGGGTCCTAGAGTGCACGGTCGTTGTTTTTGCCTGGTCGGCGGCAATCGGGACTACTGGTGGTGGCGTTGAGCTGCTGCCTCCTGATCCCGCGGCGTTGGAGTCCAGATCAGAGATAGTCGACTTAGGGTTAGCCACGCGCGGCGGCGGAATTGAGAGACGACGGTGGTGGGCGGCGACGATGCGAGAGAGGGAAGAGACATGGGAGAAGGCAAATCGGTGCCAATCGGCGGCGGAGCCTACCGGTACTTGGCGGCAGAGGTGACGGGAGATAGAGGAGACGCATGAGGGAGAGACATCAGCGAAGAGACGGGTCGTGATGTTCTTGTCGTTTGGATGAAAAAACCTACTGGTTCGAGAGGAAGGCGGATGGAGTGGGATGTTGGACGAAAAAAGATCGAAGGAGTGCGCCTTGGGCAGGAAACGGAACACTGATGTTTTTTTAGACAGTAGAGATATATTATTATAATTTATATGTAAGCAGTAGAGATTTGGTAGAAGGGCAAACCGGTCTAAAAAATGTTGGACGAAACCAGCAACCGGAGGAAATTCCTCCTTTTTAAGTAGTAGAGATACACATACATGGATAAAAGTGGTCGTTGGAACAGTTTTTCTTGACCATAAATCCAGCAACGCCGTTGGCGCTGGATTGCGGTGGCAATGGTTGCGACGGCGCTGGCGGCGGCCAGAGATGGCGCCATGGCGGCGCGGGCTTACCGACCCAGATCTGGGCCCTTGGGTGTGGCCAGCCCCTCCTCCTTGTTCGTGCTCCTTGGCTCGAGCGCAGGGGTACTTCTGCTCTAGTCGGGTTGAGCCGAGCCCAATGCCATCTTGGCGTGGTGGCACGTGGCGTCTGCGCAGCGGGGTGGGCATTGTTGGGTGGCCGGCGATGCTTTTTTGAGATGGTTGTGCGCGACGTGTCGGCGACTCCTCCAATGGCAGCGTCGATGCTGCTTGCGGCTCAGTGGTGCCCCTCTTAGGAGGTTTGTCCCTTTGTGGACATGGCTGCCCCCATCTGGCGAGCCGAGCGTGCAGCCGGCGGGTGCCCTTTGAAGACTGCACGATTGCACATCTGTTGAGGTTGCTGGGAGCTAGCCGCCACACCGATGGCATACCCTGGATTTGGGCTGAGGCCAGAGCAGCAATGCTCCCTGTTAATCCGTCGTTGGCTCACAGGATTCAAGCGGAACGAGTCTTGGCTGCGGTTGGCAGGTTCTTGATAACTTCGATGGTGCACAAACACCGCGACTTGGCAGGTTCTTGATAACTTCGATGGTGCACAAGCACTGTGACTTTTACCGGCAAGGGTTCTATTTAGCGGTGGAACTCACTCTGTGATATTTTGGAGAGTGTTGGGCGTGTAAATATAGGTGTTTCGGCCTTTTGTTAGGCTTGTAAATTAAACTTACTTTTTATCAATCAATCAAAACGCAAAGCTTTTAACATTTTCGCGGGAAAAAAAAACCTAGATGACCATTTAAATGCACCTTCTCCAAACAGCTTCAAAGTGTCCAAATACATATGAAGATCTGTGACGGACAGTTATCACCTATCAATGGAAAGCACGGATGCTTATAATATCAATTAGTTTTCTGAAACATAGGAACATTCCATTGAACACCCGTGTTTCCAGAATTAAATCAGATCAGCTGATAACTGAAATTACACTTCTTACAATGAAATATTTGGAATACCACCTGTATACGATATGTGAATTTGTGGTTAAATGAAAAGCAATATTCATAAGAAACAACATCCGAATGACTGTATCCAGTATGTGGGGCCAAGCCTAAAGTAGCAAAATTTGTGTGGAAAAGAAAACAAATGAAAGGGGGGCATATGGAGATGCATAGTGCCATCAAACATTCAAACACCTTGACTTAGTAGAGCATCTAGCGGTTACCAGTAGGGATCCTCCAAAGAAAAAGAAAAATCTTACTATTAAGGAAACTCAAGTGCCTGGATGGATGGCGGGAATACATATCCAAGACCACTGCATGCATCAGCAGAATCAATTTCATGCATGTTTCAGAGCTGCAGTCAAGGAAAAAAATAATGTGCCACCTACTATAAACGGATCACCAAAATTATATACACATATTAGAATTATTACTATCACTTAAATGTGGCACAATGGAAAAGGGAGAACTGAATATTGAAGCATGCATTTCCTGTACCTTTTTATTCCTTTGGCATTGACGAACTACAGTGGCAAATATGAAAACTAAGATCACCATAGGAATGTTGTCTCCTTTGTTTTCAGTAATCGAATGGTACCAACAAAAGTCACATCTTTTTGACTTCAAACCTGAAAAGAAAATCACAGTTATATATTGAAACTTGGACGTTCTCTAGAAAAGAAAACACAGCAACAAAGCATCTTGGTCCATTCTAACCTGCAGGCATCTAGACATGCAAATTGAATATAGAAATAGTGGCTTAGAATATCCTTGATCTTAGGCATTGAATTTGGAATCAAATAGCAAAACTCAAATGAGTAAAAATCTTAGATGACGAAATGAAACGAAGATGCTAGACCTTGCTAGAAAATTGAACTGACGATGCCAGATGGGAACAAAATGTCATTGAATAGGAAATATTATTTTCATGTCGAGTCCACAGAGGGACACCAATATGAATTGCCAGTCCAAATGTACTTGCAACATCTGTTTGGACAACCTGCAATTTACCTTACTGAATGTACACGGATAATTTTGCACAGCCCTATCCAAGTATTTATTAACAAAGAAGAGTATGTCACAAAGAAAAATAATACGGAGTACATGACTATGGGATGCACAACAAATAATCGACATTGAATGCAAGAAAAGTAGTTATGTGGATGAGTTCAGGAAGTGGGTTGGTAGAAAACTGCATCTATGGTGATGGGCACGACCAACCTGACGGCAATTTAGAGGTTCTTAGGCCTCATTTGGTTGGTCGGAATTAAAAAGCCTGGGCAGCAAACCCCTCGGGGGTTATTTCCCTGCGCAATGGGATACCCCTACACCACCGGAAGACATTCTGTTTTCATTTGGACACCAGTTTAAAAAATGGAAGGAAGAGGAGGTCACGTTTGACTTAGCAGTGGAGGACGCTCACCAGTAGGGATTTGCTGCAACCAAACGGCCGTCAACGGCTTTGTCTAAGCGCCGTCTAGGGGTGGCCACGTAAGCCTGCCGGTGGGGTCGGGTTGTCAGTTCCAATGTCAATTCGGCTCCAAATGAGTTTTAGCGTTTTGTGCTAGCAACCGACGAAAATGTGGTGGGATTTTATCGCGCAGACGTAAAGTGATGGTGTTTGGTAAATTTCAACACAATTGTGGTGGTTTTATGCTATATACTCCCCTACCTGCCATACATCGTGTGCCCTGCTGCACTCATTTTTGTCCTTGGAATCTGCCTCACTGCCCTAGCATTGAGCGTAAGCCACAAAAGCACTCCAAATTGCCAGGCTGCACATCACTGCTCGAAAGACATAAATCACCACATACATTCCCAACTTCCCATAGATCGTTCCTATGGTCATCCCCAATATGAATATGTCCTCTTTAGGTTTCCAGAATGTGACAACTCCAAGTTCCTATAACCCGAAGATATCTGCATTGTCTATGCACGGTACAATTAAGTCAAGCAGGAAAAACGGAGTATCCTTAAGCACAAGAAGCATAATACATTCTCAACGTTAACCATTGGGACATATTTCTCAGTATCAGTCTTCTGATCGTAAAAAAGAAAATTGGCCCTTGCATCCACGTTTCTAGTGTCATGCCAAATCTTCACCGTTGTTTCAATCACATTGATAACAAATGAGGAGATATTTTGTGCCAAATCTGCATCTCCATACTTTGCAGCCTGAAATCAAAATACATATATGATAAGAAATAGATGATGGAACATACTCCGTCTACAAAAAAAAACTTGTATTTTGTCAACAGTCAAACTCAAAATATGAAAGACTTATGCGCTCAGATGCAGTCCACAAGGTACATCTCGATACATATTTGCAGTTTAAGAAAATTACCTGATTAAACAAGTGCATTTGAATTGGCTAGGTAAAAAGTGTAAACATATAAATTTGAAATATAAAGAAAAGAGGAAAGATTCTCTCCAGAATGCCTTACTGAGATAAAACATATTAGCTCCTGTTTCCACACTTTTGTACAGGCATCAGTGGCATTTTTAATGAATTGGAAACAATTGTTCGCCCCAAAGTTCATTAAACCACATGTGGTTGTAATCATAAAACTCACCAGTTCCATTTTCAGTGATCCCAAGTTCTTCCCAACGTCAATATCTGGAACAAATGTTCTCTACATAAACGGCTCATTTCTGTCCCTTGCTAACCGAGTAAGCCGTTTGATTTTTCTTGACACTTCCGTATTTTGTGGATTGTGCTGCAAAGCTATTTGGAAAACATATATTGCCTCCGGCAGAACGTAATATAAGCACATCAGACATAATCTTGGTTTCATGGACACAGAATTAAAAATTGTTCGTCTCAATGTAAACAACACATGATTTGAGCGGACATCAATCAGATGAAGGGAACTTGAGCCATAATTTAAACAATTTGTGGATGGATGAAAGTAGCATCAAAGAAGGAAGGCCGTTGTAGGGTTCAAACGCAAAGTAAATTTGTAGCAGTGGCGGTCCAGGCCCAAGAGATGGCGGAGGAGCCCACGCACCTGACGCGGCGGCTGAGCCATGCTTCCTCCTCGACCAAGGCCCGCTATTGCGGCGTGCCATGGCGCGCGGCCGTGCCATAGGATGGAGGGGAGGCGCGAGGCAGGAGGGAAGGGGCGCATCCGGTGTGTAGAGAGATTATGAGAGATTGCACAGCTCCAGTAGGGCCGGCTGTCACGTATATATATAGGAGGCATACAGATTACAAGTCTTGGTGTACAAGAAAACTACCAAGGAGACCTATACAGATACATATATCTCAACACCCCCCGCAGTCGAAGGGGCGGCAATGACACATAGACTGTACCGAAATTCTAAAAAAGTCGAAGTCGGTAGTCCCTTCGTCATGATGTCCGCAAATTGCTGAGAGGTCGATACGTGAAGAACTCAGACGTGACCGAGAGCAACCTTCTCACGAACAAAGTGGATGTCCAGCTCAAATGTGCTTGGTGTGAATGAACGGGGTTGGCGGAGAGGTAGACAACGGAGACATTGTCGCAGAAGACGACGGTGGTCTTGTCCACAGGACAGGCGAGCTCAAAGAGGAGCTGACAAAGCCAAGTGCACTCAGCAACTGCATTGGCCACAACACGATACTCAGCCTCAGCACTAGACCGGGAGAAGGTGGGCTGGTGCTTGGATGACCAGGAGATCAACGACGAGCCAAGGTAGACGCAATAGCCCGAGGTGGAGCGCTGAGTGTCAGGACACCCTGCCCAATCTGCATCCGAATAGGCCACAATGTCCACGGAAGGTGAGGCGGAGATCGTGAGCCCGAGGTCCATAGAGCCACGGATGTACGGAAGAATCCGTTTCACCGCTATCCAGTGAGCATCGCGAGGCGCGTGCATGTAGAGACAAACCTACTACACGGCGTACTGTAGCTCTGGGCGAGTGAGCGTCAAGTACTGGAAGGCACCAACAATGGAGCGATAGTGAGACACATCTATAGCCGGCGATTGTCAACACCCAGATTTTTAATCCCAGATGCCTGTTATGCCATACCTCGCAATCCCAGGATTACCATTTTTGCGAGGCATAACGGATTGGATATCACAGTACATCGTCCAGCACAAACCATACATAAGGTCTTACACAAATAAGGATCTCATGATCCAGTCTTAATACAACAAGCAGCAGAAATAAAAGATAAGCGTAGCAGTGGGGTCCATCTTCAGGGGCACAGGCAATGCTGACGAAGGCAGATAGTCCTAGTTATCATAACCGTCCTGCTGGCCATCATCTTGGTAGTCTCCTTCATAGTCTGGCCATGAGAATAGCCAGGGACAAAAGCCATGAGTACTCTTTAAGTACTCGCAAACTACCACTAACAAGTAGTATAGTTCTAAGTTAAAGAGCTAAATCTAAGTTTAACTATAAAGTTAAGTTTGAAACCTAAGCTGAGTTCAGAAGAAAGAAAGATAAAATAAAGTTCTAGAATCACTTAAGTTGGGAAGCTAGTGTCATAAACACAACCCTATTATGGTCAAGTCAAGATTCATCATTCCTTTCATAAGTCATTTTGAAAACATCTGACAACGAAACAGTATGGCCATTCCAACTGTCCATAACCGCGGACGCGGCTATTCGAATAGTTTAACACTCTACAGAGGTGGTACACTTTCACCACAAGATTCGATACATCTGTCAGGGATAACCCTGAATCATCATACTTAGTATGCAGATAATCAAACATAACCTTTCCTTTACACACCCTAGTATAAGTACCTCTCAGATGAGCATGGCCTCCCAACCATGACCATCAGTCATCTTGGGCACTGCATAGGTGGACAACATTGAGAGGTAGCCTCATCTCATACCTCTCCCGCGAGGGAACTAATACTAATGCATATAAACTTCCGGCTAAGCCTTACCCAATTCAGGTAATGTGGTTGTACGGTAAATTTGGAATGGTATCGCATCCGAATCCAACCATCAGTTTTATAAAAGGGTTAAGGCTCATGCCTCAACATTTTCATCATCATAAACCCTTGGTGTTTCTCAACACATGTCAAAACATCTCAATAGAATGACTCATCATTCCACGGTTTTCATAATTCATTTTCACCAAGTGTTCCCATCTAAAGTGACTCAAGTTTTTATCTACTAAGTTAAGAGTGTTCACTAAGGTGGAAAAGATGGGTTCAAACTCATGCCATAGAATGACATCTAAATCTTATCTAAATAGGCCAAGTTTTATACTTTTTATGCTACCTTCAAAACAAGTAAAGAACTTTGGGTAAAGTAAAGGAAGTAAAGCTTGAAAATACTTGGGGTAACTAATAGTCAAAGTGGTATGACTCAAGCATGCCTAAAGCATCTTTGATCAAGTTATCTAGCTTAATTCTAGCTTGCTAACAATATCTTGCAAGTGTTAGCTTGCATTGTTAATGGTGGCTTGCCTTGGTTGGTGCAGTGGTTGAAGTTTTCTTCTTCTTCTTCTTGGTACAACTCCTCCTCCTCGAAAGCTTGGTCGGTACTATCGTCTATAAATACATACGGAGTACACAATCACCAAACAATACTTAACTAGTCTAATTAGCACTCTAAGGAACACATTTGATGATATACTATCATCACAATCATCACAAGTTTTATTAACTAGTTTCATCCTTTTTATTTTAGAAAAGTAATTTCTACTCATTGAAAAATTAACTAGGATTTAATATTCACCACTTCAAATATGGGATCATGTGGACACATGTCATCACCACATATTCTAACATGTGGGAATGTGATTTAAGGGTTGGATCACAATTACTTTGGTTTAAGTTCATTATTTAATGATTTAAAGTGACTAGAAATGCCTATATAGCATTATTTTGGTACTAGTCCAAAGTCACTGCATGTAAACCTTAATATTATTACCTATTCAGATAGGTATGGTGAAATGTGATTTTTGAGAGTTGGAATCAACTCAAAAGCTAACTTGGTTGATTTTATAAAAATGTTGCAAGGTGCAAAAGCTTCTGTTTTATTATTTTTACTAGGAGATATTTCTAACTCTAATTGAATTAAATCCAAATGGCTTGGGTAGATCTTTTCATTAGCTTCCTAACAAAATTGGAATCACTCCATTTGGATTTGTAAATCTTTTTGAATTGAATTTCAAACTAGGGGATAGAACTAGGTTTAAACTAAAAAGAAAAATCCTAATTCAAACTAACTGGGTTGCGCGGGAACGCTAACGGGCCGGCCCAGTGACACTCCGCGGCACGGGGCTCAGCTGACAGGGGGTCCACCGGTCAGCGGCTCATAACGCGCGAAGCGGTATGGGGCAATATGGGGTGTTGGATTAGAACTGGGATCGGCGGCTGGGGATCGTCGTCGACGACGAACAGGTCGCCGGCGAGGTCGAACCCTAGCGGCTCGGTGGGGGTGCATATGGGGCGTACCAGGGCTCCAGCGGCGGCGGCGATGCGGGCAAACGGACTGGTGGTCGATGGCGAGCTCAGGGACGGTCGAGGCAGCTCCGGGGGTGGTCGCAATCAGCGGTGCCCTTCTCCTCCAGAGGCGGCCTGCTCCGGTGCAATTCCGGCGAACTGCTGCTCGCCTTGCTCCGGCTAGAGGTGGGGAATGGTCAGTGAGGTGAGGGGAGGTGAGTGGTGTGCCGAAATGGGCTGGGGGTGGCCTCTATTTATAGGACGACGACGCGACCGAGAGGGATGGGCAGGCGGCTCCGGCGAGGGCTGCACAGCATGCTAGTGGCGTGGCGCGCGGTAGGGGGAGGTTGCTGGTCTCCTGGCGGTGCTCTAAGAAGTGAATGCGGGCCTAGGAGCGGTGGTATGCCGTCGGGCAGAGCTGGCACTCTGAGCGGCAGAGACGGCGGTGTCCACGGCGAGTAGTGGCTGTGAGGCGTTGGGCGGCGAATGGGCGTGTCTGGCATGCTCCCTGGGTCGTGGCGAAGCGGTGGGCGCGGGCTGTGGTCGAGGGGCGAAGTGTATGCGTGTGTCGAGCGCGTGCTCGGCATGGCGCAGACAGGCAGTGCGCGGCGCGCTGTGGTTGGTCCATGGCTTGGTCTGGCTCAGGGAAGGGATAGAGGGTGGCGGTGAGGTGAGGGCTAGCTTGTAGACATGGCGAGAGAGAGGGAGGTAGTCTGCTGGGGTAATGGCATGGTTGGCCGGCGAGTTGGTGCTCGGCATGGCTTGGCCTTGCCACTAGGGGGTAGGAGATGGGGTTTAAATGGCATGGTTAGATCATTTGGGGACAGAGGGAGGTTTTTGAGGAAAATTGGGTGCAAAACCCTATTGCAAATAGTTAGCTATGTTTAGAGTTCAAACCTTGCATGCCAAGTGTTTGATGAAATGGCCGCAAGAAAATTCTTTTTGAATTTTGAAAAGATTTTTGGTGGGTGTGCTAGTATTAAGCTTAAGACTCTGTGGGTGCTTGGGTTTTGAAAATTGAGCTTGTTTGAGTGGTTTTTTAAATAGTGGGATCTTCCCATATGAAATAGATTCAATTTTCAAATGTCAATTAAATTTAGTGTTTGAATGTTTTTGGTAGATCAAAAGGTGGGCCTTGGTACCTCATTATGTATACTATCAAGGGGTGAAAAGATCCACAAATGTTTCTGTTAGGTTTTGAGTACTAGGAATAGCCAAAGTAGGCATGTTGATTAAAATGGCACAAATGACCATTCACTTCATTTATTCATTTTGAGTTGTTTTTTGGGAAATGTTTGGGAATGATTTAGATGATGTTTATTTCACCTAAGAATCATTTTACAAGCAATGGATCACAGAACCATGGCAATTCAAATCAACTCCTAATTTAAATGCACACACATATGAATGCTTTGATAAATTTAATTGAAAAAGTTTTTGTTAACCCCAATTTGATGATTTGGATCTTAATAACCTTGGAGTTAAGTTTTGGGATATTACAAACCTTCCCCTCTTAAAAAAAATCTCGTCCCGAGATTTACAAAGAAAACTAGGAACTAAAGAGATTTAGGAACTCTGTCCTAATGTAATCTGTGTGCTCCCAAGTGGCTTCCTCCTCGGTATGGTTGCTCCACTGAATCTTGAGAAATTTGATACTCTTGGTCCTGGTGGTCCTGTAAGCTTCTTCTAGGATACGGATGGGCACTTCGCGATATGTCAGGTCATTGTTGATTTCAACAGCTCTATGATCGATGTTCTTGAAAACTTCAGTCTTCTCTGGCACTTCTAGGTATTTGCGAAGTAACGAGATATGGAACACATTGTGGATGGCTCACATCTCTTCAGGCAGTTCCAGTTGATACGATACTTCTCCTCGATGGTTCAAAATCTTGAAGGGCCCGACGTATCTGGGGGCTAACTTTCCTTTCAGACTAAAGCGTTGGGTTCTTTTAATGGTGAAACCTTGAGATATACAAAATCTTCGACATTGAAAGTCAGGTCTCTCCTTCTCTTGTCAGCATAACTCTTGTGTCTGGATTGGGCGGTCTTGAGGTTCTCACGGACTTTGTGAACTTTCTCTTTGGCTTCCCAGAGAATGTCGGGTCCAAAGATCTGACTCTCTCTTACTTGTGACCAATTCAAAGGGGTACGACACTTTCTTCCGTATAGGAATTCAAAGGGTGCCATCTGCAAACTAGCTTGATAACTGTTGTTATATGAGAATTCTGCGAAAGGCAAGCAGTCTTCGCATTTTGATCCGTACTCTAACACACAAGCTCTTAACATATTCTCTAGGATCTGGTTGACTCTCTCAGTCTGTCCATCAGTTTGCGGGTGATAAGCGGTACTGAAATTCAACTTGGTTCCCAGTCCTTCCTGGACATTCTGCCAAAATCTCGAGGTAAACTGAGTTCCTCGATCTGATACTATGGTCTTGGGGGTTCCATGCGGACTAACAATCCTAGCAATGTACAGCTCTGCTAGTTTCGCACTCTGGTAGGTAGTCTTGACAGGTATAAAGTGTGCTACCTTGGACAGTCTATCCACTATGACCCAGATTGAGTCATTTCCCCTACTAGAAGTAGGCAAACCGGTGATAAATACCATTCCGACGAAATCCCATTTCCATTCTGGAATCTGCATCGGTTGCAACAGTCCTGTAGGTCTCTGATGCTCTGCACTCTTTGATAGATGTCACACTTGGTGATGTAGCTTCCGATTTCTCTCTTCATCTTATGACACCAAAATTGCTGTTTCAAATCTTGATACATCTTGGTTCCTCCGGGGTGGATAGAATAAAGGGTATCATGATCTTCCTTCAAGATAACTTGCTTCAGCTCCGAATCTGCTGGCACACAGATTACCACAGAACTCCTTCTTCATCTTTAGTGAATCCAGGTACCTTTCCTGTACCAATACGATGTTTAATTCCGTCGATACTTTCATTCCCCTTCTGGCTTCCTTGATTTGGCTAATCAAAGTGTGAAAGGACATTTATTGCATAATCACTTTTGGTGTTCGTTAACAACTAGTAGACCCTTTTTACAGTTTGCTATTGTCTACAGGGTGGTATTCTACAAAGGAAAAAGGACCATTGGCCTATGGATCATTCCCTGCATTTGTTCTTGTATCTTGGGGATTCCAGACCGGAGTCTCCGGTCTGCACAGACCGGAGTCTCCGGTGTGGTCCGGAGTTTCCCCAGGAGTCTCCAGAGTGGCCTCTATTTTCTTTCCTGGGTCAGCTAGGAAGGTGGTCCGGAGGTTGGTCCGGAGTCTCCGGTCCCTATCTCAGGCCGGAGTCTCCGGTGTAGAGGTACCGGAGTCTCCGGTCCACTTGGCTCCCAAGTGCGCTAGGTCATTCTGTCAAGGGGTCCAGAGGCTGGTCCGGAGGTTGACCGGAGTCTCCGGTGTAGACCGAAGTCTCCGGTGTGGTGACCGGAGTCTCCGGTCTGCTTCTTCTCCAACGGTCAGAAAAACGGTTCGCTGACAGAAGGGCTATAAATAGGGGACCTTATCCCCTTGTTCTAGCTGCTCGTCCACCTCAAGAACACCATGTCCATTTGAGCCACCAAATCAACAAGATCTCTTCATCCAACCATCCAAAGTCTTTGATCTTTGGAGAATCGAAGGAGGATGCCTTGATCTACAGCTTCACCAAGAGAGATCTTCATTTCCCCCTCATTCACTTGAGGGCCCCCATGCTCTAGTGTTTCATTGGAAACCCTAGGTTTTGATTTGGTTCTTTCAAGCTTGTATTTGATTGTTTGAAAACTTGCTTGTATTTGGGAGCCTCCAATTAAGTTGTGGATGTGTGCCCTGAACTTGTTGTAAAGGTTTCAGCTTCCACCTCAAAGGTTGCCGTATAGTGGAAGAGGTGAATCGAACCCGTTGGGGTGAGGTTCATCGGAGAACAAGGGAGGCCTCTCGTGGCGTTGGTGGTTTGAAACCACCCCCTCTCCAAACGTAGGCGTACTTCCCCTCAAAAGGAAGGAACTACGGGAAACAAATCCTTGTGTCTCCGTGTGCTCCACTTTTGTTCCTTCTATCCTTTACCGCACTTTACTTATCTAGTTATTGTTTAGTTTGTGCTTGTTTGTCATATAGGTAAATTCACCTTAGTTGCATAATCTAGAGAATTTACCTTTCTTGTCAAACCCTAATTTGAAAAAGAGTAAAATTTGAAGTACCACCTATTCACCCCCCTCTAGGTGCCCATATGATCCTTTCAATTGGTATCAGAGCCTCGGCTCTTTATTCGGGCTTAACCGCCTAAGAGATTATGGGTAACCCAGAGGAGGGAGAAAGTGAGGCTAGCCATTCGGTGACCATGGTAGCTCTCAAGAATTTGGAAACAAGCTTGAGCTCTACCTTGGGAAACGAAATCCTACAGCTGCGTCAACTCGTTGAGCAACTTGTTAAGGATAAGCAAACCTCACCTCCTCCCTCTCTAGTGGAAACACCACCAAACCCAAAGGCTAATGCTCCGGCAAAGCCTTTGGAGGAAGTGGTAGGGGATGAACATAATTCCATTAACTCCGCCACCATAAAGGGTGATGGGAAGGAAGAGTTCCATACGGTTCCCGGATGGTACTCTCCCGACCCTCCTATCCCTCATCCACATATAAACAATAGAGGAGACCCACCTAAGTTAGCTGCACATACTTTTGCTCAATGGCAAGTGTTAATTAAATCTCATGTGCGCAGCTCTTGCATTGATTTGTGGAATATTATTGAAGAAGGACTAAAAATTGAGGATCCAACCAACTTGACGAGAAGAGAAGTGGTCAATAGCCAACTCAATGCGACTGCCTTGCACATGATCCAACTTGGGGTGGGGCTAAAGGATTTTCCCCACATTGAGCACTACAACACCGCCAATGAAGCTCGGGATGCTCTCATTGACTTGTTTTTTGGCAACGAGAGTATGAGGAGAAATAGATATGATGCCTTAAGCAATGAGGCCGAAGGTTTCTTCATGAAGGATGGTGAGGATCATGAAGACATGTATCGAAGACTCAAATCCACAGCCACCGCCTTCAGGAATGTTGGCGCCTCTCACATTGATGACGCTTGGATCAAAAGGAAGTATGTGAGTGCTCTCATGCCCTTCGAGCCTACTAATTTGAAGAGTCTCCAAGGAAGACACAACTACCATCTCATGACCTCCAATGAAGTGATGCAAGAGATGGCAGCCTTCAAGGTTGTTGCCAAGAATGCCAAAGACGCTCGTGCTCGTGCCATTGGAATGAGTAGTGGTGTCAATCTTTCCTTGAAGGCCAAGGTTGTGGAGTATGATGAAGATGAAGGAAGTGATGAGGGACCTTCAATGAGCCACCCTGACGATGTCAAGACTGCTCATGGTGAATACATGGCCTTCTATGTAAGAAACTTTTGGAAAGACCCCGCCAAGGCCAAGATGGAAATGCAACGAAGAAGCAACCCCAATGGGAGAAGAGACAATGGGTCCAAGTTGAGAACTTGCTTCAATTGTGGTGACCGCTATCACTTCGTTGCAGCTTGTCCCTATGAGAAAAGAGAAGATCATGGGGGTAAACTTGTGTTGAAGAAGACCTCCAAAGTTCCATACAAGAAACCCTTCATCAAAAGAAACCCAACCAACAAGAAGCCGGGAGAAATTGTCTTGATCACACATGAAGAGTACTCCTCCGATGATGATGATGAAGAGGAAGAAGAGGGTACACCAAGTGGTGTGGCGGCTTTTGCCACTACCTCTACTCCTTCATTCTCACTCTTCGACTCTCCAAATGAGAATATCTCCAACAAAAATGTCACTTGCCTTATGGCAAGAGGAACGGAGGTATTATCATCATCACACTCCACTTCCTTAATCAATGATGATTTTGATGATGAGTTATCTCTTGAGGTCAAAAATGAACTAGTTTCTTTTGATGTGTTTATGAATAACTTGCAAGGGGAACACAAGAAACATGTTGTGGACCTCCTAAATACTCTTTCACACACACAAGAACTTCTAGATGAGAGATGCCAATTAGGAAGAGAGCACATGTTGGAGGTAGAAGCTCTTAATAATGCTCTAGAAGAAGAACAAGAAACTAGAATATCTCTTGAAACTAAATAGAGGGTCTTGATGAAGCTAATGACCTCATTATTAATAAACTCATCAAGGAACGTGATCATGCTATTGCTAAATACAAAAAGGCTAAAAGGATAAGATTGAGTTTGATGTTGTTCATAAAAAACTTGCCGAGGACTTTAGGACACTTGACAAGGCTCACAAGGCCTTGGAAAGTGAACTCTTGTCCCTCACAAAGTCTCGTGAAAAGCTTCAAACTCAATTGATCAACACTCCCTCACCTAGTACATTCATTCCTTCTAGTTGTACAAATACTCTTGAAGAAGATGCTAGGTTGAAGGGGGAGCTAGCTAAGACTTCCTTTCCCAAAGGAAACAAGTCTATTGATGACCTCTTAAACAAGCAAAGGTCAAATGGTGAAAAAAGGGGCTTAGGCTTTGTCTCCAAAGCCAAGAAGAAAAATAATAACAAGAAGAAGAAGGCCAAGCCCGCTCAAGAAAAGAACAAGGTCATTGTGGGAAGTAAGACCACAAGTGGCAAAACTATGTCTCATGATGATTTTGCGGGTAGTGCTAACCCTCACTATGTCTTAATGCGTGATTACTATGGTGATGTGTATGCACATTATGTTGGCCCATTTGATGGTTATATTGCATGGTCGATTTGGGTTCCCAAGACCCTTGTTGCTAACAAAAGAGGACCCATTGAGAAATAGGTACCTAAAAACTAGTTTGATCTTTTGTAGACCTATGCTTCCGGAGGGTCAAAATGGGTGCTCGATAGTGGATGCACAAGTCATATGACCGGAAGCACTTCGAGTGTCAAGGAATTGAGACCAAATGTTGATCAAATATCTGTGACATATGCCGACAAATCAAAGTCTAAGGTAATGGGTTTCGGCAAAGTTGTGGTTGCACACGATATCACTCTCGTGGACGTCATGCTTGTTGAGACCCTTGGCTATAATTTACTTTCAGTCCGTGCTCTAGGAAAGATGGGTTTTGCTGTCTTCATTGATGTTGATATTGTGATCCTCTTGTGGAGCAAGACTCTAAAGGTTGCTTTCATTGGGTATGTCGAGGATGACTTGTATGTGGTGGACTTCTCGGGGAAAACCACTACAAGTCCGATGTGCCTATTCGGAAAGGCTGATGTGGGTTGGCTATGGCACCCGCCGTCTAGCCCATGTCAACATGAGAACTTTGCAAAGCCTCCACAAGGATGGTCATATTGTTGGACTAAAAGAAAATGTTTGCTTTGCCAAAGATCGTGTTTGCAGGGCATGTGTTGAAGGAAAGATGCATGATTCTCCCCCACAAGCCAAAGAACTACATCAAGTCCAAGAGGATCTTGGAGTTTCTTCATGTGGATCTCTTTGGTCCGCCGTCTCATGCAAGTCTTGGTGGGAAGAAATATTGTTTGGTGATTGTTGATGACTACTCAAGATACACTTGGGTATATTTCTTCAAGTTAAAAAAGTGAGACCCCAGAGAACTTCATTGACTTCATCAACATGGCTCAACGTCAACACAATGTCCCAGTATTAACAATAAGAAGTGACAATGGTACCGAGTTCGAGAACTACACATTAAATGGATTTCTTAGTGATGAGGGAATAAACATCAATATTCCTCTGCATATACCCCTCAACAAAATGGTGTAGCTGAGAGGAAGAACAGACTCTCATTGATATGGCTAGGACTATGTTGGCGGAATTCAAATCTCCATACAATTTTTGGGCTGAAGCTATCTCCACCGCATGCCACGCATCAAATCTTCTCTACCTCCGCAAAGAATTGATCAAGACTCCATATGAGATCCTTACTGGTAACAAGCCTAATGTCTCTTACTTCCGAGTATTCGGTTTGTAAGTGCTTCTATCGCATTAAGGGCATTCGTTTATCCAAGTTTGATTCCAAAGCATTAGAGGGTATTTTTGTTGGTTATGGTCTCAAATCCCACACTTATAGAATCTATGACAAGCTCTCAGGAATTGTCATAGAATCTTGTAGTGTGGTGTTTGAAGATATGATGGTCCCCAAGCGGGGGCGTGTCGATGTTTGTGATGTAGATGATGAAATGCCTCAGGATGCCATAGGACGAATGGGTGCGGGTTTCATTCGCCCTGTTGAGGAACCCCTTATGGTGGATCGAGAAGAACTATGCTCTACTCATGTGGAGCCCTCATCTTCACAACTTCAACAAGCTACTGTTGAGGTGGACAACGACCCATGCCAAAGACAAGTTGAGGACCCTCAACCTACTGATCAAGAAGATGCCTCCAGCCAAGAGGTGTTTGAGTCTCCGTTTGCCAGGATGCCTAGTGGTGCTAAGGCCATTACACAAGCAAGATCTATACAAACTGCCATAAGTACAGCTGAATACCTCGCCAGTTGTGGGACTAATCAAGACCAAGGTCCATCCTCTCCTCCTATAGAAGAGAATGTTCCCAATGATGATCAAGGTCAAGTTAATGGTCAAGACGAGGACCAAAATGATGAAGTGATCCCACCAAGAAACAACAAGGAGATCGAAACTCGTCGCCAAGCTAGAATGGATAGAATATTGGAATTAAGAGACCACACTCTTGAGAATGTGATTGGGGATCTAAGAAGAGCGATATATACTCGAGCTAAATTGAAGAATATTTGGTGAGCACCAAGCACACATTTCCATGGCGGAACCAAAAAGTATGGGAAGCTCTTGAAGATTCGGGATTGGTTGGATGCAATGCACAAAGAGCTCTCAAAACTTGAAGAAACAAGTATGGAAGTTAGTGGAAAAGCCAAAAGTTGCTGCAATGTTATAGGCACCAAGTGGATTTTCAAGAACAGACCAGATGAGCATGGAATTGTGATAAGGAACAAGGCAAGATTGGTTGCACAAGGGTTCTCTCAAATTGAAGGCATTAATTATGGAGAGACTTTATGCTCCCGCTGGCCCGCCTTGAGTCCATCCGTATCCTTCTTGCTTATGCGGCACATCATAATTTTAAATTACAACAAATGGATGTGAGAAAGTGCATTTATCCAATGGTCCATTGCATGAGTTGGTATATGTGAACAACCCCCGTGGGATTTGAGGATCCCCAACTTTCCAAACCATGTCTACAAACTGATAAGGCTCTCTATGGGCTACAAGCAAGCCCCACGCACGTGGTATGAGCACCTTAGAGAATTGTTGTTCGATCGTGGGTTTGAGGTTGGAAAAATCGATCCCACTCTTTTTACCAAATGGTCAATGGGGAAATTTTTGTATGCAAATTTATGTAGATGACATTATCTTTGGCTCTTCTAACAAGCTTTTTAATGAGGAATTCTCTAAGCTAATGACTGACGGGTTTAGGATGTCTATGATGGGAGAATTGAGAGTATTTCTTGGTTTTGAGATTAAGCAAGTGAGAGGTGGTAACATTCTTCAACCAAGCCAAGTATACTCAAGATATGCTCAAAAGATTTAAACATGAAAGATCTCAATGGAGCTCCCACTCCCATGGCAACAAAGACTCATCTTGAACTAAACCCAAATGATAAAGATGTGGACCAAAAGGTATACCAGTCCATGATTGGCTCTTTGCTTTACCTTTGTGCATCTAGACCCGATATTGTGTTGAGTGTAGGAGTGTGTGCAAGATGTCAAGCGGCTCCTAAAGAAAGCCATTTGATGGCAGTCAAGAGGATCTTTCGATATTTGGTTCATACCCCAAACTATGGTATTTGGTATCCTAGGGGCTCTACTTTCTCTCTTTGTGGGTACACGGATTCGGATTGGGCTGGTGACAAGGATGATAGAAAATCAATCTGGGGCATGCCAATTCCTTGGGAGGTCCTTGGTGTGTTGGTCTTCCAAGAAGCAAAACTGTATATCTCTTTCCACCGCGAAGCCTAGTATGTGGTAGCTGCTAGTGCTTGTACACAATTGCTATGGATGAGGCAAACTTTAAAGGAATACGGTGTCCATTGTGACAAAGTGCCTCTTCTATGTGACAATGAAAGTGCTATCAAGATTGCATATAACCCAGTGGACCATACAAGAACAAAGCATATTGAGATTCGTCATCACTTCATTAGAGATCATGTTGCCCAAGGTGATATTGAGCTTTCATATGTGTCAACCAAAGACCAACTTGCTGATATTTTCATGAAGCCACTTGATGAAGCAGGTTTTGTTATTTTAGGAATGAAAAATATCGTGGATTCTAGGAGCTTGACTTGATTACCTTGCATACTCACCTATGTCTTGACCCATATTTGTGTAGGTGTAGGCATGGAGATAGGGGAGTACGGTCCTAATTCATTGGACTATCCCTCCCCGTAATGCCAACATTAAGAAATTCAATTCTCTTAGTATCATTTAGTGATATGTGAGCATCATTGATGAGTAGTAGCTATGAACCCAAGGATAATTCTCACGGTTTCATGCCACAACTCCTACATGGTGGCTTCGGCCACCACCCTCTCCTCATTCGAATAGTTGGCTCTTAGCTCGAATTCATTTGGCGCTTTGATGAACATTTGAAGAGTTTTCCGTGGTCTTCTTGATTTTTCACAGTATGTCATATAACCCAAGCCATCTCTCAGTCTTGAAAACCCTCTCTATCTAATATATGTCCCCATACACACACCTTGGAAGTGTTTGGTCGAGGAGGACGGAGTCTCCAGTGTAGACCGGAGTCTC